>OZ023322.1:3808060-3851134 GCA_964007375.1 Ophion obscuratus | reverse complement strand
GCTCTATTTTCGAAACCCAATATGGAAAACATATTGTGAAATCAACTGAAGAAAACTACCAGAAGTTCATCGACATAGCAGACGTCGCTATTCTCACCACGAAAAGAAAAATCGTTTACATCGTCACAATTCCCAACCTGGAGAAGGATCCCTGGGTACTGGTAAAGAATACGCCGGTCCCGCTAATGACCAACCACACATACATCGCAATCCTGCCGCTGTACGCCGAACGGATAGAACGAGACAACTTCACGAGGGAGGTGAAACCTGGAGACCTCAGGAAAGTCGACGAAGATTTAATTGCCAAGTACCATGGAATAGGGCATACACGCGATTCGATTCCGCTTTGCGAGAACCCAACCGATACCGTGCAAGACTGCAGAATAGCGCATTTCGTAATAAAAGATTTTGCGTATATCACTACAGCACAGGCCCAAATACTGGTTCCCGGTAATCTGCCAAAAACCTTAACGTTAGTATGCGACACTGGCCATCAGATATTCGAGTTAACAGAACCCTCTATGATCGAAACGGATGAAAGGTGTGAACTGCACACCAAAACCTCTCGAATTAAATTATTGCAAATGAGGACCAAGACCTCAAGCGAAATATATGATGTTGGAATTATGATAAACTTCACACTACCGGAATTCCAAGAAAATCCAGTTAGGATGCATAAATTAAACATCACAACCCTGAAGGATTACAGTAGGTCCATAGAATCGCTCAATCGCAGATTAAAAAACAGCAAGATCCAATTACTTGTTAATGAAGAATGGGCTAACTTTAAAGGCATCGTGTTACCTAGCAGAGGCGCAATAGTCTCTGGCGTAGTCCTCATCGGTATCATATCTCTAGCAATTAAGACTGCTCTGTGCATGTGCATAGTGAAAGGATTTCTAGGGTGCTGCAGTGAGGAGAAAGCAGTCGAACTCCAACTTGAGCAAGAAAAGAAAAAATTAAAAAGGCTCCGTAGGACCAATCGTGAACTAGCTATAGAATTGGACGGTTGAAACGAGGACGTTTGTCAATCCAGTCAGGGGGTGTCGCGACCGTCGGCCTCCGCTACCTACCTGACGTCGTTCCCCAACGAAATCCCTGGGTCGCGACAGGATCATAAAGCCGTCGATTGTCTGTAACTACAGGGTTCGGAAAAACTCCGTGGCAATAAGACTGTTTAGGGCCCTCTATTTACGACAGCGGACCTTTCGAATATCCCGTCGCTCTCGTCGTAAATGGCAGTGCATTAAAGGTAAAACCTTCAGAAAAGCCCGCTAATAAAACACTCTGCGATTCGCTGTAGGTTTCTCGAGCCCGAGGCCAGCGAAAATCCATCTTTCTTCTTATTGCTGTAATTAGGGACCTAGGGTTCAATACCTGGAAATCCACGTCCTTTCCTTCTGCTGTATTTAGGGACTGGGGGCCCTACCAATGGATCGCAAGTTAAGAGTGGTGACTGCTCTCTCAGGCACTGGCGATCCTATTGTGACCCGGGTTTTTCAAATAGTCGCATGACATATGGCTTTTCGTGACATGTTTATAGCCAGCGGTCGGGTTTGTCCGTTTGACGAGAGCACAACGATAGCCTCAGCCTGCTTCAGTGTCGTTCGGAAAAATTTCCTGAAAAGACAATACGATCGGTATTATGCCGTTGGGCGGCTATAGGTGCCCACCCAATCAAAAAAGACAATTTCATGGCTTGTATGGATGGAGCATACTCTCGGAAAGCGTATTATATACGCTGGCCGTTCGCGCGAATTTAGACTACCTCAAAATTTACTAGTCAACGGCTATTATGAAGTAGCCAATACCGCGTACGTATTACAATTTCATGGTTGATATTGCCACGGTTGCCCTCAACGCTTCTCCCTCAATAGAGACTGTAAACAACGCGGTGATATATCAATGGACGAGCGGTCAGAAAGAACTCTTGCTATAGCTAATAGAATTCGCTCGGGAGGATATCAGTTAACGGAAATCTGGGAATGCGAGTGGGACAGGCTTTTGGAAACTAGTGCTGAAATTCGCGAACTCATACGGGATCATCCGTTGACGGCTGCGGAACCCTTAAACCATCGTGATGCTTTCTTCGTCGGTCGCACGGAAAATATAGTGACGCTCTATGATGTTAAAGAGACGGAGCGTATGTCCCGAAAATCCACGATTTCTACAGGAGGCTTATTGCGACGCAACATCTAAACCGCACGGTTATTTGTTGCTAGATCTGAAGCAATCAACACCCGATAATTGTCGGTACCACACATGTATTTTCCCTGATGATACTCCCCATTTCGTTTACGTACCGCGAAAGAAATCAAAAAGCGGTGACACATATGGAGAATTACCAGTTCTATGCCTGTGATGGCACGCAGCGGATCGTCTCTTTGCAAGAAAAGCGTTGCGACATTGAACGCTCTTCAATATCTCACCAAAGAACAGCGTGAGGCTATTTTGCGGAAAGCGGATTCTCATATAATACGCTGCATTTGCGAGTGCGCTTTAAACGTTCTTCACGGTAATATTCCTCTCAAAGCCAACCAACGGAAAAAAATTCGCCGCCACGTGCCCCTTCTCAGGCGCTTAGCCTCGAATACAGGCTGCTGGAAAAATAAGAAGTTTGTCATTCAAAGCGGTGGATTTTTATTCCTGCTGCTTGCCCCAATCCTCGGTACCATATTGTCAAATCTAATTGCCAAATAATGGAGCATGCCAGGAAAATGGTTCTGGTACCCGAGGAGCGTCTACTGGAACTAGATTCCCAAAAACGCAGCGTCAGCGATAGCGAGGCACGACCGATGAGCCAAGCGGAGAAAACAATTACGGCGACTCTGAATCGTCTTGATATGGAGATGAGCGAAATTTTGAAATCTAACGCGTACGGCGACGAGCGAGAAAAATGGTTAACGTATTTGCGCGTACTACAACGTTATCTACATTTCGTCGATGGCGAACGAGCACAACTGTATCGTGATCTTATGAAGGAACAAAAAAAGACACACATCCCATGGAAAGATCAGCAACATTAGCAGCAGAAACATGAATGAACGATTGCATTATCGTTGAGAGTATACCTGCGAAACTCCGCAATAAAGCGAAACTCTTTTCTTGGTTTTTCTTGGGATGCAGCCGGTGTGGTTTCTGTCAATGGAGAAACAATCAAGCATTCAAACATTGTTAATCTTGTGAATGAGGCAATGCGTGCGAGGCCGGGGCGCCAGAGACTTTGTTTCTCCGGTCGTCTCAACCGGAATAAACTGGGGTCGGGGTGATCAAACCCGACCCGCCAGGCGGAGGCTGGAGCCCTCTTGGATTTTTGGTTTCCCCCGGAATCTTAAGCGGGTTCGGAGACTGGAGCTCTCCTCGATTTTTATGTCGCCGGAACCGTCTAACCGGACTCAACACAGATGCACTTGCGCGGGGGAGGACGGTTGCAGCACTGCATGGCCGCTCAGGCTGTGGGTTGTGGTAGAGGGGTCGGGATTCACCGGGGGATAGTTTTAATCTTGACGGGATCTGTCACTTACGTGATGACGGTAACGTCACTATAAAATAAAATCAGATTTTATTGTATAGTGCGGGAACCGGTGGGTTTACCACCCGAGAACCTTTAACGTAGACCACTTGACCGCGAAACGAAAACGTCGTACGCACGGGAGCGAGAGAGCACGACGACGTGTCTCTAAGGCGAGAACGACAGCGCGACACGTGCGAAATCGCCGGTTCGAGCGAGAACTTATCTCTTACGCCAGAATCGGGAGCGGAAATATTATTGAAATAATATTTTAATTCGGTAGCCGTCAACTCTGCCCGAGTTACCTCTAGATCGGATTGGGTTTGTTTGGGTTTGTTTGGGTTGACTCATACCGGGTGACTCTCTCCAACGGTAGCAGTGAAACTCTCTGGGATCGCATACCCGGGCCATCGTGCGAGAGCGGGCAATGCTGCTTTTCAGAAGCGCGGCGCGAAAAGCTCCAGCTTCCGCCTGTAACGTAAACGGCCCGCTCTCCAACACGATGCACCACACCGTGGGGCGCCGGCATCTCAGCCGGGCGTGCGCCGATTACCCAGAGCGGTCTCGTTGGCGGCTTCAGTGCAGCCAGATCGCGCGTAAAAGTTACCCCCTCTCTAGTCTCTTGCGCGCCCATCACACAATCATAGTAGCGCATGTCCGTGAGCGAGCGACGCTCGGACGCTTCGGGAAGAGCCGAGCGCCGGCGAAGTTTCCCGATCGCGCCTTCGGCAGCTACACCAACACATGGACGCTGAGCACGTTCATGTGCGGCCAAGCCGAACCGAAGGATTCGAGGGAAAAAGCAATCTGAGCACGACTCGCGCGTGACGTCACCCGACGGCACGAGCGAGGCTTTTAGATGATTTCAATGCTTATTTAGCCCCTGATTCTCTGCGTTATTAATGCATAAAAAAATGTATCGCACACTCTCAAGGATTATTTTTTTCAGTTTATACGTTAATTTAAATATAATAATAAATCTAAATTACAACTTATGTATCTTCTAAAATATTGTTTACGCTTTACTCACACCCGTCCTTATGCCAAATAAATTATAATTCATAAAAGTAAGCTGAAATATATTTATATTCGTATTATTATATTAATTCTCATAGCTCTCATATGAAAACTCTCATATGAAACGCTTATATGAAAAAATCCAAAAAACCTCAAAACCTTAGATTTCAACTAACCAAGAACATACATCTTCACATTTTCAATCATGACGAATTTTTAAGAACAATATCATCACAAACACATCTGAACCAAAACAATATACATCACCTAAATTATCAAAACATAAATCAAACAACACAAAATCACAACATCTTATACTCAACCCTTACTAATAGACAACAGGACACAAATAATAATCTTTCCACTGATCCTCTGAATAATATAAATTTGACAATCACATTAAATAAAACGAAAGAATGGCTTATAAACTCTCCAACATTGATATTCCGCTACACATTTCCACATTCTTGTCTCTGGGTGAAAAGTTTTGTTTTCCTTACCTCAAACTCTCAAACATAAAAACTCATATCCACAAATCAATCTCCGAACTCGAGTCCAAATTAGATTTTTTACTCGACAAACCTAGACAAATCGAAATTAGAACCAGATTCACTAAAATCTTAAACAAAATAAATATTCCAACTTCATTTTCCAACACTAATCAAATTATAAAACACACGTCCTCATTCTTAAAAAAACAACCCTCAACTTTTAGTTACACGAGCTGACAAAGGAAATTCAACAGTCATTCTTAACAAATCAGATTACATTACAAAAACTCATAATTTACTCGCAGATTCCTCAACTTACAAATTAACAAATAGAAATCCCATCAACACTCTACTAAAAGGCATCAACAATATTCTCTCCAGATGGAAAACCCTAAAAATTATTGATGAAACAAAATACGAATACTTAAAAGCTGAAAATTGCAACCTATTTCGTCTCTATTGGCTGCCAAAAATTCATAAAAATAATTATTCACTTTGTCCAATAGTATCATCAATAAATAGTCCAACGCATAGACTAGCTGAATTTATACAATCTAAACTTTCTAAATTAATCAGTACGACTAATTCACACGTCAAAGATAGTTTCCACCTAAACCATTCGCTTTCTAACATCTCAATTCCACTCAACTACAAATTGGTCTCGTTTGATGCTGTTTCTCTCTATACCAACATCCCATTACAACTTGTTATTCAAAGCCTTCAAAAAAATATCAAATCTATTTTCAAAAACATTTCCTTTAAACGAAATAATTAAAGCTATAGAATACATCATGTTCTCAACTTTCTTTTCATTTCAAAATAAAATTTACCAACACATCTCAGGGTTACCAATGGGCTCACCTCTGGCTCCAATACTATCTAACATCGTCATGATCGATGATGAAACAAATTGTCTGGAAAAATTAACATTTTCGTTACCACTATATAAAAGATATATTGATGATATTATTATTCATCTACCAACAGACAAAATTGAATCCACCAAAAAGATTTTTAACTCATATAACTCAAAATTACAATTTACATCAAAAAATGAAGTAGATAAAAAAACCGTTTCTTGATATACTTTTAATCCATAAACAAAATTCAATTATCACAAATTGGTATAGGAAACCAACCTGGTTAGGCAGATTCATAAATTTCTTTTCACACCACCCACTTTCCCAAAAACGGCCATAATTTACATGCTAGTTAACAGAGCAATAAAATTATCTCATCCTCCATTTCACAAAGAAAACCTCAAACTTATTACTAACAAGATGACACAAAATTGCTATCCGATCTCTTTCACAGAAAAAATAATAAAACATCGGCTTTCCACAATCAACAATCAAAAAAAGAATAACAACAATTTTGATTCTTCCAGACTAATAAATGTTCCTTACACAAAAAAAAAACATTCATCATCAACTAATTCGTCTTTTCCAACAATACAACATAACATTAGTCACAAACAATAAACACAACATTTCATCGATTACTGGCTCCGTCAAAGACAAAATGAATAAGAACCAAAAATCCAACATAGTTTACAAAATCGATTGTAAGGATTGCAATGTCACATACATCGGCCAAACCAAAAGATACCTTGAAACCAGAATAAAAGAACATAAAAATAGCCTAAAACATACTACCACAATACACAGCCTTAGCACAACATGCAATAGAACAAAAACATGCCTTTCAATTCGACAATGTAAAAATTTTGAACAATGAAAATTGGCTCAAAAAAGACTAATCCTAGAAATGATCCAAAGTAAGGCACACTCCAACGTCATAAATTTTAGAACTGACATACAAAAACTAAGCTCGATCTATAACTCCATTATATAACTATTAAAATATTTTACAATACTTTACTTGACATAACAATTTTAAAATTATTGACAATATAACTTAATTTTAAATACTCTTAATATGACGCACCAATTTTATTTCTCTTGATACGTCACTGCCTAAAGGATCTTTCTCGCCCGATTCGCAAAATAGAGACTCTAATAAGCTTCATGAAATTAAGACACCACTCAGTTTCTCTCGAACTCTCCGTGATCACACAACTCAATATGTAACTGAGTAATGTAAATTTCGAGTTTTTGTTTATTTTGGAAGAAAATTTAAAAAATCTTAAACTCAATAGGTAATCATCACAGTCATTTGATACTTTATTAAAATTTCTTTTAAATCAATCACGTACATTAAATTTTCACAAATAAAACACAAAACTTTCTTATAATTATTAATTTCTTACCAATGATAAAAATCGCTAAAAAACGATAAATTCTTCCATCTGTTGAGTATACTCCAGCACAACAGTACTTACTTCCATAAATACTGTCTTTTGAAATAACCTTCCAAATATCAGCAAAAGCTAGAAACATCAACAACATCGAGGTTAGTCGTTTCTCATATTTCATTTCTTTATAACTCCATAGTATAATAAACCACACACTCACACATCACTCATTTCAAACACCGATGAATAAGAAGAATTAACGCAATACAAGAACTTATGCATATCAAATCAATATAGTTATAACCAAAACAGAATTAACATATCAGTTATACAAAACGACACAACAATTTTATAACACAATCATAACATAAAACATTCGTGTATTTAATTCCTTCAAACTTGATTTGGAAAATTTGTGTATCAAAATTTAGAGAGAAAAATATAATTTCTGTAGAGGACCCGAACCAAAGGGTCGAAACGTAAGAAAGCATAATTTATTTCCATCGCTGACCTTGGAAAACCTCTATTGGTCGGATTGAAGCCGAATCTTCATCATCCATCCGGCCGCGAATCGTCAGTATCAGAAAGTGCACATATTCTACAAGCGATGAGATGGTCTCGTTGGTAGCGTTCCTGGCTTCGGTCCGCAGGGGCGCGGGATCGTTCCCCGCGCTCAGTACTTTTTTTTAAATTTATTATTACTATTAATTCTTATTTGATTAGTTATCATTATTATTTTTATTAGTTATCTTATAGTGTAGAAAAATGTATCGCGCACTCCGATCGCTTATTTTATTAGATTGTACGTTAATTTAAATGTAATAAGAAAACTAAATTACAACTTATTTATCTTCTAAAAAATTGTTTACGCTTTACTGACACCCGTCCCTATGCCAAATAAATTGTAATTCATAAAAGTAAGGGGAAATATATCTATATTCGTATTATTATATTCATTCTCAAACTTTCATCAACCGATGAAGCATTATTCCCAGAAACAAGTCAACCATCCGGCCGCAAATCGTACGTGCCAGAAAGGGGCATTTTTGTATGTTTTTACATTTACAGGTAATTTGCATTGTAATGGGGTGAATTGTTTATTTGTGAACACTCATCATTGACAGAACAAAAAAAAATTTAATCGTAAAACATCATGAGCAGTTTTCCTATTTACAGAATAATGTTCTTTCAATGAGCGTGTTTCACGTATAAACAATTCGCCCCATACAAAAAGAAAATAATAATTAAAAAACAACAGATAAGCACTGAGCGCGGGGAACGATCCCGCGCCCCTAAGCTAGGAACGCTACCAACGGGACCATCTTTAATGTACGTGATTTGTGATTTGAAATGTGAAATTTGTGAAAATTTAATGTACGTGACTGATTTAAAAGAAATTTTAATAAAGTATCGAATGACTGTGATGATTACCTATTGAGTTTAAGATTTAAAAAATTTTCTTCCAAAATAAACAAAAACTCGAAATTTACATTACTCAGTTACATATTGAGTTGTGTGATCACGGAGAGTTCGAGAGAAACTGAGTGGTGTCTTAATTTCATGAAGCTTATTAGAGTCTTTATTTTGCGAATCGGGCGAGAAAGGTCCTTTAGGCAGTGACATATCAAGAGAAATAAAATTGGTGCGTCATATTAAGAGTATTTAAAATTAAGTTATAGTGTCAATAATTTTAAAATTGTTATGTCAAGTAAAGTATTGTAAAATATTTTAATAGTTATATAATAGAGTTATAGATCGAGCTTAGTTTTTGTATGTCAGTTCTAAAATTTATGACGTTGGAGTGTGCCTTACTTTGGATCATTTCTAGGATTAGTCTTTTTTGAGCCAATTTTCATTGTTCAAAATTTTTACATTGTCGAATTGAAAGGCATGTTTTTGTTCTATTGCATGTTGTGCTAAGTCTGTGTGTATTGTGGTAGTATGTTTTAGGCTATTTTTATGTTCTTTTATTCTGGTTTCAAGGTATCTTTTGGTTTGGCCGATGTATGTGACATTGCAATCCTTACAATCGATTTTGTAAACTATGTTGGATTTTTGGTTCTTATTCATTTTGTCTTTGGTGGAGCCAGTAATCGATGAAATTTTGTGTTTATTGTTTGTGACTAATGTTATGTTGTATTGTTGGAAAAGACGAATTAGTTGATGATGAATGTTTTTTTTTGTGTAAGGAATATTTATTAGTCTGGAAGAATCAAAATTGTTGTTATTCTTTTTTTGATTGTTGATTGTGGAAAGCCGATGTTTTATTATTTTTTCTGTGAAAGAGATCGGATAGCAATTTTGTGTCATCTTGTTAGTAATAAGTTTGAGGATTTCTTTGTGAAATGGAGGATGAGATAATTTTATTGCTCTGTCAACTAGCATGTAAATTATGGCCTTTTTTGGGAAAGTGGGTGGTGTGAAAAGAAATTTATGAATCTGCCTGACCAGGTTGGTTTCCTATACCAATTTGTGATAATTGAATTTTGTTTATGGATTAAAAGTATATCAAGAAACGGTTTTTTTATCTACTTCATTTTTTGATGTAAATTGTAATTTTGAGTTATATGAGTTAAAAATCTTTTTGGTGGATTCAATTTTGTCTGTTGGTAGATGAATAATAATATCATCAATATATCTTTTATATAGTGGTAACGAAAATTTTAATTTTTCCAGAAAATTTGTTTCATCATCGATCATGACGATGTTAGATAGTATTTGGAGCCAGAGGTGAGCCCATTGGTAACCCTGAGATGTGTTGGTAAATTTTATTTTGAAATGAAAAGAAAGTTGAGAACATGATGTATTCTATAGCTTTAATTATTTCGTTTAAAGGAAATGTTTTTGAAAATAGATTTGATCTTTTTTTGAAGGCTTTGAATAACAAGTTGTAATGGGATGTTGGTATAGAGAGAAACAGCATCAAACGAGACCAATTTGTAGTTGAGTGGAATTGAGATGTTAGAAAGCGAATGTTTTAGGTGGAAACTATCTTTGACGTGTGAATTAGTCGTACTGATTAATTTAGAAAGTTTAGATTGTATAAATTCAGCTAGTCTATGCGTTGGACTATTTATTGATGATACTATTGGACAAAGTGAATAATTATTTTTATGAATTTTTGGCAGCCAATAGAGACGAAATAGGTTGCAATTTTCAGCTTTTAAGTATTCGTATTTTGTTTCATCAATAATTTTTAGGGTTTTCCATCTGGAGAGAATATTGTTGATGCCTTTTAGTAGAGTGTTGATGGGATTTCTATTTGTTAATTTGTAAGTTGAGGAATCTGCGAGTAAATTATGAGTTTTTGTAATGTAATCTGATTTGTTAAGAATGACTGTTGAATTTCCTTTGTCAGCTCGTGTAACTAAAAGTTGAGGGTTGTTTTTTAAGAATGAGGACGTGTGTTTTACAATTTGATTAGTGTTGGAAAATGAAGTTGGAATATTTATTTTGTTTAAGATTTTAGTGAATCTGGTTCTAATTTCGATTTGTCTAGGTTTGTCGAGTAAAAAATCTAATTTGGACTCGAGTTCGGAGATTGATTTGTGGATATGAGTTTTTATGTTTGAGAGTTTGAGGTAAGGAAAACAAAACTTTTCACCTAGAGACAAGAATGTGGAAATGTGTAGCGGAATATCAATGTTGGAGAGTTTATAAGCCATTCTTTCATTTTATTTAATGTGATTGTCAAATTTATATTATTCAGAGGATCAGTGGAAAGATTATTATTTGTGTCCTGTTGTCTATTAGTAAGGGTTGAGTATAAGATGTTGTGATTTTGTGTTGTTTGATTTATGTTTTGATAATTTAGGTGATGTATATTGTTTTGGTTCAGATGTGTTTGTGATGATATTGTTCTTAAAAATTCGTCATGATTGAAAATGTGAAGATGTATGTTCTTGGTTAGTTGAAATCTAAGGTTTTGAGGTTTTTTGGATTTTTTCATATAAGCGTTTCATATGAGAGTTTTCATATGAGAGCTATGAGAATTAATATAATAATACGAATATAAATATATTTCAGCTTACTTTTATGAATTATAATTTATTTGGCATAAGGACGGGTGTGAGTAAAGCGTAAACAATATTTTAGAAGATACATAAGTTGTAATTTAGATTTATTATTATATTTAAATTAACGTATAAACTGAAAAAAATAATCCTTGAGAGTGTGCGATACATTTTTTTTATGCATTAATAACGCAGAGAATCAAGGGCTAAATAAGCATTGAAATCATCTAAAAGCCTCGCTCGTGCCGTCGGGTGACGTCACGCGCGAGTCGTGCTCAGATTGCTTTTTCCCTCGAATCCTTCGGTTCGGCTTGGCCGCACACGAACGTGCTCAGCGTCCATGTGTTGGTGTAGCTGCCGAAGGCGCGATCGGGAAACTTCGCCGGCGCTCGGCTCTTCCCAAAGCGTCCGAGCGTCGCTCGCTCACGGACATGCGCTACTATGATTGTGTGATGGGCGCGCAAGAGACTAGAGAGGGGGTAACTTTTACGCGCGATCTGGCTGCACTGGGCGGCTTCTCTCGGTCGGGTTTGCTCGATGCATTGAGCGCCACGCCACTCGACCGAGTACCGCCCGCCAACTGAACGGAAACGGAATTGACAAAAATAACAAAAAAAAAACGGACCACAAGGGGAGAAAGGCCCTGAACAATCGTCACGGTAGCGACTCGGGCATATACACGTAAACCACGTGACCGGTAGCTGCCCTTGTGACGCGGTTCCAAAGAAATCACGTCACAACTCCCCACCCCTTAAGGATTGTTACGATCAGGGAACTACGTGATCTCTGTTAAGCAAGAAACGTAGCTGAAACACATACGGTATCAATACTTGTCCTTCCCAGTTGCAGTCGGTAGCTTGAACGGTGGGAAGCACCGAGACCTACTGCGGGGAACCAAGCACCCGCTGCGCGAGAAAGGAGACCAGAATACTACACAATTGTTCATATTCGATAGCTAAAATTAATCTCTCTCGTTGCAGTCGGTAGCCTAAAAGTGGGAGAGACCGAGATCTACCGTGGGCGACCAATAGCCTCACAGCACGAGAAAACATAATCGCACAAAAAAAATCAAACACGAAAATGTTTGCATAAACGGTAACATGGTTGTCTTTTCCCGTTACAATTCGGTAGCTAAAATATGGGGAAGAGACCGAGATCTGCCGTGGACGAATAACCGCCCTGCGACGCGAGAAATAATAGGTGCAGTGAGCAAATCGAGAACACACTTACCACCACCAGGGATGGACAAAACCAATCGAAACGGGCTTACCACTCAGCCGTAGCATCCTTGTCTGGGTGGTGGCGCCGAAATCTTGCGGAAACTGCTTCAACCTGATCTCACCTCTTCTGATAAAGATGGTGCCGGGAATCTGAGTTGGTCCGTGGCAACTCGCGGGAACGGTGAGGCGTCGCAGCCACTGCGAATGCCAAAGCCGGGGGCCGGGCTGGCATGGCGGAGATTCATCGTTATGTCGCCCTTTCGCATGAGAACTATGGGCCAGAGGCCCATATTGCGTGAACTGCAAACGTGTTGTCACCTTACGCGAGAACTATGGGCTAGAGGCCTATATTGCAGGAACTGTGAAGGTGTTGCTACCTCACGCGAGAAATATGGGTCAGAGGCCCATATTGGGGAAACTGTAAAGGTATTGCCACCTCACGCGAGAACTATGGGCCAGAGGCCCATATTACGGGAGCCGTGAAGGTGTTGCTACCTCACGCGAGAACTATGGGCTAGAGGCCCATATTACGGGAGCCGTGAAGGTGTTGCCACCTCACGCGAGAACTATGGGCCAGAGGCCCACATTGCAGGAGCTCGCCGGGGCCCGCTTAGATGCGCGGGGTATTTCGCGCGCCTCGGCCACCCCTGCGTCGCCTCCGGACTTTTTGACCCGACGGACCGAGAGGCGGGCCAGCTGCCGTCTCCGGCGGGGGTCGCGCCTTGCGGATCTCCGCTTGCGCGACTCGTATCCCCTTCAACTCCTCCCGCGGGACGTTGCGGCCTGCCTACGGGACGTATGGCCCCTCCTGCCGCCAGTCCTTGCTGCAACGCGAGCACGTTCGCACGGTTTTACCCTTGCACCTGCAACAGAAGGTCTTGGCAGGGGGTCCGCGCAGGCAGTTGCTGTAACGGTGACCCACCTCACCGCAACTATAGCACGCTCGGTCGAGAGCGATTCCCCGCTGACGGTGGGGTCCGCCCCCCGGAGGTCGGCAATCGATGGCCGGAGGTGGCCCTCGAGCCTTCCCCGGAGCCACCGGACCCCCGTTAGAGGGGGTCGGGAACGTTCGGGCCTCGTTGGGACGGGGGCCCGCGGGAACCTTCGGAGCCGGGCAGCTCGCCGGCTGCGCGGCCCGCTTGGGACTCAGGGCATCCTGGGCTAACTCCCGGGTGACCTTAATAAGGTCCTCCGTCGAGTCGCCCTCCAGACGCGCAGTGTCCCGGAGCATCGCCGCACAGGCCCGTAAGAGCTCCACAGGCCCGTACGAGCTCGGAACCCATGGCGCGGGCGGTGGCGACGGGATCGCCGACTTCGGGAACGGGGCGCTTAACCGGGCCAAATCCTCGAATCATGGTCCGGACGCCTCCCCCATACCACCGCTGTCCTCCTCATCCTCCAACAACATAACCTCCCGGTCCGGGGTGGTCGTGCCAGATGACATTTCGGTAACCTGTGAATACATAAAAAATATTAGCCCGGAATCACGGGGTCCGATAGGGTTTGAGATCCTGCGCGGAAATCTTTCCCTTCGATCCCCATCGAGATCGGATAGTTCGTAAACTACCCGCGAGATCTGCTTCGAGATCAGAAAGGGCCCCTCGAAAGGGGGCTCGAGAGCGGCAGTCACTTGTTTGGCTGCGGACGAGAGCCGATGCGCGCGGCGCAGTACGAGATCGCCAACGCGGAAAGTACGATCCCGACGGTGGAGATTGTACTGTTCCGATTGTCTACGGAACGCTTCATCGGGAGCGTGCGTGAAGGCCGTGGAGCGTGCGTATCGAGACGAGCCATACACCTCACCCACTCCTCGGGAGGACGTGGGGTAATTTCGGGATCGCCCTCGGCCCCCCGGCGCAGCGATTTCGCTGGCGCAGGTTCGCGGCCGAAGTTCGCGAACGCAGGCATAGCCTGTAGAGCGCTATGATACGCCGTGTTATACGCAAACCGGAACTCATGCAGGTGCGCGTCCCATTCCCGATGATTATCATCCAGGAAGGCGCGAATCATGGTTTTCACCACGCGATTCACCCGCTCGGTAGGCTTTCGGATTGGCTTGGGGATGATATGGCGGCGTACTGCTATGCCGCATCCCCACGCACTCCGTCAACTCGTGTATGTCGCGGTTGACGAACTCAGTGCCATTGTGCGTGATCAAGACCTTGGGCGCCCCCCAGCGGGTGATGACCAGGTCCTCTAGAGCTTTCGCGATCGCTTTTCCATTCGCCTTGCGAAGGGGCTGGACCTCTATCCATTTGATATAGAGATCTTGGATCACGAGAACGTACGCATGGCCGGATCGCCCGGGGGTGATCGGTCCCATGATGTCGGTAGCTACGGTTGCCCAGGGCTCCTCGACAATGCGATGACCCATGAGACCGGCGGGACCTCGCTGCTCAACTTTGCAGCGTTGGCAGGTGTCACACCTCCGCACGTGAGTTACGACGTCTTTAAAAAGACCAGGCCAGAAGTAGATGATCGCCAGATGTCGATACGTTTTGTCGATTCCCAAGTGGCCTGCTTGCGCTAGCGAATGGCACTCACTGAGAGCGCGTTGCCGGAGCTCGCGAGGAAGTACGAGCTTCCACGCGTTGAGATCCTCAAACTCGAAATCTGATAAGTGAGAGGGTCGATGATAATACAGTCGGTCCTCGACCGACTTGCAATCCGGGAACTTATCCGGGATCCGCTCGACGTCGCGAACCCGGCGACGGTACCATTGGTCCCGAGTGTCTTGGATGCACGCCAGGGTGTCATCCTGACCCTCAGAGATCCTCGAAAGCGCGTCGGGAACATGGTGCAGCGCGCCTTTTCGATGGATAATCGTGAAGCTGTATTCCAGCAACTCCAATGCCCATCGGGTTAGCCGACCAGTGGGGTTCTTCAATTTGTGTAACCACCTGAAGCTGCTGTGATCAGTGATCACAGTGAAGCTGTAACCCTCTAGGTAGCAACGGAATGTCCGTATCGACCAGAGCACGGCGAGGCACTCCTGCTCCGTTACGGAATATTTCCGTTCCGGGGCGGTGAGAGCGTGACTCGCGTAAGCGATAACCCTCTCGTGCCCCTCGATCACTTGCGTGAGAACGGCACCAAGACCCACTCCGCTAGCATCGGTCTGCAGCGTGAACGGGAGCGAGAAGTCGGGGCATGCGAGCGCCGGAGCGCTCGTCAAGCACCGCTTCAGCTAATCGAGAGCATCTTGCTGTTCGGGATCCCATCGCCACCCGACGTCCTTTTTAGTAAGGCGAGTCAGAGCCTTGGCTTGGTTGTTTACCAGAAAGCCGAGATAGCAAACTTGGGAGCGGCAAAACTCGCTTTTCTCGCGGTTGATTGCCAGCCCCGCCTCCGAGATCTTGTCGAGAACCCTCCGAAGCCACACTAGGTGTTCGTCGAAGGTCCTGGTGATGATGATCGTGTCGTCCAGGTAAACGAAAACGTGTGCATACATTTCCACACCGATAAGCCAATCCAGCATTCGCTGGACCGTTGCGGGAGCATTTGTTAAACTCAGATCGAGAGTCGAGATGTAATTGGCTTATCTCAATTCGTCGAGAATACCAGTCATGTTCGGAATGGGGTAAGCATCCTTCTTCGTGACTGCGTTAACCTTTCGGCAATCGATGCAAAAACGGTATTTACTGTTCGGTTTTTTAACCATAACGACTGGGCTAGCCCAGTCGCTACTTGACGGTTCGATTACGTCAGTAGGGAGCATCCGATCCACCTCCGACCACATTATGTCGCGCATGACCGGAGTAACGGGATATGGCCGCTGCTTCACCGGGGGGCTGTCCCCCACGTCGATGCTGTGAGCAACGAGCGAGGTGACCGCCGACTCAGCCGGGGTTTGCGGTGCGTGAGCATTGAGGAGCTCGTCGAGACTAGTCGCCTCATCGGGATCCGGCGAGCATAACCCACAACACGTGGTAATGCGGGGGGTGCCAATTTCCGGGGTGAAGGTGTACAGGGTCTCTGGTGCATCACGGAACCACCAGGAATCACTGTAGAAATCCACCACCATCCGGGCCGTCCGCAAACTGTCTAACCCCAGGATTAGATCCTCCGAGGGCGAGTGCAGATGGTGCGCGAGAATCATGACCGGACGGCCATTTAAGGTCAAAGGCACTCGGTAAGCCAGGTGCACAGTCTCGACCTGACCATTCGCGACCACGACGGATCGCGGTGGGATCTTGATCGTCTCTGTGCCGAGAGCTGCCGCCCATTCGATGAGAATGGGGCCGATAAAGGTCTTGGTTGCGCCAGAGTCCACGAGAGCTGGGACGGGTTTCCCGCCTAAAAGCGGTTCCACCCGGAACGCAATAGCGCTCTGGTCGAAAGCCGAATTTACGACAACCTCCTCGAGAGGAGGATCCTCTCCTGGGAGGATCGTACCGGTAGCCGTTCGATTCCGTAGCTGTCGCCTACGCCTTTTCTTGCATCCGGTAGGCTGTTGCCGTGGCGTCGCTACACGGGAACCTTTCGAGAAATTGAGGTCGCCGAGGTCTGTCTCGGGAGGCAGAGGAGATTTTCTCACTCGCCTCCTCGCCCGTTTCCCCAGTTGCAGAAGCGGCAGCGGGTCATGGACGTGCCTGACAGGCCATAAGGATAGCAGAAGCGACGGCGGGGATCAGGGCATTCTCGATGCTGATGCCCCGTTTTGCCGCAGTTCCAGCAACTGGGCTCGTCAGACTTCTCGGTAGCTGGGGTGGCCGTTATAGGGCCGCTCAGTAACGGGGACGGGGTTTTGTCCATCTTATCCCTCGGGACCTTACCCTTGGGTGCCTTCGAGAACGATCAGCGTGCCGGCGGAGGTCGCGAGGGACTCCGCTCGCGCACGATTTTGTCGGGAACTGAAGCTCGCTTGTTACGCGGGGGCAACAATGCTTCGAGCAACTCGGGAGTTTCCTCCTCGCCAGAGGAGGACACTTCGGGAGCCATCGTGATCGGGTCCTACATGAGGTGCAGACCGGGGCAGCGGGATACGCGTAGCGCCTGCCGCGGTTTTCGGTACGCGTACGCCGCACAGATGGAAGCCTCCAGCTTCGGTGGTACGCGCAGCGTGCTCATGCTCTTCAGGATTTGCTCCTGACGAGCGGCGGCACGCTCGTGATCCTTCATCGCCCAGTAGTCCTGTAATGGAATCACCAGGCAGTAGGACGGGAGCATATTGTGGTGCGCGTAGCGCACCTGTTCCCGCTCCTTCCAGGCTGGGTCCAGACGGGAGAACAGGCCGCTCATGCAACTCAGATATACGAGAGCGGACTCGGACTCGCCTTGGATCCGGCAAGAGATCTCCTCGCGCAAGGTGATTTGATAGTCGGGTTCCGCGAAGCGTTCGCGGAACGCGGCTTTCGCGACCGGCCAACTCGACAACGTGCTTCGGGCTTGGCAGTACCAAATCCGCGCGATGCCCTTGAGGCAGAACGAGAGCGTTTGGCGAACGACAGCAGTTCCTCGTCGTGAATACGAGCCAGGACGCGTCCTTCGCCAATGAGGGAGAGGAAGTCCTCTACGTCCTCACCCTAACGGCCCGAGAACGTGGCCTCCCATCGGCGTATCTCTGGGAGGACTCGGTGAAGAGATAAAAACCTCCTACCCCGATGCGGGATCCGTTCGTCGCTTGACGACTCGAGATCACTCCGGTTCAGAGTTACGACCCTACGACCTGGTCCGGTAGGTCGGGGTCTCTCGTCCCCTCGGGAACTCGGGGCGATCGAGGTGAAACCCCCCATCGGCCTCACCGAGGAGCGTCGGTCCCTGTCGGCGATAGTCACCGGATCGCTCTACCAGGAGCTTCGGGGCCGGGCTGGGCGTCGCACATCGTCCGCCCGGGCCCGATCCATTCGGATCGGTCCCTCTGCGATGCGAACCTGTGGACCCAGCATCAGGTCCCCGATCGGAATCACGTCTTCCGCTGAATCGTCAGCGGGGTCCGAGAGCTGTGGCGAGCCCTTCGGTATCACACCTCCGGTTACCATGGGGATGGCCTTCGGGGACCCGGAGGGCGTCGACGTACCGACTGAAAACGGGACCTAGGGGGACTTGACTCCCCCTTCCATGGAAATAATCCCACGGGAGCGGGAACGAGAGAAAAAAAATAACAAAAAGAATTAATTCTTCTCTCGATCCGATCTACTTCCTCGGATCCACGGGAGCGAGGAATATATTCCTTCCCGTCGAGGGAATTCGACGGGACGAGAACGTGGAGGGATGAAAAAAATGTCAAAATAAACTTATCTTCTCCTTATCCGAATATTTACTCAGATCGTCGGGATCGGGAAATTTAATTTCCTCCCGTCGAACGGATGCGACGGGACAAGAACGAGGAGAAAATTTATTTCAAAAAAAAAATTAAAAGTAATTTTATTTTCTCCCGATCCGAATTTTTATTCCGATCGTCGGGATCGGGAAATTTATTTCCTCCCGTCGGACGGATGCGACGGGACGAGAACGCGGAGAAAATTTATTTAAAAAAAAAATTAAAATAATTTTATTTTCTCCCGATCCGAATTTTTATTCGGATCATCGGAATCGGGAAATTTATTTCCTCCCTTCGGACGGATGCGACGGGACGAGAACGCGGAGAAAATTTATTTTAAAGAAATTCCAATAATTGTATTTTCTCCCGATCCGAATTTTTATTCGGATCGTCGGGATCGGGAAATTTTATTTTCTCCCGTCAGATAGAAGCGATGGGACGAGAACATGAAGAAAATTTATTTTAAAAAAAAATTTAATTAATTTTATTTTCTTTCGATCCAAATTTTTATTCGGATCGTCGGGATCGGGAAATTTATTCCCTCCCGTCGGATGGATGCGAAGGGTTGAGAGCGAGAAGAAAATTCTTCCAAAAAAAATTAAAAATAATTTCATTTTCTCCCGATCCGAATTTTCATTCGGATCGTCGAGATCGGGAAATTTATGTCCTCCCATCGGATGGATGGGACGGGACGAGAGTGAGGTGAAAATTTATTCCAAAAAAAAAAATAAAAATAATTTTATTTTCTCTCGATCCGAATTTTTATTCGGATCGTCGGGATCGGAATATTTATTCCCTCCCGTCGGATGGGTACGACGGGACGAGAGCGAGGAGAACATTTATTTTAAAGAAATTCCAATAATTGTATTTTCTCCCGATCCGAATTTTTATTCGGATCGTCGGGATCGGGAAATTTTATTTCCTCCCGTCAGATAGAAGCGATGGGACGAGAACATGAAGAAAATTTATTAAAAAAAAAAATTTAATTAATTTTATTTTCTTTCGATCCAAATTTTTATTCGGATCGTCGGGATCGGGAAATTTATTTCCTTCCATCGGATGGATGCGACGGAACGAGAGCAAGGAGAAAATTTATTGCAAAATGAATTAAACATAATTTTATTTTCTCCCGATCCGAATTTTTATTCGGATCGTCGGGATCGGGAAATTTATTCCCTCCCGTCGGACGGATGCGACGGAACGAGAGCGAGGAGAAAATACTTCAAAAAAAGAATTAAAAATAATTTCATTTTCTCCCGATCCAAATTTTTATTCGGATCGTTGGGATCGGGAAATTTATTCCCTCCCGTCGGATGGATGCGAAGGGTTGAGAGCGAGAAGAAAATTCTTCCAAAAAAATTAAAAATAATTTTATTTTCTCCCGATCCGAATTTTCATTCGCATCGTCGAGATCGGGAAATTTATGTCCTCCCATCGGATGGATGGGACGGGACGAGAGTGAGGTGAAAATTTATTCCAAAAAAAAAAATAAAAATAATTTTATTTTCTCCGGATCCGAATTTTTATTCGGATCGTCAGGATCGGAATATTTATTCCCTCCCGTCGGATGGGTACGACGGGACGAGAGCGAGGAGAAAATTTATTCCAAAAAAGAATTTAAAATAATTTTGTTTTCTCCCGATCCGAATTTTTATTCGGATCGTCGGGATCGGGTAATTTATTCCCTCCCGTCGGACAGATGCGACGGGACGAGAGCAAGGAGAAAATTTATTTCAAATAAAAAATAATTTAATTTTCTCCCGATCCGAAAATTCATTCTAATCGCCGGGACCGGGGAACGGCTTGGCCCGGCAGGGCCGTGTGTCACGAGAGCCACGCGAAGGTGTAAAAAATTTTCCGACGGCGTCGGAAACTCTCCGGACGCTGGATATCCGCCTCGACGGTACTTCACAAAAAAACTTCTTTTTTTTTTATTCACGGGAGCACGTCACAAAAAAATCTCTTTTTTTGTATTAACGTGAGCACTTCACAAAAGAATTCTCTCTCTTTTTTGTATCAGGAGCACTCGGCTTCCTAGAGCGGTAAATCCCGTAGGATGTTCCCCTCTACGGTCGCGAACTCGCGCACTCCGCCGCGATAGCGTTTTCTTCCCACTCGCTGTGTGATCGAAGGGAAGGCGAATGAAAACACGGGAGCAGAAAATATAGAATATTCACGGGAACTTACTCACAAGGAACATCCCTCAGGTGTCCGCCTCCGATTTTGTTGAAACTCATATATGTGATAGAGCATCGAAAACTTTGAGACACGTATTTTTTTTATCGGCGGAAAAACGGATTTAAGGGGGGAAACCGCCCCTCAAAGAAAGGCGTGTCGAGAGGTGATTTTGCAGTTTCACCCATAAGCAATCCACCGATCTGAATGAAACAAAAACGAAAATTCTTCTAATGAAAAGCGATGAAAAATACACTATGAAAATGTTAAGAAAAAATTTAATTAGTGGGTAAACCACCCCTCAATTTGCCTTTTCACCCCACACTTAAGAGGGTTGTATGCAAATTAATGAAACAGGTATCATTTTGAAGGGCAATCAAAATTAAAGTTGACGGGTTTTTGCGTTTTGGCGGCATAGCAAATTTAAGGGGGTAAACCACCCCTAACATAAATTTATTTATCATCGTCTTTTTTCCTGTGTTTAAATTATATCCGCTTATTTTAAATATTTCTATAAGCTACAATTTAATGTTTTATTATATTTCAAAATTATTACATTCGTCTTAAGGGGTAACTACCCCTCTGACGAGAAACATCATTGAAGTATCCGCTTTCGATTTCGTTGAAACTCATATATATGGTAAAGCATTGTAAACTATTAAACATGTTTTTTTGTATCGGCAGAAAAACGGTGTTGGGGGATGAAACCACCCCTTAAAGTTTCTCCCACAAGCAGTCCACCGATCTGAATGAAACAAAATCGAAAATTCCTCTAATATTAAGCGATAAAAAATCCACTACAAGAGTGTTGATTAGAAATATAATTGAGGGGTGAACTGCCCCTCCATTTGCCGTTTTTCACCCCACGCTTAAGAGGGTTGTATGAAAATTAATAAAACAGGTATCATTTTGAAGGAGAATCAAAATTCAAGTTGACGCGTTTTTGCGTTTCAGCGGGACATTAAATTTAAGGGGGTAAACCACCCCTAACATAAATTTGTTCATCATTCTCGTGTTTTCTGTATTTAACATGTATCCGCGGATTCAAAATATTCTCCCGCGTTTATAAATTATTACGTTTTTAAATTTTTACATTTTAAGGGCCCTCTTTTTTTAATTTTTAAATAAAAATTTAAAACTAAACTTTAAAATTTTTACATTTTAAACGCCCTCTAATTACTTTTCGTTTGAAGTTTCGCGAAAGGTTTCACGAATTTCGTTAAAACTGTTTTCATTTCGTCGGTAATATCAATTTTATATTTGTGTGTGCAGGCATATTCGTTTTGAGCTTTAGGAGCGGTACTTTGGGAGCGGGGACGTGGGGCTACTCCTTACTCATAAGACTCATATTTTTGTGTCGAAACGCTTCCGATTTGAATATGCATGTCCATTAAGCATCTCCATAGAAATAAACATACACTTCTACTATAACATTAATTATAATAATTTCCAGAATAAGTTATAAGGCTCACTTCGTATATTTCGGAACGATGATGCGCCTGGATCAAGCGATAATTTAGCCAGAGACGTAGTTTTGTGGAGGAATGTATATTTTTATTATTTTACCGTTTATTTAATTAAACATATTAATGAAACTGAGGGTTTTACAGTAGGTTAACGAACATGTTTATAATATATTTTGACATACTTCATTTGGGAATCATATCAGCTGATTTAATTAATAGTACTTGTGAAAAGTATCGCAGTCATATGCCGTCAAATCATTTTCTTGTGATATATACTTTTTTTTCTAGTCTATCAACAATTATGGCTCATAATTCCTGGAATAATGATAATCGTCAAAAAAAAAATGCTTTAAACACAACGACGTTTTGCACCATGCACATCTGATAATGGCCAAATTATTGCAACCGGGTATTTCACAATGTGTGTTCGATTAACCAAAACCAAAGGTAACAGGATTTTCAAAATATTCTGGTTTTTTGAATGAATGGAAATGAACAAATTTATGTTAGGTGTGGTCTACCCCCTTAAATTTGCTGTCCCGCTGAACCGCAAAAACGCGTCAACTTGAATTTTGATTCCCCTTCAAAATTATACCTGTTTCATTAATTTTCATACAACCCTCTCAAGCGTGGGGTGAAAGACGGCAAATTGAGGGGTAGTTCACCCCTTAATTGTATTTCTAATCAACACTCTTGTAGTGGATTTTTCATCGCTTAATATTAGAGGAATTTTCGATTTCGTTTCATTCAGATCGGTGGACTGCTTGTGGGAGAAACTGGGTGGTTTCATCCCTAACACCGTTTTTCTGCAGATACAAAAAAAAACATGTTAATAGTTTGCAATGCTTTACCACATATATGAGTTTCAACGAAATCGAAAGCGGATACTTCAATGATGTTTCTCGTCAGAGGGGTAGTTACCCCTTAAGCGAATGTAATAATTTTGAAATATGATAAAATATAAAATTGTAGCTTATAGAAATATTTAAAGTCAGCGGATATACTTTAAACACAGGAAAAACGACCATGATAAATAAATTTATGTTAGGGGTGGTTTACCCCCTTAAATTTGCTATGCCGCCAAATCGCAAAAACCAGTCAACTTTAATTTTATTTGCCCTTCAAAATGATACCCGTTTTATTAATTTGCATACAACCCTCTTAAGTGTGGGGTGAAAAAAAGGCAAATTGCGGGGTGGTTTACCCCCTAATTTAATTTTTTCTTAACATTTTCATAGTGGATTTTTCATCGCTTTTCATTAGAAGAATTTTCGTTTTTGTTTCATTCAGATCGATGGATTGCTTCTGGGTGAAACTGCAAAATCACCCCGCGACTCGCTTTTCTTTGATGGGCGGTTCCCCCCTTAAATCCGTTTTTCCGCCGATAAAAAAAAATACGTGTCTCAAAGTTTTCGATGCTTTATCACATATATGAGTTTCAACAAAATCGGAGGCGGACACCTGAGGGATGTTCCTTGTCAGTTTTATAATACGGGAACTCGTCGAAATTGGTGTTGACCGTTCGAAAGATCGCGTTATAATGAGGGCGATCGATCGAATTTTCGCACTTCGGGAACGTGAGAAAGGGCTTGCGGGGGGGGGGGGGACATAATATCGAGAGCCACATGAAAAACTTATTTGTCAAAGGTCCGCGAGAGTTTCCCCGCGCCCGCGGCCGACTAGGCCTAGCGCGACGACTAGCGCGGGCGTACAGTCGGAGATCGCGTAATTTTCGCAAACGAAAATCTTGGACGTCTCCATTCGTTTTCGAGAGCACCTCCGGTAGCTTTAAGGGGGGAAATGAGGAGGTGAAAGGGGACAGTATTCTCACTCGAGAACGATCTCCCGAGGAGATGTAATCGAGAACGAAAGAGTGAAGTGAAAAAGAATAAAAAGAAATAAACAAAAGAGAAATTAATAAAAAAAATAATTATCTTTTTTTACATTTCCTTCGCTATTTCCTTCCTTCTTCCACCTCATCGGGAACAACTACTCACCGGCGTGGCCCCACGTTGGGCACCATTTGTGACGGGGATTATTTATCTACACGAAACGAGAACTGAACTCGGAATCTGGTGCGGGAAAACGTCACCTTCGGCTCTTCCTCCCGTGCGGGTGCATCCGCAGTACCTGAGGCGCCAGAGACTTCGTTTCTCCGGTCATCTCAACCGGAATAAACTGGGGTCGGGGTGATCAAACCCGACCCGCGAGGAGAGGCTGGAGCCCTCCTGGACTTTTGGTTTCCCCCGGAAACTTAACTGGGTACGGAGACTGGAGCTCTCCTCCCGGATTCACCCGGATGCACTTGCGCGGGGGACGACGGTTGCGGTACTGCAAGGCCGCTCAGGCTGTGGGTTGTGGTAGAAGGATCGGGATTCACCGGGGGGTAGTTTTAATCTTGATGGGATCTGTCACTTACGTGATGACGGTAACGTCACTATAAAATAAAATCAGATTTTATTGTATAGTGCGGGAACCGGTTGGTTTACCACCCGAGAACCTTTAACGTAGACCACTTGACCGCGAACGCGAAAACGCGAGAGAAAACGTCGTACGCACGGGAGCGAGAGTGCACAACGACATGTCTCTAAGGCGAGAACGACAGCGCGACATCACGGGCGCGAGAGAGACACGACGCGTCTCTCGATCGCGAAGCTCGTGGCCCGACGTCCCATCGACAACTGTCACGAGAACGTCAAAAATCGGAATCGGACGCACTTCGGGAGACTCTACTGTCTCACCTGAAAATTCGTCATTTTCTCTACCTTGCGCGACCGAGAACGGCGCGCGAGGGATTATTCGAGAGCGAGATGGAGCGCGATAACAGAAAAACTGTCAACACGCTCGCGGGATCCAACCGTGCGCAATCGCCGGCTCAAGCGAGAACTTATCTCTTACGCCAGAATCGGGAGCTGAAATATTATTGAAATAATATTTTAATTCGGCAACCGTCATCTCTGCCTGAGTTACCTCGAGATCGGATAGGGAACATACCGGGTGACTCTCCAACGGTAGCAGTGAGACTCTGGGATCGCATCCCCAGGCCATCGTGCGAGAGCGGGCAATGCTTCTTTTCAGAAGCGCGGCGCGAAAAGCTCCAGCTTCCGCCCGTAACGTAAACCGCCCGCTCTCCAACACGAGGCACCACATAGTGGCGCGCCGGCATGTCAGCCGGGCATGCGCCGATTCCCAGAGCGGTCTCGTTGGCAGCTTCCCTCGGTCGGGTTTGCTCGATGCGTTGAGCGCCACGCCACTCGACCGAGTTCCGTCCGCCAACTACGGAAACGTGATCGACAGCAATAACAAAAAAAACGGAACACAAGGGGAGAAAGGCCCTCAACACTCGTCACGGTAGCGACTCGGGCATATACACGTAAACCACGTGATCGGTAGCTGCCCTTGTGATGCGGTTCCAAAGAAATCACGTCACAATATATATAGATATTCATTGAGGTTGGTTCGAGGATTTATGTCCCTAAAGTATGCATGGAAATAGACATACGGATTATTTATAGGAGGTACTCCAGGGACTCTTGTATATGTCCCTGAAACATGCAGGTACGTATATATGTATCTATATATGAGACATTATGATGTGGTACTTCGGGGACCCATGTGCGTGTCCCAGAAGTGTACAGGCAAATGGATATGTACGTGTATATGAGGCTATCCGTAAAGTTAATCCGAGCACCCATGTGATCGTCCCTGAAGTTACCGGTAAGCTTTTCGGTAAAGTTATTATGCGAACTGTTTGTCCCTAAAGTATACGGGTAGATATACGCGTGCTAAATTTAAAGATATATTCACGAATATTTTATATCACGGGGTTTCTGAGTGAAATCGACTATATATGGGTCGTTCTGGTTAATATGTACCCCAAGAAAATATAAATGAACGCGTTTAGCGCGAGGAAAAAATCTTAATAATTATTACAATTCGTACCAGATATGAATATTTGGAGGGCGAGAATGCTAGGACGTAACACCTCCCCCCTAAAAGTCTGAACCAATGCTTCAGCTTTGCTGAGGACCGGCGTTGAGTTCCAAGAGTCCGTGGTCGACGCCCGACAAACGCCTCGACGTCGTCGGATGTTCGCGATTGTCATTGATGGACACCAGCTCCAGAGGTTCGTTGTTGGTAATCTTCGACGACCGTTGTTCAGCACGGTGGGCTCTGCTAATTAGGCGGCTTGTCACCGAGTTTCAGATGGCTCCTAAGAGGGTGAAACTCCATCCGTACAGACTGTGGAGTATATATTCATGGATGCAAGTATCGATGATCTCCTTGATGATGGTGAGGATTGCGAGGACCCCGAACAGTCCCGCACTGATGATCCCGAATTTTTCGAAACGACCCCAGATTTTGTGCATTACTCCATCAGCCAGGTGTTGGAGAGCGTCCTCGTCCATCAGTGTCTTGAGGGAAACGCTTCCCGGGGGTATGTCGCGTCCTGTGAAGCCCTTTGCGATGTTGTTGAGTAATGCTGGTTTTTTAGCGGGGAACATGATCCTGTCCCTCAGCTGGTTGATCTCGTGGTCAGAATAAATTCCACTGGCTGTCAAATTTTCAATGGGGTTGTATCCCAGGTAGCCATGGAAGCGGGATGTAGTTGTCCAGGAGGCGGTACCTCGACTGAATGTGGTGTTAACCGATACCAAGTGCCGTCGATCCAATATTCGGCAGGCAGCATGGGGTTGCACTCGATATGTGTTCCCGTCCGGATAAGTTTCCTCGAGGTTGTGGACAGGAAGAACGATTGGTTCCGGAACGTGACGGGAAGTTCGTTATAACATTCATCCATCAGACGAAGGGTACATTCCACAGGTGTGTGGAACACTGTTCACTGTTCTGAATTTTCATTCTCTCTCAGACTTCATCTGCACATTCTGCATCGGATATTAAACGCTTTCTAAACTTAGTGTGCAGAAATGATGCGATTCTAAAGTAACTACCCACTTTTGGAAGCATTTTATTATCTAATTTTTTATCAAGGAGTTGATATTTCTGTTTGATTATACCATGAACGGATTCAACTGGCCAACGAATTTTTGTTACGAAGCGCGACTCATTCGATTCTTGAACTGATAACTGAGAACGCTTTCCTTTAAGTGCTGGCATCAGTACTCGATAACCTTTCGATTATAAGTGAGATTTTTCATCACGAAAGCCACGGTCCAGAACGAAAGTGTCCCCTTCTTTCAACAGTGTGCACAAGCCGTTGGGTTCATCTATCACACTTCTCAGTATCTCCGCATCATTCTGATTCGCTAAGTAAGGTCCCAGCATACCGACTACATATCCATCAGTTGTGCAAATCGTGAAAGTCTTGCACAGTGGAACTTTTTTCTGACCCGAGAAAGATTTCCGTTGGTACTCGTTATTGAAACTTTTCTGATGACGTGCATAAGTTCCATCGCAAATGAGTATTAGGTTGTCATGACTATCATACAGTCTTCTTGCAATGTCCGTTGAGTGATTCTCTATAAGGTCACCTCTTTGCATAGCGGATATTCCGAAGTGATGAGGAAGAACATCTTGTTCGAAGGATTTTATTACCGATGCTGAAAAGTCTGACACTGACTGTTCTCGTTCTAGTTGTAGGACAGATGCGATTATTTTGTTAGAATTCCCTGTCCGGAGTTTGAATAAAAAGACAACGAGTGCTTGCATCACTGTACGTGTGGAATTGCTTCGCATTGAAGTTAACATGTCCCGTATTTCCATTATGTTTTCTGAGCTCAAGCCAGTGAATATGCGCAGTTGTTCTTCCGACCATCTGAAATTTCCAATTTTGTCGAATACTGTAGTCACATTCGGCTGCTAAAGACTGCATCTTTTTTTTCTTTTCTGAAGCGTGAATTTTTCTGAAGTTTGCGTGCACTTTTATGAGATCCAATTCTTGTTCATAAAAACGATTTTTAATTAAATGACTTCGGCATTAATTTTTATCTGGGATATATATTGTAATGTCGGTTTGGGGAAGATTGTCGATTTTTTAATTAAAAGGAGTGACTGACTCGCTACAGAACACGGTTGTAGGATGAATCAACTCGGTGTACACGAAGTTGAGCTACTTGAACTACGTTTATTCAACTGACAGAGATTCGGCGTCTTACAAATTTGGTGGCTTACTACCCGCTTAGCCTAGAACGGAGGCAACTTATAGGGCTGGAGCGCGGGAAATCGAGAATAGTGGGAGGAAGGGCCTACGTGAGGTTTGGGACGTTATTCGGGAATCTTCCAGAGGGATAAGGCTATGAGAGGGTTTTCTGAGAATTCAGAAAACCAGTATTTGACTATTCGGGACCTCGATGGGGCGGAAGCCATAAATTTGGAGAAGCCCCGACGATTGTCCGAATGCAGCTGCATCGAGCGGTGGTGACAAAGATGTACACGGGAAAAATGTTAGGATCCTTCTAAAGTTTGTGTAGGAGTTTTCGTCGGAATGTCGGTGGATGAGACGGAGGTGATGAAATTCGAGGACTGTGGGAAAGGAAAAAGGAAAAAATTCCCAGCCTATATTACAATATCTTCTTTTTTACGTACGATTGCATGCGAGCTTCATGGGAGATCACAATCAAGTACTTCTCAGCTTGACAAATACAACAGTACTTGTGTATCGCAACAGTTCTCTGCATTTCGATTTCAATATATTCCACTGGTGATTCGTCGGTTTCAGGCTTTATTTTTATTTCAAGCGAAGGATCATCTGAAAAAGATGGTGATGATGAATCCTCCGAAGTTCCACCTGAAACACCGGACAATTGTTGGCAACAGTTCTCAAAACTAGCAGCCTCCTCATCGGCGTCCGCCTCGACCTCTTTTTCATCATCTGGTTCATATTTCGGTCGTTTATAGGGTAAAAGGCGACATTTTCCACAAAGTACATCGTTGATACTAATCGTTTGTTGAAAACCTCGAGAAAAGCTTCTTACTTCTTCGGCGGATTGTACTTTTTTTTAATACCATTAACTTTATGTACGAGTTTGTAACACACGACACACTTGGGTTGTTTTGTATCACTGGATGACATTTTATCAAACGTAGTATGTAACAACAGAAGACGAATATATCGACAATTACAAACTCGTGATCCAGGATATTTGTTTTTTCTGTACTTCAATGGTAAATAAACAATTTTTTAAATCACAGTGAACGATGTATTTATCGCTGAATTAAACCCAGTTACACCGGACTGGCTGAGTGACTGGAACAATCAGACGGACGGTATACTTCGATATTTGACACAGCGGAAAATAAGGTTGGGTTTGTTGCAGCGTTTGAATCATGGAGACTAGAGTAAAGGAGTGGACACAGGATAGGAGAATACGTAGTACCAGCGTACTGGAAATCTGTTCTTTCAATAGTTCTATGTTCTGACACTAGCGTCGCAAAGATCGGCAACATCCACCAATAGCAGTATATTATCGTTCAGCGCTTGCGCAGCACAAAGCTTTCCATTTCCATCATGGCCTCCTGTCATAATCGTAATTTATAAAGTGTCAAAAATCTCTTTAGACTTGGTGAATTTCTTTATTCAACGTTTCCTTCAATAAGCAAGGTAAATCATTCATTTTACTCTTATGCATATATGGAAATAAGTAAGGATTTATTAAACGAAGTAAAACTTAGAATTTGGAAAAAAATGAATTCGAGATGCTTCTGAAATATGCGGCACACGTCCGTTAGCAGTGGCACACGTCCGTTAGCAGTTGATCTACACATATATATATACAGGGTGACAATTATAAAGTGGCCACCCATTTTTTTAAATTCTTGCGCGGCCATTTTGGGACGGCATGCGCTTTTGAAATGGTTTTTCGAGAACTCTTCAAAAAAAAATATAGCGCCTATGTCGGAAAAGTATATTCCACCAAAAAAAAACACAAAAATCTGGGTAAAAATAAAAATGGCATTCCGCGCTTAGAGAAGCAAAGTGGACTTGATTCTTGACACGGAGGACCTGGATGAGGGCCTCAAAAAAATGGGACCATTGAGAAAAAGAACATTAAAAAATCAATATCGAACGATAGTTCAAACTGAACTCCGAGGAACGGCGGAGTTGGAATGGCCAGAAACGGAGTGGGCGTTGGAGCATTCGCCGCTATCTTCTTGACGTAGCTGTCATGAGGTTGCAGAAGTCACCGAGAGATGTCGGGTCGTGGCCGACGTTAGGATGACAGGCGTCCGAGTGTGCGAGTGTAACATAGAATATGAATGTCGAACGGGCTTCATTTGATTGCAGTTCCCGCGGAATCGGCGAAGAAAAAATACGAAAGCACCTAAAAGCCCTGGCCATGATTCAATAATTAAACGAGCGATTGTCGTGAGACACTCGACGACTGGCCTAACGATTCGAGCCGCGCTGGGTGGATGTACGGATTGTGAACGGAAAGAAAGCGGTCTTCCCGAAATAGTGTTTAAGGGGTCAATTATGATAACAAAGAATGCGTGACGATTAAATGTGAATGCGGTCTTAAAGATTACAAGGAAGTAAGTTCACCTTACAGTTTTACGGCAAGAGGAGGCGATTGAGAGCGAGCTTTAAGGGGTTCAACTGCAAAACGGGACGCGTGCAAATTTGTTTGTCGAAAACGGATCAGAGGACTTCCTTCAAACGGGGCGAACGTTTCGTTTTTGGGTGTGAGGAAGCTCCTTAGCGAGATGTTGATTATCGACGAGAAATGTTAAGTTGCTCACGCTGAAGAAGCGCACGCGTGAATCTTATTTTGAATCGAAGTAGAGAATTTGTACGAGATAAAGTACATTTATCGACTTGTGCAGTGGCAGTTGAAACTTGAACGGAAACTCGACTTTGGGAAACCGCATTTAAGGGGCCGAATTAAGAAGAACGGCATTACGGCATTCGCGATTTATCGTGGAACGGGTTTGTGAAAATATGGAATAGAATCAATCTACTCTTTTCAGATGCAAAATAGCGACGTAACTTTGCCTCGAGTCCGGGACTGCATTGAAGGTGTCACACAGTGGTCCCACATCCCAAAAGGCCGGCCAAAAGTCAAAAACGTATTCAATTCGGGTGAAAGTCTGTACTCGGGGGTTTTCCAGGTCGCTGAATACGAAATCGGAGTCATAGTTCTCTTCGAATCGACGACTTTTAAATCAGGAAACGAATCCGAGTATGCATGCAAGTGTTTCTGTTGTCGAATAGTCCCTCCAAACTTAGAACGCCGCGCCGAGCATCGGATTCGTTCACGGTCATAGTCCACAGCAGCAGTAGGAGTCCTCAATTGATATTTTCTTGCCGAGGGTGATACACTTTTAAAAATCACCCACGGGGAACGAATCCGAACAGTCTCTAGGTTATTTCGATAATGCAACACAAAACAGAATTTGAATGGACCCTTTTACATATTGGATTCGTCTCGATTCGATAAAAAACAAACGGTTGAAACAGGCGTATTTATCAACGTCGAATCTCATGTGAATTTTCGTTCAAATCGGCGACTTTTCAATCGGGAAACGAATCGGAGTCTGCATGCAAGTGTTTCTGTTGTCGAATAATTCCTACAAACTGAGAAAGCTGCGCCGAGCATCGGATTCGTTCACGTTCAGAGCCCACAGAAGCAGTAGTAGTCCTCAACGGCTTTTTTCATGTCGAGGGTGAAACATTTTTAAAAATCAGCCACTGGGAACGAATCCGAAGAGTCTCATGGTTATTTCGATAATGAAACACAAAACAGAATTTAAATGGACCCTTTTGCATATTGGATTCGTCTCGATTCGATAAAAAAACCAACAGTTGAAACAGGCGTATTTAAAAACGTCGAATCTCATGTGAATTTTCGTTCGAATCGACGACCTTTAAATCGGGAAACGAATCCAAGTCTGCATGCAAGTGTGTCTGTTGTCGAAAAATCCCTACAAACTGAGAACGCGGCGCCAACCATCGGATTCGTTCACGTTCACAGTGCACAGCTGTAGTAATAGGCCTTAACGGCTTTTTTCGTGGCGAGGGTGAAGCATTTTAAAACATCACCCACTGGTAACGAGTCCGAACAGTCTCAAGATTATTTCGATAATGAAACAGAAAACAGAATATGAATGGACCGGTTTTCAGATTGGATTCGTCGCGGTCCGGTAAAAAAACGGTTGAAACAGGCGTATTTATCAACGTCGAATGTCATGTGAATTTTCGTTCGAATCGACGACTTTTAAATCGGGAAACGAATCCGAGTCTGCATGCAAGTGATTCTGTTGTCGAATAGTCCCTCCAAACTGAGATCGCCGCGCCGAGCATCGGATTCGTTCACGTTAACAGTCCACAGCAGCAGTAGCAGTCCTCAATGGATATTTTCGTGCCGAGAGTGAAACATTTTTAAAAATCACCCACTGGGAACGAGTCCGAACAGTTTCAAGGTTATTTCGATAATGAAACACAAAACAGAATTTGAATGGACCGTTTCACATATTGGATTCGTCTCGATTCGATACAAAAACAAACGGTTGAAACAGGCGTATTTATCAACGTCGAATCTCATGTGAATTTTCATTCGAATCGACGACTTTTAAATCGGGAAAGGAATCCGAGTCTGCATACAAGTGTTTCTGTTGTCGAATAGTCCCTCCAAACTGAGAACGCCGCGCCGAGTATCGGATTCGTTCACGTTAACAGTCCACAGCAGCAGTAGCAGTCCTCAATGGATATTTTCGTGCCGAGAGTGAAACATTTTTAAAAATCACCCACTGGGAACGGGTCCGAACAGTTTCAAGGTTATTTCGATAATGAAACACAAAACAGGATTTGAATGGACCGTTTTACATATTGGATTCGTCTCAATTCGATAAAAAAACAAACGGTGGAAACAGGCTTAATTATCAATGTCGAATCTCATGTGAATTTTCGTTCGAATCGACGACTTTTAAATCGGGAAATGAATCCGAGTCTGCATGCAAGTGTTTCTGTTGTCGAATAATCCCTACAATTTGAGAACGCCGCGCCCAGCATCGGATTCGATCACGTTCATAGTCCACAGCAGCAGTTGCAGTCCTCAACGGCTATTTTGGTGCCGACAGTGAAACATTTTTAACAAACACGCACTGGGAATGAGTCTGAACAGTCTCAAGGTTATTTCGATAATGAAACACAAAACAGAATTTGAATGAGCCATTTTTCATATTGGATTCGTCTCGATTCGATAAAAAAAACAATCGGTGGAAGCAGGCGTATTTATCAACGTCGAATTTCATGTGAATTTTCGTTCGAATCGACGACTTTCAAATCGGGAAACGAATCCGAGTCTGCATGTAAGTGTTTCTGTTGTCGAATAGTCCCTCCAAACTGAGAACGCCGCGCCGAGCATCGGATTCGTTCACGTTCACAGTCCACAGCAGCAGTAGCAGTTCTCAATGGATATTTTCGTGCCGAGAGTGAAACATTTTTAAAAATCACCCACTGGGAACGAGTCCGAACAGTTTCAAGGGTATTTCGATAATGAAACACAAAACAGAATTAGAATGGACCGTTTTACATATTGGATTCGTCTCGATTCGATAAAAAACAAACGATGGAAACAGGCTGATTTATCAACGTCGAATCTCATGTGAATTTTCATTCGAATCGACGACTTTTGAATCGGGAAATGAATCTGAGTCTGCATGCAAGTGTTTCTGTTATCGAATAATCCCTACAATCTGAGAACGCCGCGCCGAGCATCGGATTCATTCACGCTCATAGTCCACAGAACCAGTAGTAGTCCTCAATGGCTTTTTTTCGTGCCGAGGGTGAATATTTTTTTAAAATCACCTTCTTGGAACGATTCCGAACTGTCTCAAGGTTATTTCGATAATGAAACACAAAACCGAATATGAATGGACCGGTTTTCACATTGGATTCGTCTCGATCGGATAAAAAAACATACAGTTGGAACAGGCGTATTTATCAACGTCGAATCTCATGTGAATTCTCGTTCGAAACGACGACTTTTAAATCGGGAAACGAATCCGAGTCTGCATGCAAGTATTTCTGTTGTCGAATAATCCCTACAAACTGAGAACGCCGTGCCGAGCATCGGATTCGTTCACGTTCACAGTCCACAGCAGAAGTCGAAGTCCTCAACGGTTATTATTGTGCCGAGGGTAATACATTTTTTTTAAATCACCACCTGAGAACGAGTCCGGACAGTCTCAAGGTTATTTCGATAATGAAACACAAAACAGAATTTGAATGGACCGTTTTACATATTGGATTCGTCTCGATTCGATACAAAAACAAACGGTTGAAACAGGCGTATTTATCAACGTCGAATCTCATGTGAATTTTCGTTCGAATCGACGACTTTTAAATCGGGAAACGAATCCGAGTCTGCATGCAAGTGTTTCTGTTGTCGAATAGTCCCTCCAAACTGAGATCGCCGCGCCGAGCATCGGATTCGTTCACGTTAACAGTCCACAGCAGCAGTAGCAGTCCTCAATGGATATTTTCGTGCCGAGAGTGAAACATTTGTAAAAATCACCCACTGGGAACGAGTCCGAACAGTTTCAAGGTTATTTCGATAATGAAACACAAAACAGAATTTGAATGGACCGTTTCACATATTGGATTCGTCTCGATTCGATACAAAAACAAACGGTTGAAACAGGCGTATTTATCAACGTCGAATCTCATGTGAATTTTCATTCGAATCGACGACTTTTAAATCGGGAAAGGAATCCGAGTCTGCATACAAGTGTTTCTGTTGTCGAATAGTCCATCCAAACTGAGAACGCCGCGCCGAGTATCGGATTCGTTCACGTTAACAGTCCACAGCAGCAGTAGCAGTCCTCAATGGATATTTTCGTGCCGAGAGTGAAACATTTTTAAAAATCACCCACTGGGAACGAGTCCGAACAGTTTCAAGGTTATTTCGATAATGAAACACAAAACAGGATTTGAATGGACCGTTTTACATATTGGATTCGTCTCAATTCGATAAAAAAACAAACGGTGGAAACAGGCTTAATTATCAATGTCGAATCTCATGTGAATTTTCGTTCGAATCGACGACTTTTAAATCGGGAAATGAATCCGAGTCTGCATGCAAGTGTTTCTGTTGTCGAATAATCCCTACAATTTGAGAACGCCGCGCCCAGCATCGGATTCGATCACGTTCATAGTCCACAGCAGCAGTTGCAGTCCTCAACGGCTATTTTGGTGCCGACAGTGAAACATTTTTAACAAACACGCACTGGGAATGAGTCTGAACAGTCTCAAGGTTATTTCGATAATGAAACACAAAACAGAATTTGAATGAGCCATTTTTCATATTGGATTCGTCTCGATTCGATAAAAAAAACAATCGGTGGAAGCAGGCGTATTTATCAACGTCGAATCTCATGTGAATTTTCGTTCGAATCGACGACTTTTAAATCGGGAAACGAATCCGAGTCTGCATGCAAGTGTTTCTGTTGTCGAATAATCCCTACAAACTGAGAACGCCGCGCCGAGCATCGGATTCGTTCACGTTCATAGTCCACAGAAGCAGTAGTACTCCTCAACGGCTTTTTTCGTGTCGAGGGTGAAACATCTTTAAAAATCACCCACTGTGTACGAATCCGAACAGTCTCATAGTTATTTCGATAATGAAACGCAAAACAGAATTTCAATTGACCCTTTTACATATTGGATTCGTCTCAATTCGATAAAAAAACAAACGGTGGAAACAGGCTTAATTATCAACGTCGAATCTCATGTGAATTTTCGTTCGAATCGGCGACTTTTCAATCGGGAAACGAATCCGAGTCTGCATGCAAGTGTTTCTGTTGTCGAATAATCCCTACAAACTGAGAACGCCGTGCCGAGCATCGGATTCGTTCACGTTCACAGTCCACAGCAACAGTAGTAGTGCTCAATGGCTTTTTTCGTGCCGAGGGTGAAACATTTTTTAAAATCACCTTCTTGGAACGATTCCGAATAGTCTCAAGGTTATTTCGATAATGAAACACAAAACCGAATATGAATGGACCGACTTTCACATTGGATTCGTCTCGATCCGATCAAAAAACATACAGTTGTAACAGGCGTATTTATCAACGTCGAATCTCATGTGAATTCTCGTTCGAATCGACGACTTTCAAATCGGGGAACGAATCCGAGTCTGCATGCAAGTGTTTCTGTTGTCGAATAATCCCTACAAACTGAGAACGCCACGCCGAGCATCGGATTCGTTCATGTTCATGGTCCACAGCAGCAGTAGAAGTCCTCAACGGTTATTTTCGTGCCGAGGGTAATACATTTTTAAAAATCACCCCCTGGGAACGAGTTCGAACAGTCTCAAAGTTATTTCGATAATGAAACACAAAACAGAATTTGAATGGACCGTTTTACATATTGGATTCGTCTCGATTCGATAAAAAAGCAAACGGTTGAAACAGGCGTATTTATCAACGTCGAATCTCATGTGAATTTTCGTTCGAATCGACTTTTAAATCGGGAAACGAATCCGAGTCTGCATGCAAGTGTTTCTGTTGTCAAATAATCCCTACAAACTGAGAACGCCGCGCCGAGCATCGGATTCGTTCACGTTCACAGTCCACATGTCATCTTCGGAAATCACCTTCTTGGAACGGATCCGAACATCTCAAGGTTATTTTGATAATGAAACACAAAGCAGAATATGAATGAAGCGGTTTTCATATTGGATTCGCCTGGATTCGATACAAAAAACATACAGTTGGAACAGGCGTATTTATCAACGTCCAACCTCATGTGAATGTTCGTTCGAGACGATGACTTTTAAATCGGGAAACGAATCCGAGTCTGAATGCAAGTGTTTCTGTTGTCGAATAATCCCTACAAACTGAGAACGCCGCGCCAAGCAGCAGATTCATTCACGTTCATCGTACACAGCAGCAGTAGGAGCCCGCAATGGCTATTTTCGTGCCAAGGGTGATACATTTTTTAAAATCATCCACTGGGAACGAATCCGAACAGTCTCAAGGTTAATTCGATAATGAAACACAAAACACAATTTGAGTGGACCGTTTTTCATATTGGATTCGTCTCGGTCCGATAAAAAAAAAAGGTTGAAACAGGCTTATTTATCAACGTCGAATCTCATGTGAATTTTCGTTCGAATCGACGACTTTTAAATCGGGAAACGAATCCAAGTCTGCATGCAAGTGTTTCTGTTGTCTAAAAATCCCTACAAACTGAGAACGCCGCGCCGAGCATCGTAACGTTGATAAATACGCCTGTTCCAGCTGTATGTATTTTTATCGGATCGAGACGATTCCAATATGAAAAACGGTCCACTCATATTCTGTTTTGTGTTTCATTATCGAAATAACCTTGAGACTGTTCGGATTCGTTCCCAGTGGATGATTTTTAAAAATGTATCATCCTCGGCACGAAAATAGCCATTGACGACTCCTACTGCTGCTGTGCACTATGAACGTGAATGAATCCGATGCTCGGCGCGGCGTTCTCAGTTTGTAGGGAATATTCGACAACAGAAACACTTGTATGCAGACTTGGATTCCTTTCCCGATTTAAAAGTCGTCGATTCGAACGAAAATTGACGTGAAATTCGACGTTGATAAATACGCCAGTTCGAACTGTATGTTTTTTAACGGATCGAGATGAATCCAATGTGAAAACCGATCCATTCATATTCTGTTTTGTTTTTCACTATCGAAATAACCTTGAGACTATTCGGATTCGTTCCCAGTGGGTAATTTTTAAAAATGTATCACCCTCGGCACGAAAATATCCATTGAGGACTCCTACTGCTGCTGTGGGCTATGAACGGGAACGAATCCGATGCTCGGCCCGGCGTTCTCAGTTTATAGGTATTGTTGCACAACAGAAACACTTGCATGCATACTCGGATTCATTTCCTGATTTAAAAGTCGCCGATTCGAAGAGAACTTTGACTCCGATTTCGTATTCAGCGACCTGGAAAGCCCCCGAGTACAGACTTTCACCCAAATTGAATACGTTTTTGACTTTTGGCCGGCCTTTTGGGATGTGGGACCACTGTGTGAGACCTTCAATGAGGTCCCGGACTTGAGGCAAAGTTAGGTCGCTATTTTGCATCTGAAAAGAGTAGATTGATTCTATTCTATATTTTCACAAACCCATTAAACCCGTTCCACGATAAATCGTGAATGCCGTTCTTCTTAATTTGGCCCCTTAAATGCGGTTTCCCAAAGTCGAGTTTCCGTTCAAGTTTCAACTGTCACTGCACAAGTCGATAAATGTACTTTATTTCGTACAAATTCTCTACTTCGGTTCAAAATAAGATTCACGCCTGCGCTTCTTCAGCGTGAGGCCCTTAACATTTCTCGTCGATAATCAACATCTCGCTAAGGAGCTTCCTCATACCCAAAAACGAAACGTTCACCCCGTTTAAAGGAAGTCCTCTGATCCGTTTTTGACAAACAAATTTGCACGCATCCCGTTTTGCAGTTGAACCCCTTCAAGCCCGCTCTCAATCGCCTCCTCTTGCCGTAAAACTGTAAGGTGAACTTACTTACTCATAATCTTTAAGACCGCATTCACATTTAATCGTCACGCATTTTTTGTTATCATAATTGACCCCGTAAACACTATTTCGGGAAGACCGCTTTCTTTCCATTCACAAACGGTACATCCACCCAGCGCGGCTTGAATCGTTAGGCCAGTCGTCGCGTGTCTCACGACAATCGCTCGTTTAATTATTGAATCATGGCCAGGGCTTTTAGGTGCTTTCGTATTTTTTCTTCGCCGATTCCGCGGGACCTGCAAACAAATGAAGCCCGTTCGACATTCATTTTCTACGCTACACTCGCACACTCGGACGCCTGTCATCCTAACGTCAGCCACGACCCGACATCTCTCGGTGACTTCTGCCTCATGACAGCTACGTCAAGAAGATAGCCGCGAATGCTCCAACGCCCACTCCGTTCCTGGCCATTCCAACTCCGCCGTTCCTCGGAGTTCAGTTTGAACTATCGTTCCATATTGATTTTTTAATGGCCTTTTTCTCAATGGTACCATTTTTTTGAGGCCCTCATCCGGGTCCTCCGTGTTCAGAATTAAGTCTACTTTGCTTCCCTAAGAGCGGAAAGCCATTTTTATTTTTACCCAGATTTTTTTGTTTTTTTTTTGGTGGAATATACTTTTACGATATAGGCGCTATATTTTTTTTCGTAGAGTTCTCGAAAAACCATTTCAAAAGCGCACCTTTGCCGTCCCAAAATGGCCGCGCAAGAATTAAAAAAAATGGGTGGCCACTTTATAATTGTCACCCTGTATATATATATATATATATATATATATATATATATATATGTGTGTGTGTTTTCGATCGCAGCGCCCCCACAAGAGGTACCGATTTCGTGTCCACTTCTAAAGCACGCTGTGTCCACTCCTTACTCTAGTCTCCATGGTCTGAATATTTGTAGATTTGTGACGTGAACCGCTTGGTAACAACACAAGGAAACTCTGCTGCGCTCGATAATAACTGAACGGAAATTTTTTTGTAGTTGTCATGACATCCAAAACAAAAAGAATGTGCAAAGACAGTGTATTTTTTTTAACTATGCTCCACCACTTCGATCGACTTAGAAAAATTATATGTTGTAGAAAGAGGTCCAATTGTCTAATAAAAAAAAACTGGTCATTGTATCTCGTGAGCGAGTGACCGAAAAAAAATCACGAAAATTAAAATAATTTTTTTCGGTTAGTTCCGTTCGTGGGATTGGGTTCTTGATTTTTTCTGTGAATCGCTTTGAATATCTTTACAACATATACATTTTTTTCATGAAAATCGGTCGAGTACATCCTGAGAAAAAAAATCTTCTCCAAAAATACTAGTTGTATTTTTATCTTTGTCCCTAGTGCAGCTACATGGTTGAAATTTGGCATGAGTTTGTAACCCATCAGACGCAACTTTTGGCCAAAATTTGGAACGAATGCGCGAGGGGGCCGCTCACCCCTACTTAGCCGGCTATGGCCTTTTCCGCGATCCCATCGTCTGGACTTGCGTCTGGAATAGACGTGTGCAAGGTTGTTTCGTTTACAGGTTCGACGAAATTAGGAACGGAAGGCGGTTCTTCCAGGTTCCAGATTTTCGGAGTTTCTTTTTCTTTTTCCCAACGACGAGGCGTTTTGTCAGACGTTTGCGAAATTGTCGGGAAATTTCGGAAACCGAGAAAATTCTCCTCGTCCGCGGAGTCGGCCAACCTTTTCCTTTGTCAGGTGGATTTTTCCTTTGGTTGCCGTCCGATGGATCGGGGATTTCCTCCGTATCCGTATCAGGATTTAAGGTAGGTTTTCGTTTTTTAGCTGGATTTTTTCCAGTTGGTGGGTAGAACAATCTTTCATCCGATTCCGAATCGTCGTTTTCGCTAGGAGTCGGTTTGCCGATTTTTGGCCGACTTGGGCCAATGATAGGCGATTCGGATTTTCTTTTACATGGCGTTTGCTTCACCATGAGCACAGTGTGATTTTTTACTGGCAGGTTCCGGGAAAGGGCGTCAGCATTGCTGTTTATCCTTCCTGGTTTGCATACAATTTTATAAGTATAATTGGCAAGGCTAAGGCGCCAATGCACAAGGCGATTGGCCGGGTCTTTTACGGAGTGAAGCCATACCAGCGGCTTGTCATCCGTTACCAATAATAACTCACGGCCGTAGACATGAGGTCTGAAATGATTAGCACAATAAATGATAGCCAATAATTCCTTCTCGATCACTGGGTAATTAACTTCGTGTTTTCCAAGAGTTCGAGAGATGTAACTAACGGGTTTATCTTTACCAATTTCGCCTTGGCTCAAAATTCCGCCAATGGCGTAATCGGATGCGCCCGTTGTTATGATGAATGGTTTTGTGAAATCCGGATATTGAAGAATTGGTTCTTTACACAATGCCTCGATAAGCTTTTTAAAGGCTTTTTGGTGAGATTTGGTCTATTTGAAGGTCGATCGCTTTTTTAATAAATTTGTCAGTGGCTTTACAATACCTGAAAATTTTTCAAAAAACCTGCGGTAATAACCTGTAAGTCCAAAAAATTGTTTTATTTTTTTCGGAGTGGTAGGCCTAGGGTATCCCTGTAGAGCCTCCAATTTTTTGGGATCGCGTTTAACTCCGTCCTCACTTATGATGTGACCCACATATGCCACTTCGTGTCTTAAAAATTCACACTTGTCCGGTTGTAATTTTAACTTGGCTTGCCTTAATTTTTCGCAAGTTTGTTGAATTCATTCTCGTGTTCAACTAGTGTCTTTGCATAAATTACGATGTCGTCCAAATAAACAAACAGCTCGATGCCTTGAAGGCCTATTAAGCCTCGATCTATTAATCTTTGAATTAATCTTTGAATTGTCGCGTTTTTTAAACCAAACGGCATTCGGTCGAACTCGTAGTGACCGAATGGTGTAGCAAATGCTGTCTTGTGAGAATCGTCTGGATGTATTTTAATTTGATGGAAACCGCTGGCCAGGTCGAATACTGAAAAATATTTCGCATTACCCAATTGGTCGAGAATTCCGGTTATTTGAGGTAATTTTTTTTTCCTTTAAGTTCCTATAATCGATGACCATCCGCCACTTCGGATTTCCTTGTGAGTCCGCTTTTTTGGGACCGATCCACAGAGGCGAACTATAGGGGAGTTTGACGGTTTAATTACTTCCCCTTCAATTAATTATTTAACTTGTTTCGTAATTTCATCATTATGAACGGGCGGAAATCTATACTGCCTCGTAAAAACTGGTTGATCTTCGTTCGTCATTATCTTATGTTCAATTTTATCTGCAAAGCCTAGGACTTTTCCTGGAAAATGAAACAGGTCCGAATTCTCGCTTATAACTTTATCCACGCTTAACCGTTCTTCATCATTTAGATGGTTGAGACGGAGTAAGTCGCTAATTTCTTGTACTTTATATTCCTTTTCAACTTTAAAAAATTCTTTGTTACGCGCAATTTCAAACCGTAATACGCCCTCTTTCCGAGACGCCATTGAGGTCGTCCTGAGTGAGGGAATTATTTTCACATCGGGTCTTATCCTCTTCCTGAAATGCCTTTTGGTCGTCCGGAGTGAGGGAACGAGACTGCCGATATAGCATGTATGCGGACGATCTACAAATTTACATGCACTGCCACCCGTCAGAGATCGCAAATGGCATTACGTGCGTCAATCGTAACATTGTGGCAGTTTGTATCTGGACAGGGGAGATGGGCCTAAAGGTTAACTCTGGCAAAACAAGAGCAATGATAATTGCATCAGCCCATTACTTAGCGCATCTGGACGCCGTCATACTCCTATCTATTCGTGTAGGGCCAGACGTCATCCCACTGTCCGACTCCGTTAACTGTTTAGGCATATGTATTAAGCTTACACTTTCATGGCGTGAGCGAGTTATGAAGGTCACCGGGAAGATGAGGGCGACAACCTGTCAGCCTAAGGTTTGCAGAGGACAACTCCCTCTCAGTGTTCCCAAAATGCTCGTGACAGCTCTCATCTTGCCGCACCTTGATTACTGCTGCCTTCTACTCGCCGATATTATTGTGGAGCTCAATATCAAACTGCAGCGGCCATCAAATGCTGTGTTCGATTTATATTTGGTGCGCGAAGGGATGAGCCGATTACACCATACTTTCGGAAAATGGCGTGGCTAAAAGTCCCCGACCGGCGCAAGCTGATACTTGCGACGTTCATAGATGAAATATGTCAACATGAGCAACC
>OZ023322.1:3680322-3807860 GCA_964007375.1 Ophion obscuratus | reverse complement strand
CACTCGCCACTACTCGTCTCACTTCGGAAAGGTGCCGGTTTTTCTGCACAAATCAAAGACGCTCACCTGCACTCGGCCAATCGTGTTTACACGTTTGTCCGCCATGACGCGGTTGCTTTCCGCCGCGACAACACGTACAAAATGTCACTCTCCACAAATGACGAAGTGTTCAAGTTTTTGGAGTTTTACCAGAATGAACCTGTTATTTTGAACCCCAAAGACATATAGCACAAAGATTAAAAAAAAGTAAGTACTCGTACGAACTTAAAATTCAAATGATAGGTAACGCAAATTTTGTTGGTGGTTTCCGCGATTGATGTTTATACGGTATGTTTTGAAACAAATGTATTTTATAATCGACACATTATTATCATCCACACTTTTTTGCCATAATATGATTTAGTAGGTAATTGATAATAATAATTAGTATTTTTAGGGTTCCGTATCCAAAATGGCAAAAACGGAACCCTCATAAGTTCTTAGGCGGTTTTTTAATGTAATAAAGAGGTAAAGTTGGTTAAGGCGGGATACACATTTAGACAGGAAGCAAATAAGCAATATTGAGGGTGTTTTTAAACTAAGAAATAATTATTCTACAATTATCAAACTTGAGGTGTACTTTAATATTTTATTTAAGTACACGCAACATTTTTTTAGAATTAATTCATCATCAAAATGGCGGGGCTGTGGCAGAGCATTACAGCAAGGTCGCCGCGGGAGTTGCGAATCGGCGTGCAGTCGAGCTCCCTGCAGACTTTGATCTGCAAAAAAGTTGAAACATTTTTTCAGTTAGAGCATATATAGTTTCTATGTGATGGTAATTAAACTTAAGAAAATGCAAATTTCAGAAAATGGCATGCATTTACAAAAAAAAAACATTTCACGCAACATTTCTGTAAAATGTGGATTAAAAAAGTCGTTTTTTTTTCAATTTTTAAAAAACAATTTTCGTCTAGTAGGAGTTACCAATATTATCAATATTTCTACCAAGTTTCAACTTAATCTTAATAGTTCTTAAGTAATCCTGCACGCCAATGTCGATTATGCAGTTTTGGGAAAAACGCATTTGAAGTTAACGCCCGTTCCAAATGCGAGCGGTGAGGCACGTCGTCGACGGGCTGTAACGTTTGAAGTTTTTCGAATTTCACTTTGAAACTTCGGGAAAATATTCTACATATATATTTCTATCGTTCAAAGAAAAATAAAAGAAATCGATTGTTTTATCGTTGTAAATGTATATCCCGCCTTAAGTTAGTAGTATGTAGTTCGTTTATGGCGTTTTTTTTCTTTTTCAGGTGCACGATGCTTGGATAAGGATCGACCATGAAATGGAGATTCCTATTTCTGAACTCAAGAAAAAGAAGGAGGCTCTAATGGCCACATTTAGACGACATTCGAAAACAAGAAAGGCTTCGATATCTTCTGGGTGTGGCGAAGAAGATGTATATAACCGCATTTGGGTATTTTATAATGTCATGGCGTCGGTCCTGGGAGATGTACGAGCAGTAAAATGAATACATTGGTAATTATCAAAATAAAATAATAAATATACAACACAATTCACACACATTGAATTTATTCCAGACTAATCAAAATAGAAATCTACATAGAATAACTAGACCGGGTACACTGTACATATAATAATGAGTAGGCACATGATGGTTATTAAGTCCTGTTTCGAAAAAAATAATTCGTAAAATTTGATCTCACTTCTACTGCATTTCTTGGAGTTCTGCGAAGTACAACTTGTAAGGGAAAGAAACCAGAATAATCTCTTTATCTGCAAGAACCAGGTAGAACTAACTCGTCTTTAACGTATCTGTCTAGTGCTCCTTCTGGAGTATAGAAATTCCGAGATGTACTGCTTTTTCTTAAAAAGTTATGCAGTAGAACGCACGTCATTGTTACAATATATGTTTTTTCAACATCCAGGGCTATTGGGTTTTTGAATACTCTCAATGCGCTCGCCGTAATTAGAATGTGTTTTCAACGACGACGCGAGAGCTAGAAAATCTTTGGTTAAAAATTATTTCAGGCGTAGCTCTCTCGTGATTTCCAGGGTATGGTTTCATAAGATTTGTATGAAGAGCAAATGCTCCATCAGCCAGTATATCGTATGGAAATTTGATATCCATCCCAGGTAGTGGAGAATGTGGAGGAACATTAATATGTATGTATGTATGTTGTTTTATTTGTTCCCCGTATGGTTACAAAGACCTTCCATTTCTCGTCCCTTTACAATGCCATGTTTACAAGATTTACAACTCTTACACTACACTTAACGTAACTTAAACTAACAAACACACCGCCGGACTCTTACATGCTACGCCTTCTCTTTATTCTTAAACCACCGCCGCCTCTGCCTCGCTCGCCCCTCGCCACGCTCGCCTCTCCCTCCCCACGCTCCAACGCCTCCTCCCACCTTGCCATCTCTCTCCCCCTCCTCCTCTCCCCGACTTCCGTTTCCTCCTTTCATTCCATTCCTCTTTCATTCCCTTCCCTATCCATATCCTCCTCTTCCGCCCTCCTCTCCTCTTCTCTTCTTTTCCTTTTTTCCTCCAGGGCCCTTATCCAGTCCTCTCCCGTTCCCTTTTTGTCCAGTATTTCCTTTATCCTTTCCCCTATCCCTCTTTCTACCTCCTCTCCTCCTCCACACCTATCCAGAACGTGCTCCCACGATTCCATCTCTTCCCCACAGCACCTACACGCCCGTTCCTCTTCCGTCTCCCAGTACCTCCCTTCCCTTATCTCGTTTCCCATCCTAAACCTGGCTACTCTTCCGTACCTTCTCTCTCCCCACCCCGCCTTTAGGTATCCTGGTAACCCCTCCACTCTCCCTATACCATCTGTTATACCTAGATTCCGCTATTTTCTCTCCGCTCTCCCTTTCCTGTTCCCTTCTATCCTCCCTTTCCTTTCTTTCGTATCCCCCTTCCCCCTCGTCCTGCACGTATCCCTCCCTCTGCCCCCCCTCTCCTAAAATCTGTCCTTCCCCTTTCCCATTTTCCCCTCTCTCTTGCCCCTCTTCGCTCTCTCTCCCCTATCTCTTCCCAGCACCTCCTCGCCAGTTCGCTCCCCTCCCCCTTCCTCAGCTTTTCCGCAAAATTCCATGCCCTCCTAGCTGCCCTTGTCCTTATCTTTACCCTCTTCGTCTCTTCTCTCACCATGTACCCCGGCGTCCTCCAGTCCAGTCCCAATGTCCATCTCAAATACCTCTCCTGCATTCCCTCCATTTTCTCCCTCTCCTCCCAGCCCCACACCTCCGCCCCGTACCCCATCACCGTCCACACTAGCGTGTCGAACAGCCACCACCTTCTTAGCACATCATTCCCAAACAACCTTTTCCCTATGCCCCAAGCCTGCTTCATCACCCCCCCGGCTTTCCTCACCCTATCCCTCACCTGTGCTTCCTGTCCCCCGTTCCTTTGGAAGACAAACCCCAAGTATTTGAATTCCCTCACCTCTTCCATGCAAAAAAAAAATTATTGATAATAATATTAATGTGGAGGAACATTAATATTATTATCAATAATTTTTTACTATAATACAGTCTGTTTTAAAACACCACCATCACTAATACGGCCTTGGGCACCTACATCAACAAATAAAAAACAGTAATTATTGTTTACTAGACCTAATAGAATGATACTAAAGTCTCCTTTGTAATTGTAATATTCTGAATCAGTTTTCGGGGGGCATTGTAAATTGATATGTTTCCCATCTAATGCCCCTACACAATGCGGGAATCTGAATCCTCTTGCTATAGTGTGCCATTCTTCTGGAGACGTTGGAATCTGTAGAAAAATGTATATTATTATACCGATAGCGTTAAAATTTTGACTCTTTCCAGACACAAGAAATTAGTCAAGAACAGAGCTCGACAGACCAACAGTTTGAAGCTACACAGGCATTGGGTGAACAACAACAGCATTCAAGCCCTTCAGATGTTACCAAGCAGGAAGGACTTCCGCCCCCCTCGAATAGAAATCTGTTGAAGCGCCGTTCTTCTAACCTTCCCGAGCTTCAGCAAGCAAGCGAGCAAATGCAAAATACATTAAGTACAATCAATTCCGTATTAACCAACAGATCAACTGAAAGAGATGATGTTTGTGATCTCTATGGAAAATTATTAGCTTCGAAATTGAAAAATATTTATCTGACATCGAGCAACAGGAAGTTATGTTTGAATTGGATGAATTGTTGCCAAAAAGAATTCGGAATCGCCTAATACACGAACAACGTTCTACTTCTTCTCCAAGTACTACGTGCTCTGGTTCTTCTTATTCTCCTGCATTATCGGCTCAAATGTGCCACCCTTCTTCCTCCCAAGGTTTCTATGCTTCCCCAGATTCACCTTTATCAATACCGCAGCAGCCATTTTCATCTCATGGTTATCCAATATTGTATACACAAGAGCAAACCAATACTCGAAACATGATTATGTCCTCACCACAACACCCTAACTCTGCTCCTTCGCCAATATCTACTGATACAACATCATTTTCAGTACAACAACCACAAGGCCCATCATCTACCGCTTATTATTGTATGCCCTCTCAACAACTCCAACAACCAACATTTGACCAGCCAAAAATCGGAGTCAAAATTATATCTGACAAAGTCATTGATTCGGCACGACTTAACCCAATCTTGCGTGGAGCGTACTTTAAAGCAGCTGGTGATAATGTTTGATTAGTTGTTTCAGTACCTAGGTGTATTTTTTTAAAATTGTTGGACCTTTAATTATTTCCAATGAAATAAAAAAATAATAAAAAATATACGAATGTTTTACTTACCTTAACCATATCCTTCAAAACTTTAATGAGTGCTTGGCAAACTTCAGGAATGATTTGAGATATTAATTGACTGGATATTTTAAAGGTATAGTGTACGCTTCTGTAACTATCTCCAGTTGCTAAATATCTCAATGTCACTGCAAGTCGAATTTTAGCTGGTATGCTCTCTCTGAAATCGGTGTTTCTTTTGCTGATTTCTGGAGAGATTTTCTGGAGTAAATATTCAAAATCGCTATCAGACATTCGAACAAAGTTCTGAAAGTCCTTCGATTCAGGTTCATGCAGAAGTTCAGATAGCTGATTCTCCATATTTTCTCTGTAAAAAAATGTTACCGTGATTTTTGTAGATTCAATGTTGGTCAATACGAGAAAAAATATGTTCTTTGCATCCCAACGATGCAAATCTCGATACCGTATAATCATTCAGACGTTTTTACGTATTTTTATTACAGGTTTACCCAATTTTGCAAAAAAGGGTTTCTAATAATAATAAAAGCAAATCGTCACACTCCAACGATGCAAACTTCAACGTCATTAAAAAAAAGCTGTTGGATATTTAATAATATATACCTTAAAAATCACTAAAAAAATCTATGGATTCCAACGATGTAATGAGACTAGAAATTGCACTGTTGGAATACAATGAATTTTAGTTTTAATTGAAAGAATAAAAAAGTAAGGCTTCTTTTTTAATTCCTCACGTTAAATACTAATATTTTTAATTGTATATCAATAGCTCTAACTGTAATCTTGTTACAGTAAAAAGCTGTTGGATATTTAGTAATAAATGCCTTAAATATCACGAAAAAAATCTATGGATTCCAACGATGTAATGAGACTAGAAATTGCACTGTTTGAATACAAAGAATTTTAGTTTTAATTGAATGAATGAAAAAGTAAGGCTACTTTTTTAATTCCTCAAGTTACAGAATAATAATTTTAATAGTATATCAATAGCTCTAACTGTAATCTTGTTACATCGTTGAAATTTGAGGTTCAAAAAAATATTTTTCATATTTCCAATCGGAATCAGTGAAATATATGTTTTATATAATTAAAAATATGTAAATATGATCGGGTAAATATATAATTAAATATAAAGAAATTAGATTACAAACACAAATGTTCGATGCACTCTGCAATGCAAACGCCTAGGAAGACGGACACCCATGAGAACGAGTGAGACTGGGCGAGATGTATACAAAGTGTCTGCGACTATTATGATAAAGTTTGCATTGTTGGAATGCAACGAAAATTAATTCTCTTTAATTGTTCGATTGTTTTCCCGTCTTAAAGGAAAAATCACTAAAATCTTTTTGCTCACTCTCATTAAACAGGACCTCAATTTGCAGAAAAGTGTTTCAATTTGCAAAGAAGTCTTCCGTTGCATCGCAACAAAAATGATTTTCTATCAATTTCCCAAATTTTCTTTGACAGATCTGAGTTACGAAAAACAGGCAATTTTTTTTTAATATTCTTATTTAGCGATCCATAACAAATTTTCAAAATATTATTTTGCATAATAATGCAAATAATTGCATTATTATGCAAATTTAAACCCAAACAAAGGATTAAATTAATCATTTTATTGCTTAATTTAAAAAAAATCATTCTATTCTTTTAGAATGATAAAAAATCGGTGAACTTCAACGATTTTTTGTCATAAATCGTCATAATCTCAAAGATAAATACAATATAAAAATTTATAATAAAATATATCATTGAAAAACGTTTAATTTTAACGACTCAACAAGATGATAGTTTCTTTAGATCGGTAAAATTCAACGATTTTTTTTTCGTAATTTTTAATTTCTTAATTTCTAATCATCCAAAAATATCCTTTCCTTACAAATACAGGTCGTAAACTTCCGCAAGATACTACATAGAAAAAGATAAAATATCATGAAAAAAGCGTTGAATTTCAACGACTTTATGAGATTGCAGTTTGACTAGATGGTTGAAATTTGAGTTTTTTTTAAAGATCTACAATTGGTATTAGCTGCATAAATATTTGATATAATTAATAAAAATAATAAGAGGAAAATAAAAAACAGAATTATCGCTACAACCTAACAATGTAGAGTTCAACACTATAAAACGTAAACATCAGCGCGGTACCCCTACGAAGACGCATACCCATGAGCGCGAGTGCGACAAAGCGAGAGAGATATGAAGTGTCTGCGCCTAGCTCCCGAACTCTCCAGCGACTGTAACGGTTTCGCGCGAACGGCTCACGGCGCGGTACAAAATTTAATGAAAACAATGTTAGCGTCTACATGGACGCGCGGTACAAGATCTGCGGGCCTGTTTGGATGGCAGGGTGTCAACTCTGCACGGGGCAACTCGCCACCGTTAAACTCGCCAAAGCGGGCAACTCTACACAGAGCCAAGTCGCCACCGTAGCTGCTCGATATTTCCCCGACGCTCACGTATCCCCACTCTTCAGATTCGGGCCGGGCAATTCGCTACCGTGTCAACTCGCCACCATGCCAACTCTACACAGCGTAGCGTGCTCAACTTACATTTCCTAGCAGCTGTACTTTTCGAATTATCCATACCCGGGAACGAGAAACATACAAGCAAAATGTTTTCACATGTACCGAGTACCCGCTCTGTTAGTTCTCAAGTTTATCGACTGATTTTGAATGGAAATTTCACGAGCGGCATTTTGTTATAACTCGTGACAGGAATTGGAGTTATTACATTAATTATCATTACACTTCATTGTCGCGAACGGCCCAGACGGCTCAGAGGTAGAAGGAATTGTCAATCGGAGAGATCACTCTTCTCCGAACCGTCGAAATTGTGAGCGATAGAGTCAATGTCTACGTACCGTCACTGTGTAAATGGAAATTGTAATAGTACTATTGTTTACTCGGTTATAGTTGCGTGAATTATTTATTAAATAATTTTTGTAGAGGAGTTGTCAAGCGCCAAAGGTCCACTAAGGTGACCGAGTCATCCATTAAGGTATGGTGAACTGTAATTGCCTGAAATTATTGGTTAAAATAAAATGGGGTATCAACAAACGCTCCAATCTTGATTTCCAAGTGTCGTCCGATTGAACTCCCCTGTAACCGCGTCCATGCGTGATAATTATTATTAATTGTATAATGCGTCAAGTTCGTCAACTTGCCTGTCGCCCAATCATAATTCATGAATGCTACTGAGCCCTGGCCAACTGTGGACCCAGGTCATGCCAGGTGAGAACTCGGATTTATATAGATGGAAAGGGTTCGTTCTCATTTGGCGCCCAGCGTGGGTCGAATTGGGCACAATTTTTCCGAATGTGTTAACAGAGAATTACGCTGTAAATAAGTGAATAAAACCTTGCCAAAATCATGGCTTAAAAAAAGGGAATTATTAATTAATCTAAATGTTGTATCCCCGGCTCGAGAACCCGGGATAGTTATTTTTGGGATCGTTGCGAAATTAAGAGTTGGAACTCAAGTTCTTTGAGTAGGAATATAAGTATATTATAGGGATGGGCGATGTTTTTCGATTAATTGAAAGTGTCGATGTTTTCGGCTAAATAATCGATTATATTTTGTCCATTTTTGTAGCGATCGATTAATCGATTCTCGATTTTGATAAAGTAACATCGAAATACATATGTGTAATGCCTTCTCGCAGGACGTGACGCCCGGATTGGTATATAACAGCCAATCACAAATCATCTTGTCCTCGCATCTTTTTCAACACAAACCTAAAGGTGAATTCTGATTGTTGGACTTGGCATACTGTACGCGATACCGGATGAATGATGCGCCACATCCAATGAGAGATGAAGTATATACCGAAAAGTCTATACTGAAGCGGAACTTTCATTGGATATCGCATATCGTCAATACAGTGACAGGGTCAACCGTCACCCGCGTAACATATTCACCACTGGGACCCGGGGCAGTGAAATAACGCTATCCCAAACGTTTTTTGAATAAGAATATGAACGCCACGGGTAAACACACCTTCACAGGATACCCCATTTATGAAATGTCGAAGATGTAAACGACCCATGGATCTCTTAAAATATTTTTTTATTGGTTTTTTCCTTAGGTACAACGCTTTTCGCGTTTGTTACCTATTCTTTCTCCTTATTGTGCCCGTTTCTTTCCTCTACTGTTTTTACTCCTTTTTCTCGATCTTTCTCCCTGTTTCCCCCTCTTGCGGCCGCAGCCGACTTCCCCCTCTGTATTATATTCATCATGACATTTCCGTCATGGGTATAGGGAAACTGCGGAAAACCTACACCAATAACAGCCGGTCATTGAGTTCGCCAGTCGTGGAACTAGTCTTATTTCGCCGCGAAATGTCGAAGAAAAACATTTCACGACGAAAAGTACGCGACGGGGATTCGAACCCGGGAACTCCCGATCTGCTGGATTAGTGGCGAGCACGCTAACCACTAGACCATCGGACCGGTTGATTTTTTAAAATATTAAGGTATTCCTTTCACGAACCCGAATTTTTAACAATTAGCTGATTTTCGTCTATAATCAACTGAAAAATACATCCTAGTATACTGGTAAAATTTCAAGCTAAGTTACCGAACTTTTAACGAAAAATTACGACTCTAAGAATTACGATCAATCAATACGAAGAATTACGGCCCCATTTTTATCTAATAATTTATACACTAAATAACTCTAGCCGCCTGATATAAACTGCTCACTCGTGTAAAAAAATATAAAGTTTCCGACATGACCATAAAGACGGGGGGTCACCGAATGTTTAACGAAAATATTAATGATAAAACTTAGAAAAATGTGATTAGCAAAAAAATTTTCGTAGCTGCGGTTTTTCAGAGAAAATGTAAAAATGTTCGAATCTAATAAATTTGCGCGAAATTTTTTATTCCAGTTGATCGTTGGGTATGATAATTGATTGTGACTTATTTTTATTAATCCCACTTAATTTAACCAATGGTTCGGAAGGGCCCTCCTCATGCCCCCACAAAATACGGCCCTCCGCGAAAGGAATACCTTAAAAGAAAGGGGTATTTCGAATTTCCGATCGAAATTTGATTTCCGCTTTTCGGAAGTTTATCCGATTGTAGTTATGAAATTTATGTTTTAATAATGGCAATCTTTTTCCAAATATGGCATGTATGGATACAACTGGACATATTTCCAGATATGGATAGAACTGAATAGTAAATTATTAAAAGAATCGGGTTTGTACGACGAAGAGATTCAACAGTATAAGAACCCCGTTCATGGTTCCCCAATTTATTTTTATACTCGATTAATCGAATCGTCGATTGTTTAGAGGAAAAAATCGATTTTCCGTACCGATACTTCGAAAAAATATCGATTTCTTAATAATCGATTATATTTCGAACATCGCCCATCCCTAGTATATTACTGGGCTGGTCTTATAATTGAATTTACAGTGTGTCGGTCGTACCTTAGGACCGAACCGTTCAAAAGCCAACTCAAGGACTGTCTGTTCCCTGGTGTCTTCTCTGAATTGTCGTAATTTGCCCCAGGTCTATCATCATAAGATGCTTGGTCAGGACGTGTCGCAAAGTGTCTTTTTAACGTTTGCATTTTGGCGAAAGTGTAACTCTCGCAAGGAGAGCAATAAAGTGTCACTCTCGCAAGGAGGGCAACAAAGTGGAACTCTCGCAGCTGCGCAAACACTTTTGTATTGCACAAGTTTGCGGACACAACATCCCTCCCCCTTAAAATATCAAATCCCTCCGGGGATTTGTTTATATCTATGGTTGGTCCTTCGGTTTACAAACCTCTATATCCATGATCCCGTGTGATTATGCCCGTGTGATTATGCCACACACACACACACACACACACACACACACACACACACACACACACACACACACACACACACACACACACACACACGCACGCACGCACGCACGCACGCACGCACGCACGCACGCACGCACGCACGCACGCACGCACGCACGCACGCACGCACGCACGCACGCACGCACGCACACACACACACACACACACACACACACACATGTATGTATGTATGGATGTATGTATGTATGTATGTATGTATGTATAGATATTTTTTTCTTAAAATAATTCTCGCATAATTATAATACATTTTTTTTCAATACATTTTTTGTATGATCATTTGACACGGAACTCGTCGTTGATGTGTTTCGCTTGATTTTTAGTGTCAATTTAAACACGGGCAGCTTCCTTTTTCCTGACTGTGCTTCGCTTGGTTGCGCCGGCTTGGCGCTGTTGTGGTCCTCGTCGTGGACAGGTTTCCTTGCGTGCTTTATGCGATAATAGCATATACAGGGTATTCCGAGTATTATCGGCGCGATTGTGCTTAGTGAAGAGTTACCTATTATATGTCTATATATATTTGAATCGCTTTACTCTTCGTTTAAGTTAATTTTTATGTTTTTTAAACATTAGCTGATCCTGTTTAATTATTTTGGATCGTTTATGATTTCGTTCGGTAATACAATTTTTGTCGATGTGTGATCCAGTATGTTCATATCTGTAGACAAGAATGATAAATTATATTGCGGCAGGAAATCGGCGTATACGTTCTGTCTTATTTCGCCAACGGTTTCTAGTCTAACACTAGGGGCGGTGACGGAACATTTTCTGTCCAAAGCCAGAGTCCCTGCACCCGTAAGGGTCGCGTACGCGGTTGGTTGTTTTCGGCAATGGATGAGAAGCGATTCGGGCTCAGGTGCAACGTATAGCCACCTACCATGGCGTTCTAATGCAATAATTAGAGTGCTATTTATCTGAGCAACTCTTTGGTCTTAATTCGCGTATTTATCTTTAGGTGCAATGTACAATGCCATCTCGCACGATGCGCAAGTATGAGCGGGACACGCGGCTTGCTTTGGCTGGCAATAATAATGTGACGCTATAGCTTTACAATTTTCTATATCATTTTTTGTTATGTGTAAACACGATTCTCTTGTGGCTTCGACCGCGACAAGGTCATTTTTATTTCTACAAATTAATAACTATGATTTTTTTATTTTGGCAGGCAGAGGACAGGCTTCGCTGATTTTATATTCCGCAGTGCCAATTAACGGTATTTATATTACAAGTACAATGTACGTTTTCGTACTATACGCGCCTACTTCTGACAACTCTAATAATTTTGGCCTTTACGCGTAGTTTATCGCGGTAGGGAACGTATGCAAATTAAGTAAGGCGTCAGTCAAATAGTTTGTCAATTGTCTTGGAGATAATATGCTTGGGCTCACCGTTCCTCTCGTAAGCCTTAATAAAAAATTAACTATTTGCGGTACGCCATTCAGTAAAGATTCTCCAATGAGGCTTGCAGCCGCTATTCGTTCGTCCAATTGTTGCCGGGTGTTTTGGTCGTTGTACTGATTGACCTCCCGTTGTTCGATCTGTTGCACGAGAGCTTGTAGCACCTTCTGATTGTCTTCCAAACGGATTGATGATCGATTAAAAAGATCTATTGTTGAGTTCAAAATTTGCACATTTCCCTTTAAGGCGTTTTCTACTGTTTTTTGCTTTTTATTTATTTCGTTTATTTCGTTGCTAATTTCGGATGCATCTTGTGTATCCATATTTCCTGTGATTGCTTCTATTATTCCCCCCCAATTCGTTTGTCAAACCTCGTCGATAACGAATTTTTTAAATTCCTGTTATGTCGTATGCAGCTTGTAGTTCGTTGTTAATTTTATTGACCATGCGTGTCGTTGTTTTTGTCGCCATATGACAGGGCAAGTTGGCCCGCAGGTCTTGAGCGCACAGGTCTAGTATTTTCTTCATGGCTTCGGTGATCTGCGCTTCCTGTTCCGCGGTTCCACTTAGATCCATTTTTACTGCCAGTTTCCACATGTCGCGGGTTATTGATATGGTCGCGATTTCCTCATAGAAAATTCCGGGTGAAACCGTAAACTTTTCTATCCGGTATGATTTTTTCGGCATATCAGCCCCACCTGGGTGCAACCCTAGGGCCAGAGCTAGTATCCTTTTATTATTTTTCATTGAAGACTTTTAACTCGGGCTCGTTGCTGAGTCCTGAGTTTATTGTTCCTTCCTTTCTTCATAGAAGCTTTTTTTTCCTCTGCAAAGTTTGCGTTTTCGTGTTTCGACTAGGTCGCTCGTTCGATGCTTGAACGGCGACGGTTTCATTATTACTTCGACTTTCGACGGGAAAATTAAACATTTTTTTCTCTTCTTTTTTTTTTTGATGCGCGTTCTCGTCTTTCGCACTTCCTGTGCGATGTGATATATATATGTGTTTCCTTTTCATGTCATTTTTCCTCTCTTCTCCCTCTCTCTCTCTTTTTTTTGATGACGGGGCTTCGTGAGGTCAAGCCGCGGGCCCCGCTTTTTCCGCCCGCTACCCATCGAGACGGCTAGTGGGTGATATATTTTTTAAGCGGTTCGAGTGTACGCATATATCTTTGCGTCCGCGGCCGATACGGTAGGTTTCACCTGCCCATCTCGCGGTAAGCTTGGCCGATTTGCCCCTCCTCACGGTCTCGTCGTGCAGGAGGACTTGATCACCTAGGCGGTACTCTACTTTACCGGCCACGTGATCGTAATGATGCTTCGTTTTTTCCTTTCCCTTTTTCAGCTTCTCCTGTGCCTGTTGCCATGACACTCTCAGGCGTTCACGTAATTCCGCTGCGTAATCGTCGTACGAATATGTTGCTCTCGGTATTTCTCGCAGCGCGGTCGGTAATTTAGCCTCTTTTCCGAATACCAATCCATACGGCGTAATACCTGTAGCCGTGTGTGGCGTGGTTTAATATATAAACATGGCGTATGGTATCCATTCGTCCCAGTCCCTTTGATCCTCACGTACAACTTTTTTCAGGTATTCCGCAAGGGTCCTATGGGATCTTTCCAGGGCACCATTCGATTGCGGATGGTATGCCGTGGTTTGCAACTTTTTTATTTGAAGATCTCACATTTCTTTAAATATATTGCTTAGAAAATTTGTGCCTTGATACGAAAGGATTTCGGACTGGGCACCAAATTTACAAATGATTTCCGTGACAAGGGCCTTTGCTACAGTTTTGGCTTCTTGGTTTTCTAACGGAATTGCTGCACTATATTTTGTTAATAAATCCTGGAAAGTCAGAATCTATTTGTTGCCTTTTTCTGTAACAGTCAAGGGACCTACAATATCGACAGCACATTTTTCGAACGCTCGGCCCGGTGTGTCTGTGATGACCATCGGTACCTTCGTATTTTTTCCCGATTTATTTCGCTGACATTTCTCGCACTCTTGTATATGTGCGGTGACGTCTCGTTTCATTCCCGGCCACACATACTGTTGTCGTATTCGCTGCAGCGTCCGTGTAATGCTTGGTGCCCACCAAGAGGGGCATCGTGATATTCTTGCATTATCTTCGCTCGGTCTTCCTTGCTTGGAGTGGATGCGCCAATGCTGCAATTATCTTCATCGCTCGCGCTCGTGCTGGAGCACCGCGACTCTTTTAATTCACGAGGACATTTCCCCCGTGCCGCGCTTCCCTAGGCGGCTTCTTCTCCACGTACTGCCTCGTAGCACGGTGAGTCGTATTCTCGGCCTCTCCTCGTTGTGCGGACATTCGTAGCGCTGTCCTTCTTTTTGCGCTCTCTCTCGCGGCGCTCTCGCTGGTGTTATCACTGTCAGAGTCAGTGCAGCCAGATCGCGCGCAAGTTACCCCCTCTCTAGTCTCTTGCGCGCCCATCACACAATCATAGTAGGGCGTGTCCGTGAGCGAGCGACGCTCGGACGACTTCGGGAAGAGCCGAGCGCCACCGAAGTTCCCCGACCGCGCCTTCGGCAGCTACACCAATACATGGACGCTGAGCACTTTCATGTGCGGTCAAGCCAAAACGAAGGATTCGAGGGAAAAAGCAATCTGAGCACGACTCGCGCGTGACGTCACTCGATGGCACGAGCGAGGCTTTTAGATGATTTCAATGCTTATTTAGCTTTTGATTCTCTGCGTTATTAATGTATACGAAAAAATGTATCACACACTCTAATCGCTTATTTTTTTCAGTTTATACGTTAATTTAAATATAATAGTAAATCTAAGTTACAACTTATTTATCTTCTAAAATATTGTTTACGCTTTACTCACACCCGTCCTTATGCCAAATAAATTATAATTCTAAAAAGTAAGCGGAAATATATTTATATTCGTATTATTATATTAATTCTCATAGCTCTCATATGAAAACTCTCATATGAAAAACACCAAAAAAAACTTCAAAACCTTAGATTTCAATGAACCAAGAACATACATCTTCACATTTTCAATCATGACGAACTTTTAAGAACAATATCATCACAAACACATTCGAACCAACACAATATACTGTAACGGTTCGGCTGTACAGGTAAGCCACCGTCACACAGAATACGATAGTGTCAACCCGTTCACGAGACACTTGCGTATTCTGGCCAGCGTTCGGAGCGACCGGCCATGCCGCCGGCCGGGCAGGTCACTTGCGCTAAGAATTTGGGGCGAGCTCGCGACACCTCGCAAGGGGCTCCGCCCACCGCGAGGAGCAAGACCACCGCGGACTCGCGGGAGTCCCTGCCTTTAGTCGTACATCTCGCGCATCCCGTGCTTTGACCACTCCTATCAGATCAAGAGTGCGACCTAAATTCATCGCGACGCCTCTTCACACCGAATGCGCGCCTAATATCCTAGAGAGGAACAATCGGGTATATTTTGTCCCTCGAAATGGCTATAGTGTGCGAATGTCCTCAAAATCACCAACGCTGTCAACCCCACCAACGGAGTGTTCCTCGGCGGCGTGATTCCCTACCTAGTACTCCAGATTCGCAAGAGAAATGGAATTTCTCCTGACGGGCCTGAGGCTATTTAAGGGCGTGCATGAGCCGGAGCAGATTCTGTCGCAAATTACTCATTTTATTACGTCATCCGAAACCTCGGATCACAGGATGGAGGCCTTGCTGCCGTAGCCCTGGTCCCATCCTAGAACGACCTCAGCTTCGGGTTAGATACTCTATTTCCTTGGGAAGCCCCAGCACTGCGCTGGAAGTCCGACCTCGGAAATAGAGTCGTCGTGGTGATTGCTAGTCAGGGAATACTAAATAACATCCGATCGATTGTCATTAGGACGATCGATCGCCATACTACGCATTTCGCGCATAAATACTCGGAGTGTGCAGTCCGTGAAGTGCCGATCGTGCTTCGCTGCACACGAGGAAATTCTAAAACCAGCTTCTCTGGTTCTTGGTCCTCCTCGCCTGGCACTGAGGAGGTCAGCCGTCCCTTCCGGACGGCCCCGCTATGCGCTCTCGAGGAGAATAAATTGACCTCGAGCTCGCGCGTTATTACAAACGCTCGCATCTCTAGCGCGTGAGCGACACGGCGTGGCACCCGTGCGCTTAGTTGCATTTTAGCAACAGTGCCAACCGATAGTATCGCCACATAGACCGATTAACAGTAAATTCAAGGGCCATCGCATTCTTTTTACAGAAGCGACCCCGAAACCGGCGTTACGCGGACACGACGTCGCTCGCGGACTGTGCGAGTGCGAGCGAGAGAGTGAACGAAGAAGAGAGAGACCGCGTCCGTGAACCGCGTGCGCGCAACACCTCGCACGACTCTTCCTATCCTCGTCTTTCCAACAACGACAGCGCTTCTCGCCGACCGTTCCAGATCCCTGTAAACGTTGCTACACCTAACTAATATCATTAGAATCACCGAATTAACACACTAACAAGTATAATTGTTCTTCCACCAATTAATATCAAATACGACAATCCGACACATCAAATGCCGATGATGACGGATTGAGACAGGCGTCTCTGAGACCCTCTTACCACTGAGGCATCTCCAAAAAACCTCTGAAAATCCCAACCATCATTCCCGGCACATGAAAAGTACATCGCCCTTAAGGAGGCTACGAGAACCCCAAAACCATCCTTCGGCGAAATATTCGCCGCTCAACCACGTTTCCTCATAGTCCGCGTAAACGACGGCCCGAAAAGGAAATAAAACTTTCGCAAATAATCGCGAAACGTTTCAATACATCACCTAAATTATTAAAAACATAAATCAAACAATACAAAATTACCACATCTTATACTCAACTCTTAGTAATGGATACAAATAATAATCTTTCCACTGATCTTCTGAATAATATAAATTCGACAATCACATTAAATAAAACGAATGAATGGCTTATAAATCTCTCCAACATTGATACTCCGCTACACATTTCCACATTCTTGTCTCTAGGTGAAAAGTTTTGTGTTCCTTACCTCAAACTCTCAAACATAAAAAATCATATCCATAAATCAATCTCCGAACTTGAGTCCAAATTAGATTTTTTACTTGACAAACCTAGACAAATCGAAATTAGAACCAGATCACAAAAATCTTAAACAAAATAAATATTCAACCTCATTTTCCAATACTAATCAAATTATAAAACACACGTCCTCATTCTTAAAACACAACCCTCAACTTTTAGTTACACGAGCTGACAAAGGAAATTCATCAGTCATTCTTAACAAATCAGATTACATTACAAAAACTCATAATGTACTCGCAGATTCCTCAACTTACAAATTAACAAATAGAAATCCCATCAAAACTCTACAAAAAGGCATTTACAATAAATAGTCCAACACATAAACTAGCTGAATTTATACAATCTAAACTTTCTACATTAATCAATACGACTAATTCACACGTCAAAGATAGTTTCCACCTAAAACATTCACTTTCTAACATCTCACCTCCACTCAACTACCAATTGGTCTCGTTTGATGTTGTTTCTCTCTATACCAACATCCCATTACAACTTGTTATTCAAAGCGTTCAAAAAAGATCAAATCTATTTTCAATAACATTTCCTTCAAATGAAATAATTAAAGCCATAGAATACATCATGTTCTCAACTTTCTTTACATTTCTTTATACTAAAATATCAAGATACTTTACATGAAAGTATCTTGATATAAGTATGGGTCCATTAATTATTTCGTTTAAAGGAAATGTTTTTGAAAATAGATTTGATCTTTTTTTAAGGCTTTGTATAACAAGTTGTAATGGGATGTTGGTATAGAGAGAAACAGCATCAAACGAGACCAATTTGTAGTTAAGTGGAATAGAGATGTTAGAAAGTGAATGTTTTAGGTGGAAACTATCTTTGACGTGTGAATTAGTCGTATTGATTAATTTAGAAAGTTTAGATTGTATAAATTCAGCTAGTTTATGTGTTGGACTATTATTGCGTTGGACTATTATTATTTGTTAATTTGTAAGTTGAGGAATCTACGAGTAAATTATGAGTTTTTGTAATGTAATCTGATTTATTAAGAATGACTGTTGAATTTCCTTTGTCAGCTCGTGTAACTAAAACAGAAGGTTGTTTTTTTAAGAATGAGGACATGTGTTTTATAATTTGATTAGTGTTGGAAAATGATGTTGGAATATTTATTTTGTTTAAGATTGTAGTGAATCTGGTTCTAATTTCGTTTTGTCTAGGTTTGTCGAGTACAAAATCTAATTTGGACTCAAGTTCGGAGATTGATTTGTGGATATGAATTTTTATGTTTGATAGTTTGAGGTAAGGAAAACAAAACTTTTCACCTAGAGACAAGAATGTGGAAATGTGTAGCGGAATATCAATGTTGGAGAGATTTATAAGCCATTCTGTCGTTTTATTTTATGTGATTTTCGAATTTATATTATTCAGAGGATCAGTGGAAAGATTTTTATTTGTGTCCTGTTGTCTATTAGTAAGGGTTGAGTATAAGATGTTGTGATTTTGTGTTGTTTGATTCATGTTTTGATAATTTACGTGATGTATATTGTTTTGGTTCAGATGTGTTTGTGATGATATTGTTTTTAAAAATTCGTCATGATTGAAAATGTGAAGATGTATGTTCTTGGTTCGTTGAAATCTAAGGTTTTGAAGTTTTTTTCATATGAGAGTTTTTTATATGAGAGTTTTCTTATGAGAGCTATGAGAATTAATATAATAATACGAATATAAATATATTTCCGCTTACTTTTATGAATTATAATTTATTTGGCATAAGGACGGGTGCGAGTAAAGCGTAAACAATATTTTAGAAGATAAATAAGTTGTAATTTAGATTTATTATTATATTTAAATTAACGTATGAACTGAAAAAAATAAGCGATGGGAGTGTGCGATACATTTTTTGCATACATTAATAACGCAGAGAAACAAGAGCTAAATAAGCATTGAAATCATCTAAAAGCCTCGCTCGTGCTCATGGATTGGTGTAGCTACCGAAGGCGCGGTCGGGAAACTTCGGTGGCGCTCGGCTCTTCCCGAAGACGTCCGAGCGTCGCTCGCTCACGGACACGCGCTACTATGATTGTGTAATGGGCGCGCAAGAGACTAGAGAGGGGGTAACTTTTGCGCGCGATCTGGCTGCACTGGTCAGAGTCCATATTGTCGGACTCGGTCTCTTCCCTCTCACGTGCATAATGGCTGGCGGCCATACTGTCTTCCTTTATTTTCTCTCTCGCGCTGCCGCGAGGAGTCTTTCTTTCTCTATTCAATTTTTCTTGCTCACTTTTCCCTGGTGCTATCACTCTTTCTTTATCTTCTTTCTCTGCCGCGCTACCGCATTTGCTTATATTTTGGCCTTTATTATTTTTCTCCGTTCTAATACCGCGTTTTTGTGGAATTTTTTCTTCCTCTTGTGCCTGAGCTCGTGCCAAGGCGTATATGCGGCTTAATGCATCTGCGTTTGTGTTTGATTTTCCCGTTTTTTATTGGATTTTACAGTTATATTCTTGCAATTTTATTCGCCATCTCATAAGCCTTGATCCTGGATCCTTTACGCTGAATAACCATGTCAATGGTTTGTGATCCGTAATTATGGTGAATTTTGTACCATAAATATCCGGTGGAAATTGATGTACTGCCCATACGATTGCAAGCAGTTTCTTCTCTGTAGTCGAAATAGTAGTTTTGGCTTTGTTGAGAGTTTGGCTTGCATAACATATGGGTAAATCCTCTCCAATGTTCCCTTGAGACAGGATTGCACCAATTGCCTTATCTGAGGCATCCGTTGTCACGATAAACGGTTTCGTGAAATCAGAATACTGGAGTATGGGCGCCGTGATCAGGGCTTCCTTTAAATGGTCAGATGATCTTTGGCATGATTTGGACCATTCGAATTTGACACCCTTTTTTATCAAATTCGTCATTGGTTTTGCGATCTTGGAAAAATCTTTAATGAATCTGCGGTAGTACCCGGCTAGTCCCAGGAATGATTGTATTTCTTTTACATTTCTCGGTATTGGCAAATTTTTTACCGCTTTCAGTTTTTCGGGGTCGGGTTTCAAACCGACTTCTGTTATAATATGACCGAGTTATTGCGTTTCCTTTCGCATAAATTCGCATTTCTTGGGTTGTATTTTTAAATTAGCCTCTTTTAGGCGCGTCAGCCCTTCACGTAACCACTTGTCGTGCTCGGCGAGTGAGGCTCCGTTTATGACAATGTCATCCAAGTATACGTAGCATTTTAAGCCTTGCAAACCGGCCAATACTGCGTCCATTAATCTTTCGAACGTAGGAGGTGCATTTTTTAAACCAAATGGCATTCGATAATACTCGTAATGCCCTAACGGCGTTAAAAAAGCCGTTGTCGGTTTGTCTCCCTCCGCCATTGGGATTTGATGAAATCCCGAAGCGAGGTCGAGGTTCGTGAAGTATGTTGCCTTTCTCAACTGGTCCAGTATCTCTGCGATATTGGGCAATGGGTAAGAATCGCCTTCTGTAGCCTCGTTTCACTTCCGAAAGTCTACGACCATCCTTTTTTGGATTATTCCGTCCGCAACTGGTTGTTTTGGCACTACCAGCAATGGGGCACTCCATGGGCTCGTGCTTGGGTGGATTATATCCTCATCTAGCATTTTTTGTGCCTGTCGTTGAATTTCCTTTTTGTGCTCCTCCGGCAGTCGATAAGGCACCTTTATCGGCATTGTCCCGTCCTTGAGCGGTATCCGATGCTCGCCTGCTTTCGTACAACCAAGTAGTTCTCCTTCAAGATGCAATATGTCGGGAAATTCCACGCAGATTTCTCGCAAAATTGCTTCTTCTTCTGCGTTTAAATGCGAGTTCCCCTTAATCTCGCGTCATAATTTTTCCATCCTTTTCTTTCGTATTTCCGCGGTTTTTTCAGCGTCTTCATGAGTTTCCTCTTCTTTCTTCTTTTTGTCGCAGTTTTTTTCCCAGGCTAACCTTGTCGATTTCCATTTTTTCCAGCTCGACCGTAGGTCTTTTAATAATTTGCTCTTTTTCGAGCACAATCATTATTATTACAGGGCAAGTGTTTGCCTCTGCCTTCACGATGGCCTTTCCCATCGTGAGTCCCTTTTGGATTTTTTGTTCCCTTGTAAATCCTTGGCCTTTTCCCGTCGTCCTCGCCTGCATAATACATCCTGTGCGGGCGGGTATTTTCAAGTATTTCGTGCCGTGTACAAACGGTATTTTGTGCCCTCGAATTTCTATCATTTTTCCTTCCTGTATGTTTATTCTTTTTTCGACTATACAGTCCATTCCAAGGAGTCCGTCTACTGCTAACGGTACTTCCTTGCCGACCACGTAGAACTTGTGCGTTATTACAACGGCCGGGGTGTCCAGTTTCCACTCAGCTGTGCAGAGCGTGCGGAACGCCTTGCCCCCGAGGCCGTGAAGTTCTATTATCTCGTCCCTGATGGGTGTTTCCAGATCCAGCTCATTCACTTTTACTATGCTGCACTGGGCCCCTGTGTCACAATGGAGCGTCAGCATTTTTTCGCGAGCCTGCTTTAACGTTATATGTAGGTCACTGGCGTGTACTCGCGGCAGCTGAGCGCTAACGTGGTACATTTTTCTCAGCGCCTTGTCATTGTGTACATATGGCTTTCTGAATAGAATGTCCATTACTTTTCTTTGCGATAATTTTTTCTCGTTCACTTGAATGCATTTTATATCTCTCTCTATTGAGAGAACACCGTCTGCTAATGAGCTGATGGTTCTTTTGGGCGTATTTTCTTGGGTTTTTTCATTTGGCCTATATTCATTTTGTTTTCTTGGGAACTTATTGTTCGGTGCGTAATTGTAACGCTTCTGTTGATAACTCGAGCCTTGCCATCCTGGCCGTCATCTACAGTCTTTGTATCTGTGACCCGGTTTTTTGCAATAATTGCAAATTATTTCTGCTTGATTAATCGTGTTTGTTGGCACTGGCAAGCTATAACGCGCTTGTACATGCGCCTGATGCGACGCGGGCCTTTGAAATGGGAACGATGTTCGCCCCTCGTGGGCGTGTGACGGTGCTGACGGTCCGCTACTGAGGGAGACGCTCTTCGCGATTGTTTTTGTTCCTTCGACCGATTTTTCCTCTTCGATTTCTTCGCGGATTGCTTCCCCTAACTCGTGGTACCCGCGTGATGTCACCATTCGCTGCAAGGTCCTTACGAAGTCCATGTTCGAAATTATCTAGGGTAAAATGCCTAATTAACTGTTCGATTGCTTTTCGACCAGTTTCTGAATTAACCATGGGCGTGCAACCCTTGATTAAATACATTATTATAGATTCGAATCGGTTTGCGTAAACTTGTATAGTCTCGTCATGTTTTTGTCTACAGGAATTGAATTCGATTTGTAGCTCGGGGACTGTTCGCTTCGCCTCGTACAATGATTTTATTAACGTCAGCAAATCGTCGAACGTCTCTACGTCTTTGTAACGCAGGTCTGCCGCAGCTTTGCCTTGTAATTTGAGATGCAATATAGCTTGTAATAAATCCGCGGCATTTCCGGGACGGACTCGAGTTGACGCGTATTTTATTGCTCATATAAAATCTGTAACGGCTTCCGATTCGGATGCGTCGAATAACGGGATGCTCATTGGAGCCTCTTTCATTGACATATAGTCGTTGTGTTCGGCCATTGTTGCTGTCCGTTGATTTAATAGCGCCAAATCTTGGTGATGTCATCCGCGATTTCTTTCGTTTTCAATGGGATTAAATGTTTCGTCAGCACTGGACGACGCGTCTCACGAATTGTGTTCCGAAGGCTGATTATGCTGACGCTTCGGATTTAAATATTTCGCGTACGTTACGGGAGTCAAATCTAGTTTTTCTGTGCTGGGACTTTCCCTACGACGCTTTTGGCCTAAATCACTCTCACCGTCGTAACTTACGATAGTGTTAAAAAACGAATCTAACGATCGCGATAGTTCGTCTCTCCCGGGCAATCGATACCGGTCTGCTTTTTCTTCGTCCGACATAGACGAATTCTCTGGCTTTGGAGGAGTTTATTTAATAAATGTTCCGTCACTTACAGGTAGATCATCGCAAGATGCATGCTGATTGATGATCTTCTGATCGTCCTGGTCTTCGTCCCTTCGTTTCGTACTCTGCTTCTGGGTACGATTTTTCTGATTGTTGAGTCCTTCTTCCGTTGATCCTCGGGATCCGGGTTTTCTGGGATTGGCTCTGCTTGGCTGTAGCCTTTCCTCTGGATTCCTCTTCCGACTCGGTCGGGATGTCTCACTCCAGCACACGAGTTGACTCGGTCACTCGCTTATGGTGCTTGAGTGGTTGTTGTGCGTGTCCACACACAAGGAACGAACTTTTCGGCAGATCCCACCGCTGTCACCAATGTTGTATCCCTGGCTCGAGAACCCGGGATAGAGATTTTTGGGATCGTTGCGAAATTAAGAGTTGGAACTGAAGTTCGTTGAATAGGAATATAAATTTATTACTGGACTGGTCTTATAATTGAATTTACAGTGTGTCGGTCGTACCTTAGGACCGAACTGTTCAAAAGCCAACCAAGGACTGTCTGTTCCCTGGTGTCTTCTCTTAATTGTCGACTCTGATTGTCGTAATTTGCCCAGATCAGGCATGATAACATGCTTGGTCAGGATGTGTCGCGAAGTGTCTCTTTGACGTTTGCATTTTGGCGAAAGTGTAACTTTCGCAAGGAGAGCAATAAAGTGTCACTCTCGCAAGGAGGGCAACAAAGTGGTACTCTCGCAGTTGCGCAAACACTTTTGTATTGCACAAGTTTGCGGACACAATATAAATCTGAATTTCGCCGATCGAATAGAAAATATTAAGTCGCCCTCGTCACGAGTGAACAGCGGGCGAAATTAATGAGGATTAATGAAGTAATGTAAACAGGCATCGGGGCTTAACCCGCTGCCTTGAGATATAGTGTATGTTGGTTTTGACCACCGCTTAAAATTTTGTTTTGTGATAATCTCCTCTACCCTGGTTATTGCAGTGACGATATTTCGGTTTTTTTACCCCGCAGTTATCATGTATTATAATTATAAATAACGACGATTTAGCGATAAATTGTAGAACGTATACACAGTAATTCCAATTAATCATCAGTAAATGGAAATAAGTAACGCTGTCAAATAATATTTATGCTCATACCATTGAGTGGGCGAAGAGGAGCTATTGAGTTCTATGCTATTTGACTTGAATCTTGCTTCGATCCTTTGGCAATTGTGGCGGTCGTACAATTTATAAATAAATTTGAGGGAGTGGAGGTCTTGCCCTGGCTCTTTTCAAATTATTGTTCCGTGATTGACGGTCGGTTGGTCTTTCATCAACCGATTCAGATCTCACTCTAATCTCTCAAGAAGTAGTCCTGTTCTCATTCATGCTGGATAATGTTGGATAATATGCCTCTTACTGAATGACGAACTCATTAGTTCAATATAAAGTAAACCTGTTGGGTCAAAGGCAAATGTCCCTCATCGCTATTTATGTCCAAATTATTAAAACCCTGCCAGATGGGTTATTAGGTAAATAAAATTTTTGTTTACCTTACGAAAGCATGACTTCGATGTTTTTCTCCCCACCGAAGAGAAAACCCAACAAAAATCAGAGTTGTCAAAACGAAAATACTCCCGGCGCGTCGCCATCGAGTAGTCGGAACCAAACTGCGTCCTTGGACCAATGCAGCTAAATCATGGCGAATAGCAATCGAGAAATAGAAGAACTGGTTATTAGAACCGATGAATCGAGCGGGGTTGCATCTGTACCGGCGAGAACAAGTATGAAAGAGGCTACTTCGCTGGTCGGTAGAGGAGGAGGTCAAAGAACGCCTACGCCCCCGACGGGACCGACATTGGGAGACACGCTGACTGATAATACGTTGAAAATGGTTTGTTCGCGTTTAGACGCTTTTGGCGGACGATTGACTACCATTGAGTGTGTATAAAATACGGTTGACACTGTAACGTGTCGGAATTCGCTACAATTAATTTTCTTTGTTCGGGACTCGATCAGGGAAGAAATTAATTTAAACTCTTTGTTTTGGAGGTATTTGTTAATAAAATGGCATTTATTCAATCTTTTGACTCGATATAATACTAAAAGATTTTGTGTACAAATGTTGTGTGTTGTCGTATTTTGTGTATTTCAATGTATCGCCGGAATATATTTTGTGTGTTATAATATGTCGCTGGAGTGTGTTTTGTGTGTTTTAATGTGTCGCTGGAGTGTATTTTGTGTTTTAATGTGTCCCTGCGCGGTCGGTACAATACTCGAATCGCTCGGATGGTAAGTGTGTTCGAGCGCGATTGCTCTACTTTAGGTCGATGATTTCCCCTTCTCCTACACATATTGGCGCTCGCGGCATGCGTGAGTTAAGGCGCGCTCTCACCTACGGCGCGCGGAGTCAACCGGGCGCCTTTCCCTAGGTTGCGCGTGGCGCTGTCTGTCGCGGTTCACTCTCCCTAGCGGTATCGATCGCAGCGCGCTCAATCTCGATACGGCGCGCTCCCCCCTCTCTTCCTACTGTCGCTCGTTGCGCGTGGTGCCGAGCGCGCTCTCGTGCTAACCGCGCTTCCTGAGTCCCCCCACTCTAGTGGGTCACGACGCGGTGGATCGCGGCGCGCCTTCGACTTACGCGCTGCGGCGCGCTCTCTCGTAATTACTCCCGGTGAGCGTAACCGATTATCGCTCGTCGGTAATCGATTACTCTAACCGTGTTTAACTCCGTCGGATGGCGCCACGTACCCGCTTATGCTGGTCTTACCGCTGGTTACGTGTATTGTGTCGGTGTGGTGTTCGAGATTTGTAATGCCTCCTTGATCTTCGGGTTCCCATGCTATTTTCGGGAGCCCTTGCTAATATTTCGCGATTTACAATTGTTTGTGTTTGTGTGTGTCTCGCTGCCTGGTACTTCGAATGCCTCCTCGTACTTTCTATTGCCTTAATAATAATTTTCAATCTATCCTTTCGTTTTTTATTCCTCCTTTGTTTAATCTTAATGTTTTTAGTACTCTTTTTTATTCTTCTCCCTGTATTTATTGACTTTAAAAACTATTCCTAACTTTTTTAAGTTTCTTAAAGGTCCCCTCATTCAGTTTTTCCCTCCTAAAAGGTGGTAGTCCGCTGAGCGGTACTGTTTGATCCACACAAAAAGTAGAAGAGAAGTGCCCTTCCTCCAAATGTCCTCTTTTATACCCATGTTTTATTGTTTATTGTTCCCCTCCCCTTACGAATTACCCATCATTCCCTTTATTGTTAACCTTTTTTCATGTTTTAAATAAATTTATTCTTCCTTTGTTTTTTTGTTACTTTCTCTGTTTTCTTTCCAACGACTTTTCCCCTTCCCTTACTTTTTACCTGTCGTTCCCTTTCTCTACTTATTTTTGTTTATTTTCTGTTTTTCTCACTTTTTATACTTTCGACTGTTTTCGTTCTTTTCTGTTTTTTCTTCTCTCACCCGTCTTTCCTTCCGCTCATTGTTTTGTGACCTTGAAGGTCGTAACTGCCCACTTGACTTTTATTATTTATTATTCCCCCTCCCCGACTCTCCTAATGGGTCGGTTTGTTTCAATTTGTGGTGGGGGGTATCACCCTGAGACGGACCTGTACGTCTCAACACTTGATTATTAAAATTCAATGAATTACTGAGTATCCAAGCCCCGAATAATACCAATTCGAATCCGACGGTGCAAAGTTCCGACACGGAGACAGCAAGGCTTTCAGGAGAGTACCACTCGAGCGGAGCAAGAGATAACGCCCGCGATCCGATACCGGAATATCTGGGCGATGACGAATCCGATGAAATCAATTGTGATAACTTAGCGGCGTTGAGACGTGAACCTCGTTTGTGTCGAAAAGAAATCACGAATTATGCACGAGCGTTTGTTCCGTTTCAAAGCGCTGACAACCAAATCGGTTTCATGCCAGTTTCTGATAGTAATGAAACAGCCGAGAAGGAAATACGCGGAGTTCATTTCCAAGGGAATAACCATGCGACTAACCGTACTGATACCATGACTGCAAACTCTCTGCAGTCAAATACTCGTACTGAAGCGGAACCAATGCCGCAAATATGCAACCCCACGAACTCGAGTCGAATGATTAGGCTGTCGATCGGCAACCCACTACCAAACGGCCGGATTGTTTATGAAGATACACTATTAACTGAACAACAATATTGTCAGCTAACGCGTAGTGCAAATCCCATGCTGCATGATCCGGATGAAGCCAATTCACGATACGGGTATGGGAATCTAAGACCTCGGGACGCCGAAACCGAAGCCGTCGCGTCAACCATCTGCCTAATCTACCTGGTGAACAATTAGAAAACTTTTCTGTTTCAAATTAGAAGCGCAGGACGAATCCGGTCCCGCTTACACCAAGAAGAGGCACCTTATCATGGAGAACTAGTAATTCGAGCGATGACGAAGGTTTGAACTACCCGAATAACATGCACAGTCGAGACACGCAGGGAGACATGCCATTCCAAAATAATCACCGCTATAATAGGGATAGCTACTTAACCTTAAGTGCCGACAGTCGCAAAAATTCTGTCGCATTTAAAATGCTTGGAAAATTACTTTCCCTAAAACAGAAAAAGACCCTGATCAATTTCTTTAGATATTAAAAGACTACTTAATTACCAATGGAGTACATAAAGATCTATTTGTACCTGGTTTATTAAAGATATTCGAAGGACCTCACCGATCCTGGTACCTTGTTAATAAAAAGTCGTGGCGAACGTGGAAAGAGTTTTCAAGGGCTTTTCGTTACCAATGGGGGGTTAAAAAGGCGGACGGTGACCTTTTTGTTGAGATACGAGATTTAAAACTTGAAAAGGACGAAACTCTCGCAGAATTTGCCTGCAGGGCACGAATTATTTTCGAAAGAATGCAGCAGCCCCCGGAATTTCTAGAGCAATTAAAACAGATTCTTGCAAAGTACAATCCGCGACTCGCATTTGAAATTTTGAATTTGCCACTGCGGGATTACAATGAACTGTTACACTATATAAATGAACGCAGTTACCTGCACAAAAGGTCTGTTGAATCTCGAAACACATGCTCGAAGACGAAACAGTCCGAGTTGAACTATGTGCAGGACCGTTTAGATTCTGTCGTGGAAAACGATAGTGACCACTCGACAGGTAATGAGGAAGAGGATGCCGAACGAGCCAAATACCTAAAATCCTTTGAGCACAAATCTTCTAGAAGTCCCAGAAATTCGCAGAATCAAAATTCTAAGTCGTTAGTACGACAACGATTGGAGAAAAATCTGGAACAGTTTAGCAAAACCGACAAGCAAAACGACAGCGCGAAGAAATCTACAGATCAGTCAAAAAGCAATTTTGCAAGAAATTACTTTGACACGAGCAAAATGTTTTGCTATAACTGTGGGCAAGTGAGACATTCGACGTGCTTATGTACCGCCAGTCGGCAGGTTGTATGTCTAAAATGCCGAAAAGTCGGCCACGTTAGCCTGAAGTGTGCCCCAGTTCAGGGAAAACCCCCGAGACCGCAGTAACTACACCTCAAAAAGTGACAGTGACAAAAAGGGCTCAAAAGAGGCACCAGCAGGAATAAGAGCGTCAGAAAAAGCCGTAATGGATAACCAACCAATTAACATAGAAAGAAGCAAAACCCTTGATAAAGAAAATAGTGTCGGTGGTTGTTCAAGGACGATCGAGAATGCGGAAGGCTTTCAATGACATTCAATTTAAGCTACGCTTAAATTAAATGTCATTAACCTCTCCGAGGATGAATCCGGAATGTCAGATGAAATAGAATCATTCAAACAAAATGGAACCGAAATATGCTGTGATAAAATCGTTAATTTAGTGATAATAACAACTAAAGCTGTTACCGCGACCGAAATTAACGAAACGTCTAAACCTGTGAACTGCGATTCGTTTAAAAGTCGACTATCTCGACGGCGAGTTTATTGCGAAGGCCAGGTGAAGGAGCCAACGAAGGCGATGAGGATATCCATCAAAATTTCCATCTCCGGGGAGAAAATTCGCGGTATAATAGATAGTGGCAGTGAACGGTCATTTTCAAGCGAATCCGCTTATGATCGAGTGAAAAATTTCCAGCTCCAGGAATTAACACCAGATACTTCATCAAGAGTAGGGGTAAGACTGGGCGATCAGCCTATAGTGAGAACTTCAGGTAGAACAGGCTTCGTTGTTGACGTCGGCGGCGTTTACGAACTACAATGGTTCAGTGTCTTGCCAGAACTATCCGCTGACCTAATACTCGGTATGGACTTTTGGCTCGCATTCAAGGTACTTCTCCATCCGCTCTCTATAACGTGGAACTTGGCCGGAAGTAATTACGATTTTCCCTCAACGAGTCATTTTATATTTCCTACAGAACTTCAGGTACTCTCAATAGATCAGACCCAAAGATTGAAAGAGTTTTTAGACGCCGAATTCGCAAAATTCGATAAAGAAGCCACCGGTGAAACGGATCTGATCAAACATGTGATTGAGCTGAACGATGCCACACCGTATCGTCAGAAACCATACTGTCGGAGCGAAGCAATTCGCAAATTTATCGACGAAGAGACCGATCGACTGTTAGGAAAAGGTTACATTGTGTGGAGCAACAGTGAATGGGCTTGTGCGCCTGTCGTCGCCCCAAAAGAAAACGGCGGCCTTAGATTTTGTGTAAATTACCAACCCGTAAATCGTCAAAGTAAAAATCCGGACTACCCATTACATAATATGCGGTCAATTTTATCGCAGCTACATCAAGCGAAAATTATTTCTACCTTGGACATGAGTGAGGCGTTCTATCAGATCTCTGTGGATAGAGATAGCCGTAAATTTACTGCGTTTGCCGTCGAAGGAAAGGGTCTACTGGAGTGGCTCAGGATGCCGTACGGTCTGACAGGCGCACTGTCAACTTTCCACCGATGAATGGATATCTTAAAAAGACGCCTTAAGGAGTTAATTCTGGAACGGAATTTACCGAACGTATCGGCCAATCAGATTTTTACCTACCTCGACGATTGGATAGTCGTTAGTCAAAACCTTGAAGAACACATAACCTTGTTGACGTTGATCTTTGAGGTGATGCGTGAGGCTAAACTGCTAATCAATAGAGACAAAAGTAGCTTCGAAAGAGGTAAAATTTCTAGGGTATATAATCGATGAATTTGGTATGAGGCCAACTCCAGATAAAATTCAACCAATTCTCGATTTTCCTGTACCGAAAGACTGAACACAACTGCGGCAATTCAATGGCTTGGTTAATTGGTATCACAGGTATTTGAAGAACGTTGCCAAAATACAAGGACCCTTAAACAAATTAACCAGCCCGAAAGTTCCTTGGCGATGGGCTGAGATTGAACAACGGTTTTTTGATGAGGTTAAAAGGGCCCTCGCTGAAGCCCCAAGACTGTACGTTCCCATACCGGGTCAGCCATTTATACTATATACAGATGCGAGGGATTTTGGTCTTGGCGGGATACTGACGCAACGGGATCCGGAGACGGGTAAGGAGAATTTAATCGAAGTCATGAGCTGTCCTTTAAGGGGCGCAGAACTGCACTATACCACTACAGCACTGAGAAAGAATGCCTGGTTGTCGTCTAGTCAATTCAAAAACTGCGTCGTTATCTGGAAGGCATGTCGTTCAAAGTAATTACGGATCATCAAGCGCTACAATGGCTCGACGGACTGAAAAATCCCGTAGGTCGTCTTGCCAGATGGGCCATGTATTTGTATCAACATGATATGACGATTGAACACTGACGTGGTACAACAAATGAGGCACCAGATGCCCTATCACGAATGTTTGATATTGATATCGACCCTCTTGGTTGGGAACAAGTTATTGAAGAGACAATGCAAGGCCGAGTGCAACTGAATTCTATCTGTGATCAGGACTGGTACGAAACAAAAATGAAATTGGTACGTACACAGCCAGATAGATTCACCGAGTGGAAAATAGAAAACGAAAAGTTATTCTATTATCGACCAGACTACGAAAAAGCCCTGACAGACGACGAGAATCCATGGAAAGAAGTCGTAAAATCAGACAACGTGCTAACTGTCCAGGATTGCGACATCTGTACCAGGGTTAAATATGATCAACGGCCAGTAAAAGGGCCACTTATGAGGAGACCCATTCAACAACCGTGGGCACAACTATCTATCGACACGATCGTATCACAAGCACGCACAAAAAAGGGCAATTCGAACGTCGTTGTGGTCCAAAATGTATATACGAAATACATCGATTTCCTATACGCCATAGGACTGGCAACTCAATTGTTAAGATTCTGGATACGGTCTTCGACCGCTGGGATACGCCGAAATCATTCATCTCCGACAATGGATTGGAATTTATAAATAAGGACGTCAAAGCTTTTTTGTTTGCGAGAGACGTAGAGCATATAACCAGCCCTTTGGGGCATTCCCAAGCTAATCCAGTCGAACGGGTAAACCGAACCATAAAGTCTACGATATCTGCGTTTATTAATGATAAAAATAACGAGTGGGATGAGAATCTCTCCAAGATACAGTTCGCTTACAATACCGTACCGCACGCGGGCAGTAGAATTTCTCCTTTCTACCTAAACCATGGCCGGGAACCCATCGCCAAGCGATCACTGAACCCTTTTGAGAACCTCGATTGAGTAAGGTTCTCAAATTATGATTGCATAATATAATTATGATTGCATGTATTTATTTCAGGCAAGTGCAAGTCCAATAAGATAATCGTAAGTTAAATAATTTATTTGTATTGCAGTGTCTGCTCCATCGCCGCACTGAGGTACAGAGGGGGAAAGTGTGACAGGAATTGCAATTATTACATTAATTATCATTACACCTCGTTGTCGCGAACGGCCCAGACCCTACGGTTTATCCCTGATAAACGTGGCGTCGAATCTTGCTTCTAATGAGCAGAATGTAAATACGCCGAAAAGGGTGGGGGGGGGCGAAGAGAGGTAGAAGGAATTATCAATCGGAGAGATCACTCTTCTCCGAACTGTCGAAATTGTGAGAGATAGAGTCAGTGTCCACGTACCGTCACTATATAAATGGACATTGTAATAGTACTCTTGTTTACTCAGTTATAGTTGCGTGAATTATTTATCAAATAATTTTAATTAATGTGTGGGTAGAGAAGTTGTCAAGCGCCAAAGGTCGATTAAGGTGACCGAGTCATCCATTAAGGTGTGGTGAACTGCAATTGCCTGAAATTATTGGTTAAAATAAAATGGGGTATCAACAAATGCTCCAATCTTGATTTCCAAGGGCCGTCCGATCGAACTCCCCTCTACCTGCGATAATGCGTGATAATTATTATTAATTGTATAATTCATCAAGTTCGTGAACTTGACTGGCGTCCAATCATAATTCATAAATGCTACTGAGCCCTGGCCAACCGTGGACCCAGGTCACGTCAGGTAGAGAACTCAGATTTATGTAGATCAAAAGGGTTTGTTCTCAAACTTTATTCTTTAATAATGCCACGGACATATATTTAGAATCCTAAAATTTTAATGCTTCCATAATTCGCGGGAAAAGGCGTCATTTTTGAGTACTTGAGAATAATGATAAGCAATACTAAGAGAACTGAAAACTCATATAATAATCGTGTGAAAGAAAAACTGGGGGCCTCGTACAGTTGGACAGTTTTTCGTTGCCGTTGAATATAGGATTATGTTCTTCAAGAGGATGTTTAATTTTGTTCTCAATTTCATTTCTTGTGGCTCTTGATTTATTCTTAAAAGTCATTATGCAAAGTCTAAATTTTATAATCAACTTTTTAATCATCAAAAATATCGCTGAAAAAAACCACATGCATTTACAAGAAATTAATATCATGAAACGATTGGAAATAATATTGTTGTCAATATTCCTCATATATGTTCCTTTCATTACATTGAAACATCCACATTATTGTTATCCATGTTGTTCGAATACTTAATGCCAAAGAACAGTGCATGTCGGATATATTTATTTTTCATTAATGTGTGACATATCGTCTATTATATATGAAAAAATGGATCATCGTATAACATGAATACGCTGTGTTGAAAAGCGCAGAATCGTTAAGAGGGACGGGGGGGGGGCGTTAATTTGCCATAAAAAAGCATATTTTCGATATTTTTTGTTGACGACACTGTTTATATATATTTATTTATATAATTAGTATAAAATAAAAGGACATTCGAAGAATATTCTGTGAAATTTTCGTTAATAATTGTGCAGAAATGAACCAGTGCAGGAAATCTTCTCAGACGTCACAAAAAAAGTTACATTGCGGTGAACTGCATAACTCATCACTGGATCATCCGAAAAAAAATCCAAGAAGATTGTATTAATTAATAAGTTTCTTGATGTAACGCTGTCGAGTTTTTATTTTTTTTTGTTTTCATTTTTAGTCGCAATTAGTATACAAAATAGCGATACTTCATTTAAAAATTGAAACCTTTATTGATGTAAAATGAATTACAATGGTGAAAAAAACTCGACAGCGTTACCTCAAGAAACTTATTAACTAATACAATCTTCTTGGATTTTTTTTTCTCGGATGATTCAGTGCTGAGTTATGCAGTTGACCGCATTTTTTTGAGGTGTCTGCCTTTGCATCTTTATGTGCGGTCAATAGCTCATTTCTGCATAATTATTAATGCAAATTTTACATACTATTCTTCAAGTGTCCTTTTGTTATATACTTCTTACACAAATAAATATATATCAACTGTGTCGAGCACTTGGCCGAACAAGACCCGAGATTTATATTGAACTCGTGTTGCGGGTGCATGATGGCTCCACCGGTTATGGCGTTCGTCTCATGCGAAACCTCGCCTTTTGCGAAATCTGCCACGAACGCATGAACACAGTTCGTGCTCAAAATGTGGCAAACAATATTCATAACGTGACATTCGACATGAACCATTACGTTCCGCAAACTATTCTAACTTGTCCCGTTAGCCGAGACCGGTATACAGCTACCATTCGGATATGGTATTAGATGGGTATTAAATGAAAAAAATAATAATAATAACAGTAATGTTTCAAACGGGAGTTGAATTTGTTACTCGGCGGACAGCCCTTTAAATCGGATTAACCCTTTAAACAGACCGTGATAACAATTCGTCCGACAGATCGGGATTTCAAAATCACCACTTCTAGGTGGACGTCGCAGCTGTTGCTCATTCGTACACTTTGGTCGCAGAAAACGAGATATGAGATATTGCGGTTTCTGATACCTACACAATGTGTACATGAACGTCGCAAGTTGTAGCTTGCGGCGCGCTGCCACTTCTAACCACCCTAATAAACAATAGAATGGTGTGATGTTGTAGTCCCTGTGAGCATCAAAGATGAAACGGACGGCTACGTTTAAAGCTCGCTGCAGCTTCGCATTTAGTTGGTCCGTGATATCCGTAAGAAGAAGGCAGCAAAAATCTAAATGTGGCAGAACTAGGACTGACACGAGCATTTTACGCACTGCCATAGGCAACAATTCTCGACATCTAAATAATTGATACGCAACTGCCTTCATCCTTCCAACAACCTTCCCGACTTGTTCCCGCCAAGAGAGAGTGCGCTCTAAACTAATTCCTAAGCAGGTAACGGAGTTTGACCACGAAATGTAGTCCTCTCCTACCTGGACAGGCGGCGGCGTTGCTGCATTTAGCTGTCTAATGTAGCGAGGCGTACCAATTATGATGGCTTTTGTCTTGGAGGAGTTTATTTTCAGACCAGACCTAACAGCCCAGTCACAGATGGCCATGATATCTCGATTTACATTTGCCACAGCTTCAGATTTCCGCAGGATAGCAGTGCAGATATATCTGCAAATCATCCGCATATATATTATACTTGCATTCTTTCATAACCGCATGGATGTCGTTTACATACAAAGAGAAAAGAAGCGGTCCTAGAACGGAGTCTTGCGGAACGCCAGCACGCACATAACCCCACGCAGACTTATTTTTGTTTCCGTCATAAACTGCCTGACTGCGCCGAGTCAAATATGCTTGGAATCAGGTAACCGCGCTTCTTGAGAAATGCAGGTCAATTAGCTTACGCAGCAGTAAGCCATGTGGCACACTGTCAAATGCTTTTGAGAGATCAAAGAGCACAATTACCGTCACCATCCGCCTGTCAATAGCAAGTCGAACATTATCAACGACACGTAATAGTGCAGTCTGTACGCTATGGTGTTTCTTGAAAGCAGATTGGAAACAATCGCTGAGGTCGTGTCTCGTTAGATACTCCACTATCTGGTCAGCGACCACGCGTTCTAGTATTTTCGAGAAATTGCAGAGCAAGGAAATGGGCCTGTAATCTCCTTTTTCCGCTGGCACTTTTTTCTTTAGAACCGGACATACCAACGCTTTCTTCCATTCCGTCGGATATTCAGACTGCATCAATGCGTGGTTAAATAAGTGCAGGATATGTGAGCTTATTGTCGGCCAAATGATGCTAATCATCCTCAAAGATATGCCATCAGCACCTGTAGCATTCGCCCTGAGCTGACAGGCCGCCTTAAGCAACACTTCAGGAGTAATATGTGCAAAGTAGAAAGCATTGTCATCATACCAGCTTGGTCCAACGTAGAATTCTTCCAGTTTCGGCGTACACTGACTGCTAGAGGTACCAGCCTCCAGGAAGTGCGCATTTAGCTCATCCAGGGAGAAAACTGTCTGCACTTCCATCTCCTTAGTTGGGAGTAATCCTAATTTACGCACAATGCTCCAGGTCTTACGGGGTTCCCTCACCAGCCTGAAACTCTCTAGGTAGTAATTCTTCTCTACACGCTCGATGTCCTTTTTTAACGCATTTCTGACCTCTTTGAATTTTTCATAAAAGGGTCGCCTGTTGTGCCTAGCTTTTTCAAAAGCGCGTCGCAGACGATCACGGCGCCGCATACGCTCACGTAGTTCAGCTGTGAGCCATGGTGCAGGACGATGCTTGATAGTGACTTTCCTAATGGGTGCATGGTGATCGAATATTGTAGTGACAGCTGCATTGAGGAAGTCGACTTTCTCATCCGTTTTTCTCATGCTGTAGTACGATTCCCAATCTAGGGCAGCGAGGTCCTTACACAGCTCCTGCTCATCTACTTGATGGAGACAGCGACAACAAAACGATGAGGATGTAAATAGTCGCACGCTTATATTCAACTAAACAAAGATAAGGTTATGCGCAGATAGGAACGCCACCGGGTACTTCCCAAAGCCAGCAACAGTAGCCATCGAGCTTGCGATACAATGATCCAAACGCGTCATAGTATTCGCTGTGTAGTGTGTATATCGAAATGGAACCAGATAAAGGTCATTTGATATAATGAGCTCCATAAGTGGCGCTGATTCAGCTGTAGGAAGTTCTGGATCACAATTGAAATCCCCAAGCACGAGAGCCTGAGAGTAATCTTGAAGTAATTCTTCAAATGCGTCAATGAACCGCGACAAGTGGCCATATTTCGGGGACCTGTAGAGTACAGCTAGTAAAAAACTTTGATCTCCGGCTATGGTCACTTCCGTTATGATATATTCAGGCTCCCTGTAATAGTGATTAGGTGATCTCGCTAATAATTTTGCGCGCAGACTGTGGTGCACAAAAATACCAACCCCTCCTCCTCTTTTATCATAGCGGTCATGGCGCAGGAAATTATAGCCTGGAAATTCTACAAAAGTGTCGGTGATTTCTGGTTTCAGCCACGTTTCACACATGCAGATGAGATGGTAGTGCTTTTCAAGGAAGTGCAGACGAAATTCATTAAGGTGCGCACATAACGACTGACAGTTCACATGGCATATTGATAGACGCCCCATTTGCATGGCCTTATCTGCGCTAGCCATAGTTTATAAGCTTCGCCTTTTCCGTAATCCTCCTCCGTAGGATCGGGCAAGCTGCAGAATCCATGGCAGTGTGCTGCACCTCAGTTAGTTTAGCAGCCACACAGTTCGCACAACTGGGCGGTGCTTCTTTCAATTCGCATGCTTTCGTGTCATGATTCCCGGCGCAATAGCCACAACGCTTTTCATGTCGGCATTCATTTGCTACATGACCGAAATTTTGGCACTTGTAGCATTGAAGTACTCTTATGTGGTCCTGCACAAAGCATGAGTTCCAACCAAGAGATACCTCTGGGAGACCAATAAGATGTTTCCTATTTTCCGCTGTTTTTTCAATGACAACACGTGTAAACCTCTTTTCACACGCAGGATACACATATATGATTTTCGTGTCTTTTAGATCGCGCCCAGGCAGATTCAGCGAAAAGAGATTTGCTAAGATCACATCTTGATTCATCGCTACTGGTACGTTGTGAAGTATGAGTCGAGGATTTAGTTTGATGTCATCACGCACTTGTAACCCCGCTGCCGCAATGCTGCTCAGATCTTTAAGCTTGTTGAGGTCTCCAGTGGTCACTTGAATGCGTACGCCATTGTTACGCACTCGCGATACTTGAGTGATTTCAAATCCTAACGCCACAGGGTTTAGCGTGTCATAGAGGGCTTTCTTCGTTCGCAGATGTGAATCGCTCAGCCTCCGAGGCTTGCGGTTCAATTATTATTCGATTTTTGACAGATTTGGGCACCGTGACTGTTGGACCTCGAGGGAATTTTATTTGCGTGTTTCTGCTCGCTACCGACGCGTATGTGCAGTTTCCACTTGCACTTGCACCTTCCATTGATGGAGCGTTTGGCGCTGGCTGACTATCAAATAATGATTTGCACGCTGCAATCGCCTCCATCTTTGCAATTACCTCAAGATACGCAGTTGTTATTTGATGGAAGGAATCATGATATTTCATTAGGGCCAGCTCGACTTGCTTGCGTTCATCCGCAGCCGTTTTCGTAGGTATAGCTGCAGTGGTGGTCAGCTTAGCATCAGTTAATGACCGTAACATTTCCATCACTTGCTCACGCGCGAGTGGGGCTTTGCCGAAACGCCCGAAGAGTAGGGACACTCCCCCACTATCCGATGGCCTACCGTCAGATCCAGCAATTGAATCGACATAGTCTGAGCCAGCGCTGTCTGTGCTTGATCGTCTGCGACCCTCCCGCGGACCAATAGATCGCGGCATTTAGACCGCGGACACCGGCGTCCTACGTTCACGGCGTCCGAGCAGCACACGCACTATAGAGCACGCAGAGTATAGCGAGCTCACTTGGACCCGGGGCATGCGGCAGGGAGCACCGCGAATCTATAGTTGTAGGTGTAGCAATAAGTGAGTCAATCGCTGGATCACACAACTCCATCCATCCATACACAGCGACCCATACGTGTATAGAGCAGAGAGCGCATGCGCCAAAAAGGAAGCCGTCGAACAGAAGCTGGCAGAGAGTACGTTGTCCGAGACAGGTTATGAAAACTGTCACAGCTTTGCACCGATTTTCAGCTTTCGTGTTATGCTTCATGCAGGGTTAATTGCAACAATCGGTGAAAAGCAAATTTACGCATGCTTCGAAACTAGAACAAAAACGCCCGCAGGCCGAAGGCAGCAGAATCTCGTCGTAATAAAAGAGTCATAATTTCATGCGTCTGTTCAAACTCACCATTGGAGAGAGAGGGGATAGGGGGAGAGAGAGAGAGAGAGGTTAGATTAGATTAGATTAGATTAGATTAGATTAGATTAGATTAGATTAGATTAGATTTATTGATGCACTAGGACTGAGCGTCCTCTGGCATATATTAAACTTACACGTAATATATAAATTAACTTAATGTATAAACCTAATTATATATGAAAGCCCCTCTATAAGTAAATCATTTCGATAAAGAAGGGGAGAGAAGTGTGAGACTATACAAAACAATTAGGCGTAAAGCGATTGTATGAGTAAATAGAGTACAATGGTCGTGCTGTAGTGATTTGCTTTTAATCTGAGGACGGTCAAGGCGGTTGCAGTTAATTGGTGAGGCGTCCAAGGGTGAGTTTGTGAAAAGTGGATGCGCTGAGATCGATATAATGCTGGGGAAGTGTATTGAATAGATAAGCTCCAGATATATAAAAAAAGTGCCTGAGGTATTCGGTTCGGAAGTGAGGTATTGCAAGTTGTTCGGCTTTGTGGCGAAGGGTCGTGTCGTGTCTAGGGCGATTGATTGTGAACTGAGCTCTTAGATACGATGGTCGATTCGAGTTGAGAACGCTGTGTAGTAGGCAAAGAGCATTGAGTTTGTGTCTGACGTCTAGCTTTGGCCATTTTAGTAAATGCCAGAAAGGCCCGATGTGTTGATCCCATCGGACATCGAAAATGTAACGAACACAAGAGTTGAGAGCGACTTTGAGTATTATATTATATTCGTCGGCTATTCCAAAAGTTAAGGTGCTGCAGTAGTCAAAGAGCGGTATTATAAGAGTATTTACGAGTTTGGCTCTAATTGGTCGTTGCAGACAATTTGTATTGCCTGCTCCGTCCACCGGAGTACGTCGTCAACCCATACACCTAGTATTTTGACTGATGAAGAGTACTTGATCGAGGTTAGGCCATTCTGTATGCAAGGCAGTGCTGATAGGTCAAGGGCGCTGATGAATGATCTGCTTCCGACGATAATGGCCTGAGTCTTGTCCGGGTTGAGCGAGAGCCGGTTGAGGGCAGCCCACACTCTAATCAAGACGATGTCCTTGTTGATTTTTGAGATGTTCTTCTCAAGGTCATGAACTGGAGTACGAAGGAAAATCTGAAGGTCTTCAGCGTAGATGTTATAGTCGCTAGCGGCAAGAGCGTATCGAAGATCAGAGAGGTAGAGGGTGAACAATACGGGACCCAGACGGACCCTTGAGGGACTCCTGATTCCAGATGTTCCCAGCTGGATTGGCTTCCATCAGTGCTTAGTACCGCTTGGAGTCTTCCTGTGAGATAGGATTCTATCCAGCGTATCACAGAGGTGGAAAAATGTTGTCGCTTCAGTTTGCCCAAGAGGATGCGGTGGTCGACTGTATCGGACGTTTTTGAAAGGTCAAAGAGAACCATGATTGTTACGTGTCGATTGTCTATACCCTGGCGGATGTAATCTGTAATGCGAAGGAGAGCCGTTTGAGTACTATAGTTCTTTCTGTATGCAGTGTAACGTGTTTTTTTTTTGGGTAACACTCCACCGCTCGGCGAGGGCGTCCTCCGGCTCGGGGCCACCATCGCCGCCACGACGCGATTCCGTAGGGTCCTGAATAGTTGTATATTATTTACTAATTCCGTCTGTTTTCTCTTTATTTTTATTATATAATGTAAACCCGATGTCGAGGTTTTTCCCGCGGGAGGAAGGATGCGCCGTCAAGAAAGGAAACATCCGAGGCAGCGGTGACGGCGAAGTAGAACATTCACCCTGGGCTGAAGATCGGGAAAACGCAGGAGGCCCTTAAGCGGTTGAGCGATCGGAGCGGCCAAGGTTCATGCGAAAATTCCACCGTTCGCGACTCCTACATTATCCGGAGAAATAATTTAGCGGGGCCGGATCCACGCGCAGACTTTTCGTTCCCCCCCCCCCCTGCGAGGTTTCTCTCAGCCCGTGTAACGTGGAGGATAAAAAGGGTTGCGGTTATTGTTCCCGCCAAGACCCGAGATTCGTGAGAGCTAGCGCGCGGATTTTATTCTTTCATTCCGGGAGTTACGAAATTCGCAATTCGCGCTAGAATCATAGGCGAACTCCCGAAACTATCGGCACGAGACTGCCCTCTCGCGTGAAGCTAGAGATAAAGGAGAGGAGTGGGGAGGGGCATGGGTACACGTCTCGCACGCCGGACAGCTTCTCGCGAGGTACCGAGCCGGAAGGACGTAGGACGATTAGCGTAAAGCGGCCATTTATTCTCTCACGGTGAGCTCAGCGTTGCCCGTAGCAATAAACCGCGTAGATCTCTGACCGCGTAGTCGATCCTCGATCTCGGGTGTCTTTTGTTCGTGGCCACGGCCTCTATCGCGTTTTTGTAAAGCCTAAAACCCGTCTCACGCAGCTAGCACGTATTGTCGGGAAATTGCGTCGTGGTTGCGCGCGGGAAGCTCAATCTCGTATCGCGACGAGCTTCGGCTCGAATTTTTCGTTAGACATAAGAAGTGTGAGTGAACGTGTGAGTGGAGAATTGGGACGTGTCGTCCTCGGTGATCCCTCGGCCTGCAGCGAGGCTTGAGCACGGGGAAAGGGGAAGAGATTACCCTCAAGTCAGGACGTCTTCACGGAGAACAAGCCTCCCGCTTATCATCGGGGTGCGGGTTCGAACCCGTGCGGGCTCCCGTCCATTTTAACGGCATCTACCGGGTGCCCCTTTCCCTAGCGTAAGGATTTTCCCGGCTTCGTCGCGGGGGAGAGGTTGCTGAGCATCGGCGTCCACGTAAGTAACGACCGGGGTGATTTTCCCGGGATATTTCGTTCTTTATTTTAACGCTCGGCCGGATAACCGATTAGCGGGGGTCCGGTTTTGTAATATTAGTGTGGCCGGTAGGGAAAAGAGAAGAGAGGCCAAACGAGCTCGACGTCTATTGTGTGTGTGTGCGTAGGCCCCGGTCGGAATTAGTGTGTGTGTGTGCGTGCGAGAGTAATTGTCTCGCGAGATTTCGCGCGTATTGTACATATTTTGTTTTCTGATTTTTGTCGTGTGTTCCTTGCGAAGGAGGGGAATTATTAACGACAGGTAAAATAAATTCCCTGACGATAAATTTCTCTTGCCGCGCGTGATTGACACCTGACCCATCCCCTCTACCTTATCCACGAGGCTGCAGTTTGGCCGGACACTGCGTTCCCTTTTCTCATCCCGACAAGCCGATTTTCGGCTGGCGCCCTATATAAATTGTCGGGACGGGAGGAGGGGAGTTTTGTGACTCTCTCGGTCCTTTTCCCCCAGCTCCCTCGATTTTGCGGTCACAGCAGATTGGAAAGGATCGAGGAGATTGGGATGTTCGAGAAATGCGTTGATCTGATTAGCAACTATGCACTCTAACACCTTAGAGAGAGGGCACAGGAGAGAGATAGGTCGGTAGTCGGAGGGAGAGGATGCAGCTTTCACTTTTGCAATGGGTTTAATGAGCGCTTTTTTCCAGATTAGGGGGAAGGAACTGTGTTGAAGTGAGAATTTAAAGATGTGTAGTACAATGGGAAGGATTGCTGGAAAGGCCATGCGCAGTACTCTTAGCGAGATTCCGTCTGCACCAAGGGCTTCAGAGGAGGCTGCTCGAAGGGCGTTGAGAAGAATATCTGGCGAAATGTCTCCGAAATAGAAGTTGTTATCACTGAAGGTTCTGTGGTAGTCATCCTGTTGCATCGCGTAGCGTGGTGGATTGCCATGGCCGAAAGAAGAGAAATAATTATTGAGCTCCTGAGGTGGTATGGCGAGTGGACTGTGGTCACTCTTTGAGCGAAGGATGCCAAGCTGGCGAAGGCGTTTCCAGTCTTGACTCGTGTTCTTGACGTTTTCGAAAGCTTCGGAAAATTTTTTTTTGCTTGGCGGTTTTAATGGTGGACTGGACGGAGTTGCGTAGCATCTTGTAGTCAGAATGGAGAGTTGTTAGGATGCCACTATCGCCGCTGGGATCGTCGCGACTAACGTTGACTGAAGCTTTGCGCGCTTGAATGAGGCGTTTCCATGCTTTGTCACGATGGCGCATTGCTTGCTTGATATCATCGGTGAGCCAGGGTGACATGTTGCGCTTAAGTTTGAAAGTTCGAAGAGGTGCGAGTTCATCAAGACAGTCCCATAAGATGGTGTTGAGGTATAATACTTTGAAGTCTATTGATGAAGATGTGAAAAGAGGTGTCCAATTTATTGTGGAGAGGTAGGTTGTGAAGACCTGCTCGTCAAAGTTCCGGAAATGTCTTTTAAGAATTTCGTTAAAATGGGATACGTCGGTCTTGCAATCGTTACAGATCCATATAAGATCGTGGCCAGAGAGAGATATGGATTCCTGTCCGAAATCCGTTATTTCTTCTTGTCGGTCGGCTATGCAGTGGTCAATATGTGTGTCAGAAGTTTGGGTGTGATTGCTCGCATTGTAAGGGATGAGAAATAGATCGTTACTTGTGACAAATTGGGAGAGAAATGACCTGTCATATGAGTGGGGACCCATATTCAAGTTAAAGTCACACATTGCAATGAAGTTGTTGTAGAGAGGGATTAGCCGATGGCATGCTGTCGTACATTTAGACAATTCCTTCACTTTCGAAGCTCGATATAGAGCCGCGATGAGAATGTTGGAGCCTGCGATTCCCAAGACCTCGAGGAAGATGATTTCTGGTCCATCTGAGCAAATGCCGGTTGAGGTGAGGACTACTTTGGCCTTGAGGGCGTGGTGTAGGTAAATCGCTACGCCGCCTCCGATACGGTCAAGCCTGTCGCACCGGACGACCTTGTAGTTTTGCAGTAAAATCATGCTGTCTGGTATGTCTGGTTTCAGCCAAGTTTCGGAGAAAAAGATGACGTCGAAATGCTGAGTGGTGAAGCGTAGTTTGAAGGTGTCAAGGTGATCACTCGCAAGAAGGGATTGAGCGTTCATGTGAGCCATTCTGATGTTGCCGCTGGAAGTTGTTGGCGAGGAAGCCATTATGTTTAGTTTATGAGGCTGATCTTTTATTCGATGCGCCACTTTAGAATAGAGCATTTCTTTCCGGCAGTTGCTGAGTGTTTGTGATCAAGTTTAGCCTGCTTACAGTTCGCGCAGTTGGGAGATTCGTTCTTGTTTCTGCAGTAACGCGTTTCGTGACTGCCGCCACAGTGGCCACAGTTGCTGCTACTGTTGCATGAGGATGCCACGTGACCGAAACCCAGGCACTTGTAGCATTGCAGTACTTTTACATGATCTTCGACTGGAAAGGAATTCCATTTGCAGAAAGCGCGACCTCTGGAGAGCAGGATTTTGTGGACCTTTGATGAGACCTCAATGACTACACTGCGCGTTGCTCGATCTTCTCGCGGTTTGTAGGAGTAGATGACCTTGATAACTTCTTCATTTTCGTCAGGGGCATTCTGTTTGATGATTTGAGATACGAGTTCTTCACTGGAGACGTCGATGGGAACGTAGCGAAGCAGCATGCGAGGGCGCATGGCGCCGTTTTCTTCGACTTCAAGGCCGGCTGTTTTTAGTGCTTCAGAAGATTTGAGCTTGTCGATATCAACAGTCAACTTCGAGCCTGACCCCTTGTCTCTTGCTCTTTTGATTTTGACTACCTTCATGTTCGCGTCAGCGGGGTTAATGGCTTTTAAGATGGCAGATTTGGTGGCATCGGAGTCGTTGAAGTTGTTAGATTTATTGGCTATTGGGCCAATGAAGACATTCTTTGCTGATGGCACTGGTAGGGATGGTCCATTCGCGACCTTCACTCGGTTCTTTGCGGTGTTGACGGCAGCAATGGAGGCGTAGGAAGGCAAACTTTCGAGTTTTTCGCGATGGTGCACGTGAAACTGCTGGAGTGCGGGGTCTAGCACGGCCTTCATTGTGGAGCGAACTTCTTGCTTGATTGTACTTTTGACCGATTCGGCTGTTTTCAAAGCGGCCACTACTTGCAGATATGCAGCAGTGAGCGTATGTATGGCATTCATGTGATCATGGAGAATATCCATGGTGATGTTCCTTTGTTCCATTGAGGACTTAGTGGAGAAAAGTTCTCCCGTTAGGGGGACTTTGCCGCTTGCGTGAGTGAGGCCACAAGCTCTTCGAGATCCTTGTCTGAGAGGGGCAAGGAAAGAATTGACGATTCTTCGTAGAGCGATTCTTCGTCGCTAGGGCCATCGGGAGGAAGCGAGGGAGAGAGAGAGAATGTCATTTTATTCGTGCTCTGGAGTTTTCACTCCCTAAGAGCACCGTGCCAGAACTTACATCCCAACGCTTGTTTTACAGTAATGTGTAGCACTTTTTCAATAAAGCAGTAATAATAATAATTATAATAATTAATAATCAATGATAATAGATATAGTATATTAATAATAATAACAATAATAGGCAACAAATCGGAAAGAAACGAAGTCATGCTTTTACATTCCACTTAACAACTCGCGTCTCAATGCTTTTTTGAAGCTCTTCTGACTCTTAAGCGCTCTTATTGTGTAATGTATCGCATTCCACATGCGACATGCGGTTATGAGGAACGATTTCAAATAACAATTCGTAAGGCAGGCCGGTATGACAAAATCACCACTTCTAAGTGACCGCCGCAGTTGTTTTGTGGGCGCACGTACCGGTCGCTTGAAATGTTGCAACAAATAAGCCGGCTCTTCATGTTTACACAGCGCATATATGAATGACGCAAGTAATAATTTACGCCGCTCATCAACCAGCAACCACGCTAATTTCTTGTAATATATGGTGATCCGTTCATCAAGCCGCAAATTAAATATAAAGCGTACGCTAGTTCAATGCCCGCTATAGTTTTAGGTTTAAGTCCGCAGTTATGTCTGTGAAAAGAAGACAGCAATAGTCCAGGTGAGGTATAACAAGGGCTGATACGAGCATTTTCCGAACGTTTTTAGGTAGTTTTTCGCGACAGAGCTTGAGTTGATATGTGGCGGCCCTCATTCTGCTAGAAGCTCTCACGGTGTGTTCATACCATGAGAGTGTTCGATGAATGGTGAAACCAAGCCATATAACCGAGTTCGACCACGGAATCCTGTCCGATCCCACTACAATTGACGGAAGTACCATTTCATCAAGTTGCGTTAGATAACGTAATGACCCAATCACAATTGCTTTGGTTTTAGCAGTGTTTAATTTAAGACGACTATTTTCTGCCCATCTATGAATTACCGCTATGTCCTGGTTGACATCGACGATTCCGCTCACAATGTCTGATGGCCCGAAATGCAAATAAATTTGCAGATCGTCAGCATACATGCTTTGCAATAGCTGAAGTAACATTACCAGCATAGATCGAAACGAGAAGGGGTCCTAGTACGGAGCTCTATGGTACGCCTAAATTTAGTTGCTCCCATCCCGACCTGTTTCCGAACCCGTCATATACAGATTGGCTATGTCCCTCCAAATATGCTCGGAACCATTTGATGGCACTCCTAGAGAAGCGCAACCTCTTGAGTCTTTTTAGTAATAATCCATTCGAAACGCAATCGACTGCCTTAGAGAGATCGAAAAGTACAAGAATCGTCCCCATACGTTTGTCAATCGCAAGACGCGCATCTTCTGTAATGCTCAGCAATGCAGACTGCGTACTGTAGTATTTCTTTAAGGCCGATTGGTATGGGTCACTGAGATTATGCTCCGATATGTAGCGCCCTACTTGATTTGCCACTACACGCTCCATGATCTTCGACAAGTTACAGAGCAGTGAGATCGGTCGAAAATCGTTGACTGTGGTCGGAACTTTTTTCTTGGGAACCGGACAAATCAGTGCCATTTTTCACTCCACCGGGAACTCCGAATGCATCAAGGCATGATTTATAAGGTGGAGGACCTGGTTTGCTATTACTGGCCATGCAATTCGTAGCATTCTGATCGAGATACCATCAATACCCGTAGCATTTGATTTAATCCTACTTATCGCCTTATTTAAATCGTCCGGTGTAATGTATGCAAAGTAAAATGCTTCGTCATAGAAGGCATATAGTTCGTCGTCATATTCACCCTCAATTTGGAGATATCCGTCATGTGGCAGGTCTACTATGAGGAATTGACGATTTAAGGAATCCAGGCTGAAAGCCAACTGGGTTGGTTTCTTCTTGCCAGGAATAAGACCCATTCTGTGCACTAAGTTCCAGGCCGAACTGGGGTCCTTCGCCAGTGCAAAACTTGCACAGTAGTAATTTTCCTCAGCGCACTTGATGTCTTTTTTCAGTTTATCACGCACAATTTTGAATTTTTCGTACAAATGACGTCTATTTTGCTTATATTTTACAAACGCTCACCGCAGATGGTCACGGCGCCTCATACATTCACGCAACTCCGCAATGAGCTAGGGCGCAGGGCGTCTTTTTACAGTAACCTTCTTAACAGGCGCGTGACGGTCGAAAACTGTGGTGATAACAGTGGCAAAAAATTTTACTTTTTCATCCGCCGTGCGCATATTATAGAAGTGTCTCTAGTCTGTTTCTGCAAGGTGTGTACGCAATGCACTCTCATCTAATCGTTGATAATTGCGAGAATAGAAAGAGGCCGTTGTATGTCTCGGTAACTTAATGTCATATTTAATAAATATGAGGTCGTGTGCAGACAAAAACGGGACCGCATATTGACCATAGTTTATAATTCTATCAAATGGGCTAGCTATACAATGATTATTGCGCGTGTCTGCTAAGACCGTACAAAATAGCTCTGCAAATTTTGCAGACTCAGTCAATGCGACAGCCGGATCACAATTTAGATCTCCTAGAATAATTGCCTGCTGACGGTCCTGATAGAGTTCCATGAAAGAGTCAACAAATCATGTTAAATATCAATTTTTCGGAGGTCTGTAAATTACGGCAAGCAACAATCTCACAGAGCCTTCTACATTTATACCTGTTATTAGAAATTCGGGCTCATGGTAGTAACTGTCCGGTGATTGAACCAGGATTTCAGCTCGTATACCACAGCGTACGTAAATGCCTACACCACCGTCGTATACCACAGCGTACGTAAATGCCTACAACACCACCGTCGTGTTATCAACACGATCGTCACGCAGTAAATAATAACCAGGTAGTTCCACGAAAGTATCGGATATTTCGGGTTTGAGCCAGGTCTCGCTCATACATATTAGATGGTAACGCCGTGCCTGAAAGTGCAGCTGAGATTCGCAGAAATGGGCGCATAGTGATTGACAGTTCACATGACATATTAATAGCTGATCTATATACAGGGATGGTTTCACACTATTCATAATTTATGAGTCTGGCCTTCTCCACTATCCTCCTCCGTAGGATTGGGCACTGCTCCGAGTCCATAGCTCGATGATTCGCATTTGTTAATTTCGCAGTCGCGCAATTTGCACATGACGGTGCTTTACTACGCGAAGTGCATGTCTTCGTATCGTGATTTTTCGCGCAATGGTGACATCGCACTTCATGCCTGCAGTCTTTTGCGACATGCCCAAAACGCTGACACATGTAACACTGTAACACTCTTATGTGGTCGTGAATGGAGCACAAATTCCACCCAAGAGATAAGTCCGATAGTCCAAGCAGAAATTTACGATTTTCCGGGTTGGTCTCGATAAGCACGCGAGTATATCTTCGACCACGCGCCGGATAAACATACACGACTTTTGTATCCTCAGCATTGCGTCCTGGCAAATTTAGCGAGAGCAAATGGGCTAACACAGGGTGACGATCCATTGCCACGGTACGTTATGCAAAACTAGGCGCGGATTTAATTTCATGTCATAAAGGACTTGCAGTCCTGCTTCTGCGACGCTACTGAGCTTTTTTTAATGCTTGCAGATCACCAGCTGACGCCTGAATTCGAACACCATTGTTCCTCACGCGCGTTACGTGCGAAATTTTGAGTCCCAGCGCTACTAAGTTTAGTACGCCATACAGTGCCTGCTTCGTAGCATTTGCTGTCTCAAAATTCTCCGCCTCGGAAGCTCGCGGTTCAATAATTACACGATTACTCGCAGAATTCGGCACAGTGACTGTTGGTCCTCCCGAAAAATGAATTTGCCTCGCTTTGGCAACAGGTGCATAAGTCGTTGCCGCGCGCTCTTCTGGGTTATGTTGCTCATTTCTTGTCGTAGAGTTTCTTGGATTTTGTCGCTGATCAAATATTGACTTACCGGCGGCTATTGTCTCCAGTTTCGCTAGTACCTCTAGAAATGCAGTCGATATTTGGTGCATTGTATCATGATATTTCATAAATACTCGTTCAGCAGACTTTCGTTCGTCCACCGTTAAATTTGTGAACAGAGTCGCACAAAACGATTGTTTCCTATCAGACAGTGCACGGAGCATGTCAGATACTTGCTCACGAGCAAGTGGGGGTTTACCAAAATGTCCCAAGTTCAGCAACGTTCCCCCACCTGATGACAGTCCTTCTCTACCCAAGGATCCAGCCACCGAGTCCTCATAGTTCGAGCCCGCGCTATCAGTGCTGGATCGCCTACGACTTCGGCTCGGGCCGATAGATCGCGGGATATCGATTTATCGCGCGATTATCCCCGCTCAGTACCAGAGTTAAACGTGTTGTTTCTAAGATACTTTGCTGACCTAGGTGCGCACGCGTCAAAACACCTATACGCACATACACACACTTATCAGGTCTCCTACACCTGTCTTTGAACCGAGCCTACTACACACCGAAAGTCTTTCCCTCTGATAGGGCCATCAAATTTACTTGACGGAAAACCACAAAAAACGTAGTCACTACGATGGAGTTATCACTGGTTTCTAATCCGTGCATGCAGGAAAAGTTTTTCTTTAGGTGCACTTCCTAAGTCACTTCCGCTAACGTGTAATTTACCACTATTTATTTTGATTTCTATTCACTGCCGAAACGGCACGTCATTGTGTACCGCGGCCATGATGAGAGAGAGAGAGAGAGGGGGAGAGGGAGAGGGAGAGGGAGAGGGAGATGACGATGACGATGACGATGACGATGACGATGACGATGACGATGACGATGACGATGATGATGATGATGATGCGCACGCTACGCCGAATACATACAGCATCCAGAAATATTACAATAATAAACGTAAGAAAAAGTCAAATTAACAATGTCCAAACGCTCTGCAAAACAATTCCAATTAGAAACCTTTATAGTTGAGCTACGCAGTTCTACATTATCAGCCGTGTATCCAGAACAAGTCATAGCACCTGTAGCTCACTTGTGAGAGACAGATCTGAATTATGCCAGTATTTGAAGCTAAAGAGTGCCGCGGATTTACTAATGCTTCCAATAAAATGAGCAGCCTTGAGTCGCTACTCAAAGTCGCTGTTTGATTGACAATTCAAGGCAGCACATCTCGCCAAATGTCTCACTAGGGATTTGGCGAGATGCGCCCGCCATGTCCATTCATAGCAAGTGGGCTCAGAGAAGTGAGTCACACAGTACTCTCCAGATTTTCAACTTTGCACATCTTAATCGGAAGTTCACCATCAGGTTTACGAACAAAGATTGCACCATCCCTAAACCACGCATGTTTATAATGAGACTGTCGAGCTCGAATTTTAGTTTGCCGTAGTAGCGCATAGCTCAAAGCAGGTAATAGCTCATTTACGTAAATTTTACCACTGCAGTCGACGCCTGTTACCTCGTGGACTGTTAGGTCCCGTTTAGCACATTTAGCTCTTATGATAACATCGCGCACCGCAGTAGACATGAGAGTGACGATTAATGAAAAGGCTCTCAGTGAGCGTGCCGGGTGTTCAGGTGACACGTGATGTGCACTAGCATTAGTATTAGTATCTAGTTTCCGTTTTCACACACGAACAGATAAAATGTGATGCGAAAGATCCGCTAATCCGAGCGCTTGCAAGACCTTGTGTACAAGAATTTTCGGCTCGTCAGGTGTATCCGAGGGAAGACCATCAATGATGATGTCGTTCGACAATGATCCAGCCAATGTGCGGGCCTTTTTTAGTACGGCGATTTCAGTCCGTAATTGGAGATTGTCACGCTCAAGAGCTTGTATTTTTACCGTATGCTCAGCTACCGTTTCAATTAGTTTAGGAAGTGAGCGTAGAGATTCATCAATTCTTTTAGTAGCTTCACGTTGCTCAGATACAAACGCAGTGAGTATATTAGCAATGCTTTCAAGCGAGATGGGTGGAGTTGTCACACACGTAAATGGCATATTTGATGATAAAGAGTCGCGTGAACACATTTTCTTAAGTTTGTCTTTGCAACATGAATTAGCGGTTAGTGAATTAACATAGCTAGTCGCGCAGCCCGGGTGAAATGAGCGGTTGCAAAGTGGGCAAATTGCCCAGATGAAGGCTACGCTAAGGCAGGTATTACTGTTCGAATAGATCATGTGCGTATGTATGGAAGCGCGATCCGTCAGTCAACACATACGATGATATCCAGATATCTTCACGAGACAGCAGATGGAGGGAGAACGTCCGTGTGATAGCAAGCTCACCCAAGCGTGACGATTCCAATAATGAGTAGAGCCGAATAGTGACGATATTCGCCGAGTATTGCCGAATCCGAGTAAGACAGGTGAGCGAAGGATGACCAATATGGCCGTAGAGTTGAGATCGAGATAAAGATTCGTAGAAAATTCTGCTTTCCAAGAGGTATAGGTGGGATTCAGAACGTAGACCACCACTAGACCGATGGAAAGCGATATGGAGCACGCTTTAAGCCTGTAAGAAAAATGGCCGCAGGCAACGGACGTAGAATCAACGCAGAAAAGACAGAGAGCGAAACAGATAGCGTGGAGCTTAACTCACCAAGCAAGAGAGCAAGAGAGCAAGAGAGAAAGAGAGCAAGAGAGAAAGAGAGAGAGAGAGAGAGAGAGAGAGAACTTCTGGGAAGGGAGATTTAGTTTCTGCTGAGGGTTTCTAGGAAGGAGGATTAGGTTTACGTAAGAGCTGTGGGAACGGCTGATATGAGAGCGTGAGAATGGGTTTCAGGGTTAGGCGTCGCGTGGGACCAGGACACATAACTCATCATTGGAATATCCGAGAAAAAAATCCAAGAAGATTGTATTAGTTAATAAGTTCCTTGAGGTAACGCTGTTACGTCACTGTACGGAGAGTGAACACGGTGGCGAGTTGCCCCGTGCAGATTTGACACCCTGTCGTATGGATATGTTCACATTACTGTGCGGTAAAACCCACAAACAGTTCTCGACGCCGTGCGGTAAAACCCACAACCATTTTCACAATCAATTAATGTTGCTGCCAGTCTACCGCGCGTTTCCGCTCGGTACCGCACGGCCATGTGATTGGAACTGCGGCGTGGTACTGCGCGCTCGTATGAACGTTACTACCGCGCGTCACCGCACGGTCATGTGAACTTAGCCTAACAGGCACATCGCTTCGTATCTCTCTCGCCCTGTCTCACTAGCTCTTGTAGGTGTGCGCCTTCCTTGGCGTACCGCGCCTAGGAATGTTCAAGTTCTATGGTGTTGAAGTTTACATTCAACACCATATTGGTGTTGGATGTTGGAAGTTGGTGGAACATTAGTGTTGGTTTTGGAAGGTTTGGATTGTAGCAACCATTTTTTTAGTATTCTCATTTTTTTTAAATTAATTATATTAAATATTTTTTCGGCTAATAGCGATTTCAAATATTAGAAAACAAACTCGAATTTCAACCATCCAGTCAAACTGCAATTTCATTAAGTCGTTAAAATTCAACTTTTTTTCGTGCCAGCTTATCTTTTTCTGTGTAGTATCTTTACGGGAGTTTACGATCTCCATTTGATAGGAAAAATACATTTTTGGATTATTAAAAATGAAGAAATGAAAAATTATGAAAAAAGAACTTTGAATGTCGACGATTTATAGAACCTGTCATTTTGTCAAGTCGTTGAAATTAAACGTATTTTAATGATATATTTTATTATAAATTTTTATATCGTATCTTTGTTCGAGATTTATGACCACAGTTTGTATTAAAAATTAAAAATAAATAAATTAAAAATTATTAAAACCTGATCAATTTCAACGATGTTATCTGATTACACATTGCACTGTTGGAATAGAATGAATTATTTTGAATAAAAAATGAAACGATACGTTTATTATTCTTGACTTCCGTTTCCGGTGTAAAAGCGAATGGCTAAGTGAGTTTGTTTGGGTTGGATAAGAAAAACAGTGGCATAAGAAAAGTGGCCAAAAGAAGGACAGAGGAGGAAAGGGATAGAGAAAGTGAGAGAAAAGGCAGAGATGAAGCAGGACGGCAAGGGGGAAAGAACAGAAAGGGTGCGAGGAGGCGAAATAAAAAAGGGAAAGCAGGAAAAAAACAGACGCGGAAAAGAGGTTAGGAAAACAGAGTGAGAATCCAGCTGCGGTAGAGGCGACGAGCGGGAAAAGCGGAAGGTGCGGCGAGGTGAGGGAACGGTGGCGACATCAGACGGAGAGACAGAGAAGTAAAGGAGAGAAGGTAGACGAGGAGCAGGAAGATAAAACAGGGAGGAGGGAAGGTAGTCCGGAAACAGAAGGAGGAAGAGAGAAATGAACGAGGAAGGGAGAGGAAAGGAGGGGGGAGAAGAGGAGGAGAGCGGAAAGGAGGGAGAGCAGCGAAGTGAAGAGGGGGAGCAGGGAAGGAAGAAAGATAGGAAAACAAACGCAGAGACGCTATTAAAGGAACGGAGCGCAAGCCTAGGGGAAATCAACGAGATGTGGAAAGGGAAAAGGGAGCAAATGGAGGAAAGGGAACAGGAGGAACGAAATGTGTTCCAGGAAAGCAGAAAAGTGCAGCGATCACCAGAAGAGGGACAGGAGGAAAAAAGTGTGAAGGAGATCATTAGAGCGCCGAGGAACGAGGTCAGAAGAAAGATGGGGGAGGTAAAAGCGCAGGGTAGAGAAGTGAAAGGAGAGTTGGGACGGATGAGAGGTGAGGTAAGGCAGGCGGAGGAAAGATAGAGGGAGGAAAGAGAGGCGATGGAGAAGAGAATGTGGGAAATGGAAAGAAGGTTGGAAAAGGTGGAAAGACAGGAACAGGAGTTAGAAAAGATGAGTGAGAGGCTGGCAGTAATAGAAACAACGGAGAGAGATAGGGCGAGGGAAAAGGGGATGGGGAAAAGAAGAGGAGGGGAGGAGAGGCAGATAGGGAGAAGGATAAAGGAGATAGAAAGAAAGTTGGAAATGAAAGAGAGGGAGGAGAGAAGGAGAAATCTAATAATAAGATGAGTAAAGAAGGAAGGGAGTGCAAAGGATGACGGCGGAGAAAGTGATGGAAAGAATAGGGGTACAGGGGAGGATAGAGAAAGCGAGAGAAATAGGGAGAGGGGCGGAACCGGGGGAAGAAACGATGATAGTAGTAAGGATGGAAAGCAATGTGAAGAAAAAGGAGATGATGAATAGGAAAAAGTAATTAAGAGGAAGGAGGGAGAGATTAGAGGATGACTTGACATGGAGGGACCGAAGGATGCAATGGAGACTGAAAAGAATAGGGGAAGAGGAAGAAAGGAAAGGGAAGAGAGTGAGGGTACAGTATGGGAAGATCATAATGGAGGGGACAACTTGGTTTTGGGATGAGCAGGAAGAGAAACTAAGGGACTGGAGGGGAAAGAAAGGGAGGGGGAGTCAGAGGAGCGGTCGAGGGAAGAAGAAAGGGGCAAGAGGGACAGGAGAGGGGAAGTAAAAAACTGTCATTTTTAATTTATTTATTTTTAATAATCAAAAGCTATTTTTACAAACTGTGGTCATAAATGTCGAATAAAAATATGATATATAAATGTATAATATGTGTCATTTAAAAAAGTTTAATTTTAACGACCCAACAAGATAACAGTTTCTTTACATCGTTGACGTTCAACGATTTTTTTCGTTTATTTCAATTTTTTAATTTCAAATAATCCAAACATTTCATTTTCCTTGCAAATCAAAATCGTCAACTCCCGTAAGATACTATACAGAAAAAGAGAAAGTATAATGAATAAAGCGTTGTATTTGAACGACTTAATGAGATTGCAGTTTGACTGTATGGTTGAAATTCGAGTTTTTTTAAAGATCTACAATCGGTTTTAGCCGAATAAATAGTTGATATGATTAATGAAAATAATAAGAGGAAAATAAAAAAAGATTTTTGCTACAATTTAAGAATGTAAAGTTAAACACGACAAAACGTGAACATCAGCGTGGTATCCCTACGAAGACGTACGTTTTGTCTCACAAGCGCGAGAGAGATATAGCGTCCGCGCCTAACTCTCGAACTCTCCAGCGACTGTAACGGTTTATATGCAAACATAACAGGCAAAGACGGTTCGTATCTCTCTCGCACTTGTAGGTGTGCGCCTTCCTAGGCATACCATGCTAATGTTCACGTTATATGGTGTTGATGTTTACATAATTGGATTGTGGCGACAATTCTTTTTTTTTAAATTAATTATATCCAATATTTATTCGGCTAATACCGATTTCAGATATTAAAAGAAAAACTCGAATTTCAACCATCCAATCAAACTGCAATTTCGTTAAGCCGTTAAAAGTGAAGGTTTTTTTTCATGATATTTTATCTTTTTCTGTGTAGTATTTTTCCGGGAGTCTACGACCTCCATTTGTTAGGAAAAAGAAATTATTGGTTTATTTGAAATAAAAAAATTAAAAATTTCGAAAAAAAAGTTAAATATCAACGATTTAAATAAACTGTCATCTTGTTAAGTCGTTGAAATAAAATGTTTTTTAATGATATATTTTATTATAAATTTTCATATCGTATCTTTGTTCGAGATTTATGACCACAGTTTTTATTAAAAATTAGAAATAAATAAATTTTAATAAATAACTAAAAATCGATTAATTTCAACGATGTTATCTGATTACACATTGCACTGTTGGAATAGAATGGATTTTTTTCGATTAAAAATTAAACGATATATTTATTATTCTTTAACTCCTATAATTTTATTTGCATGCCAACAGTGCGAACTGTAATTTCGTTGTTTCATGAAAAGCAAGAATTAAAAAAAAACATATTTCGAAAGTCTCCAACCGGACTCAGGGAAATGAATATTTTATATAATAATTGAAAATGAAAATATTATGTTCGAAACACGAATTTTCGATGCGTTCTGCAATATGCAAACATCCAGGAATACGCACACCCATAATTGCGAGTGAGACACGACGAGAGGGATACAAATACTGCTACAGTCACTGGGGGGTTCAAGAGGTAGTCGCGGACACTCTATACTCATCTCACCCAGTCTCACTCGCTCTCATAGGTGTGCGTCTTCCTAGACGTTTGCATTGCAGAGTGCATCGAATATTTGTTTTTAATCTCATTTCTTTATTTTTAATTATATAAAATATCTATTTCGCTGATACCGATTGGAGGTATTGAAAATTATTTTCTTTTGAACTTCGAATTTCAACGATGTAAGAAGATTACACTTTGGACTATTAAAATTATTATTATTTAACTTAAGGAATTTAAAAGTTTTACTTCTTTGTTCTTTAAATTAAACATGAAATTCATTGTATTCCAACTCTAATTTCAACCTTGCCATCAAACTGCAATCTCATTAAGTCGTTGAAATTCAACCTTTTTTCATAATGTTTCATCTTCTTCTACGTTGTGAAGTAAGTCATTTGTAAGAAAAAATATTGTTTTGGATTATTAGAAAATAAGAAATTGAAAATTTCGAAAAAAAATCGTTGAATTTCAACGAAGTTTGCATATTGCACTGTTGTAATACAATGAAATTTTGTTTTAATTAGACAATTCAACGTAGAAATGATTATTAGTCAATTCCTACAATTAAAAAATTATCATCTTAATTGAATGCCAACAGCGCAAACTGTAATCCCATCGTATCGTTGAAATGCGAGAATTAAAAACAAAACTTATTTCGAAGATTTTCAACCGGAATCAGCGAAATAAATATTTGTTATAATTGAAGATAAAAAAATTGAAAACACGAATTTTCTATGCATGCATGAAAAATAAGATTTCGGTTATTATGAAAATAAAGAATTACAAATCACAAAAAAAAACAATTTATTACGATAAAAAAAGAAGATATTAAAAATGACTTACAAATGGAGTTTAATTTCAGCGATGTGATGACATTGTAGTTTGCACTGTCGGTACACAATTGAAAGAATTATTTTTTATTGTAGGAATTAAAAAGTAATCATGCTATTTTTTCATTCCTTCAATTGGAAAACAAAATCCATTGCAAACTGTCATTTCATAACATCGCTAAAATTTCACGTTTTTTTTGTTGATAATTTTGACTTTCATTTATTTTTTATTGTAATCCACTTTTTTACAAATCGAGGTCGTAAATCTTCAATAAAGACCCGATATTAAAACAGATTTTAAGAAGACGTTGAATTTCAGCGATGTAATGGAATTACATTATGCCGTGTCTCATTCGCCCTTATGGATCGAGAATTGCCTGTGTGTGCCTCTCTCTTAATTTGAGACTTTACCAGGCACGCTTTCTCTCTTTGTCCCTTGTACTTACTTGCTGTACTGGCTTTGCGGTTGCGATTGCTGCGCGGTGCTGGTACCCGCGATATTCTGTGGCTGCTGCGCGGTGCCGGTACCCGCGATATCCTGCGAGGTGGGTGCGATGTTCTGCGGCTGCCGAGGGGTCCCGGCCGTCGCGATGTTCCGTGCCGCACAATGCTCAGACGGGTGATAACCGTTATCCATCTTCTCGATGATTTCTGCATTCATTTAGTAAAAGATTAATACTTATGAAGAAAATAAAATGACGGGGAAATCACATAATGCGGAAATGTTTTACGTACCGTATTCTCCGGGGGTCAATCGTTCAGTGATTCTCGCACGGGCCCGTCCGAAAAACGGTGGTTCCCGAGGGCGGAGTAAAAGAAGGAGAAGTGTCGCACACAGCGTCATACTATTATACATAGGGAACGATAGCCAACACCAGAAGCAACAAAAACTGCGGGAAAAGGATATATCTCTCAATCTTCTTTGTTCCCCTCCCGCCATTTCGCGCTTAGCGTACGCAAAATATATGCTTTTCTACAGCACATAGCTCATCACACCTACACACTTGCCCTTCGTCGTAGAGTTTCGACCAATCGGATGGCGTTGTTGACATGGTAAGACAATTTTGACCTATCCGAATAAAGAAACTTCACACGCTTATACTTTTTGTCAAAGTGTGTGTGATTGGTTGCCCCGTTTCACTCGTTCGCGAGCTTCCACGTTTCGCCGGGTACATTTCTTCGGCAGTTCCCGGTTAATTGCGTGCTACGAAAACGATAATCGTGAAAATTTTCCTCCTTATATTTTGAATTTATTTGATATACGTAGTTGGGCTGCTGTATTTACTACAGAAATCGTGAAAAAAATTATTCTACATTCGCAATATTTGAATAATTCGAGAAATTTCAAAATAAGTTTCCTTTTCTCATTGTGATAAAAATAAAAAGAAATAATGAAGAAAAAGAAAAAAGATAAAGTTGCCGCAATAATTGCAAAAACTGTCAACAATGTGCAGGAGATAAATTTCTACGGCTGAGGAAAAGAGACACTCGTCGATAAGGTACGTCATTTTTTTTATATCTATTTAAAAGTGGCATCGTTGGAAGGTACGCTTTTTTTCGTGTTGCTGAATTTTTTGACACTTTTAAGCTACGAAAGGCAGTGAAATATTTTTGAGAATCCTGATTGAAAATGTATGACCAAAAGCTGCACGTTTTTTTAATAATCGTCAAATTAAAAAATGCCTACAAAAACCCCACAACCATTTAAAGAAACCCGCGATTAAGAATTTACATTTGCGAAAGATATTTTTGGTATATTAATAAAAATAAGGAAGTGTATATATAAAACAAAACTTTCGATGTATCAGTGGAATCCAACGAAAATTCATTATATTGTCTGATTTTTCTTGTTTTATAAAATCTTTTTTTGTCAATATAAATTCTGAATCCTTAAATAAGCGACGCGAAATACAAAATTCAAACATTTCCGCACCATCCACTTACCAAAAAAATTCTAGCAGTTGAAAAAAAAACAATTTTCAATTTATTTTAACAATCCTACCTTTAATCTCAACGAAGGCGATTGTTTACGTCTGGATCGTCGCAATGCGATACAAAATCAGATTGAAATTTGTTTTCGGTTTGAAGTTTGCATTGTTGCAATACAATGGAAATTAATATTTTTTAGTTTCTTCAATTTCTCTTGGCAGATTTTACCTACAAAAATCCTTCATCAATTTTTTAAGATACTTGTTTAGCGATAGACAATATAAATCTATAAAAAAAAGATGTTCTGCGATGATAAAGGTAAATAAAATAAAATGAAAAGAAGATCTTTCATTGCGTTCCAACGATTCAAACTTCAAGACTATTACACAAAAGTTTCATTTTATTTTACCATTTCCTCTCTTTTCTTATAATACAAAGGGACGTTTGTGTATTTGTATAATTCATCACAATAAATACAGTATATTCATCAAAATAATACCCCTACGATATTGAAGTTTGCATTGTAAGAACGCAACGAAACTTATTTTTTACATTTTATTTTTTGTATTTTTTTTATTATACAAGATGTTTTTTCATAGATTTATATAGTAGATTGCTGAATGAATTTCATTAAAGATGGTTGCAAGATTATTGTAAGCAAAATATACCGAAAAAATTGAAGAGTAATTTAGAAATATTAATTTTTATTACATTCCAACTATGGAAAATTCAAACTTTCGGCCCCTTCGGTAGTGGGAGAGAAAAAATGAGGAATTTTCTTATGTTATACGAAGGCTGGTAAAAATTTAAGATCATGAACCCGCAGCGAGTGTCCGTAGGCGAAAATGTTGTCAGCCCTCGAACACCATATGCAAATTGCATATTTTTTCTCTTAGGTATGTAACGTCTGGAATCATTGCCTATCGTCAAAGCGAGAAAGAGCTAAATAATTGAGTCTCCGGTGCATGAAGATCCAAATTTATTTTACCCCTTCAGCCACCGACAGCACGTGTTCACAAATAAAAGTTTCAATGTGATTGAAGTTTGAATAGTTGGAACGCAATGGAATCAATATTTCTCAATTTTTTAAATTTATTTCATGACGTTGAAGCTCGCATCGTTGGAATGCAATAAAAGGAATTTTTTTGCGAAAATTACGCGAACATTTTTCAGATTCTTGTGTAGCAATTTACAAACATATACACAATACGATTTTGCATAGTAATGATAATTATAAATTGAACAGAATTTTGATTAAATTCCAACAATGCAAACTTCAACCTTGGATACCTCTTGAATAGCAAGAGAAACTATTTTAATTTTGGATTATAAATTTGCTTGAATATTTGCAGAACTTTTTTCGAAATTTTTTCGACCGAAATTCGTTTCAACCAATGGATTGGCCTATCTCGAAAACTATTGAGTCGGAGACAAGATATCGAGAGGGGAAAATGTTGCAGTCTCGTTTTAAAAACGTTGACACTTTTCAGATTTTTTTCCATTTTTTTACAATGTTCCAAAAGCACCTGGACGACCTGAAAAAAGGTCACCTGTGCATTCGAAGAGTTACAGCGTAGAAATCTTGTGAACGTACCATGAATTCGAAAGCTCGTTAGCGAAATAAACGGTAAGCTGTACCTAATATACAGGGTGTCCCAAAAAGCATCGCGAATATTGCAGATGCTGTTATTTTTACGGGTCGACTTTTATCTGCCTATTAATAAAACATCGTACTACCGATAACAATCAGCAGCTACATATTCAGGGCTAATTTTTGTCACTTAATACATTTTGTAAAAAATAATAATGACCTTTCCAACAGTATTCGCAATATTATCGTTGGCTTTGGGTCACCCTGTAATGTAAGACGGCTTTTTGTGAGGAACACATAGTGACAATACCTGTGTGACCGCAGATTATCGGCGCCTCTTAGATGCGTCGAGCGATGAAGAAGCTATACTTATTGAGGAGGCGCGTGCCGTGGAAGAAGAAAAAGAAGCTAGGGCGGTTCAAAGTGCTAGAGGGCGCCCTGATTATCACCATCTTTCGCCTGTGTCAAACGATGATGATATACACCTCTGATATATTTGTGAATACTGAGGAGCATGAGTCTACACCAAGCATACGCGAGCCTTCCGAAATTTTTACGGGTGGCAATGAGAGTAAGTAGGGATAAATAAAAATTATACTAAATATTTTTGAACAGTTGATAACAGCGCGGAAATATAATTAGATTTACAGAGCCATGCGAGCAGTAGAGAGGCCAATAATGACGACAGCAATGACGATGATGAAACTGTAAGTGCTAGAAGTAGCATTATAGAGGAGCACTGGTCGCGCGACCGACCCGTCGGCTATACGTTACCTACAGCGAGCGTGTACAATCCTGCCGAGATATTTACGGGCAGTAAATATCTCGGCAGGATTGTAAGCAGGAAAGGGTAAGCAGGAAATTAATGATTATAATAATTTTTAACAGATGATTAATAGAGGAGGGCACATACACAGCTTTGCACCCGGCGAACAACGAAGAACGATGTCGGCAACAATGGTGACCCTCAGCAGGAGGACAGTCCCATTGAGGAATATGACCACGGAGAAAGTCAAGAGTGGGAGATCCTATGGGTCTCGGATTGAATTACCCGTTTGAAGACGAGAATATACAGAATATTGTTGGGCTCATCGATAATTGGATAAATCGTCTCTTAGATTCTACCACTAACTCAGGTAAAGGGCGTATATTTTCTCGCAACACATCTATTTTCATATTTCCTCTTTCTAATTATCGGTCTATTTTATTCTTTGTATTTCTGGGGATTTAAAAAGAAAAGTAAGCAATACTATTTTATGGCAGGTTATACATCGGCGTCCGTACTACCTGATGAAGAGCTCTTGTGGACGCCCATGGGGGTTAAAATTAACAATAATAGCAGGTACATCGTAGTAAAATTAACGATAATATCAGTTGTAGGTTGCACACCCTTATCCGCTAGTGTTAACATTTTTTTAAAACAATCTTACCCATTTTACAGAAGTACAGGATGGCAGCGTAAGACTTAGACGCCAGCGCAAGACCCCTGCCGATGAGCCCTTTAGCGATGTGCAGCCGCCAGGCACCCGCATCGAAATCATCGGGGATGCTCGCCGCTACTTCAAGCGTTTCAAACTCCGCGGTCAGGAACTGACCGTACGCATTTGTCAACTACCACTAGACCGCCACATAACAACCTCCTGCGAAGCTAGCGATTATATAGGTATATCGTTTACATCAAGTAACCTACCGCACGGTCCCGTATGGCTCTCCTTTCGGCCCGTCAGAGACTGCACGTTTAACGATATTTGGCAATTAATAGCTAGTGTTGCGCAAAGTGTAGCATTGTTAAATATAGACAATACATGCACGATAAAAGTTAGTATTATACAGGGTGTCGAAGGTTCCGGTAGAAAAAAACTAACACACGAGGGTGTTGCAAAAAAGCTATTCTCACGATTAGGAATAATGATAATTTGTGTTTACCGCGATCACTGGTTGCTGCGCGCGTCTACGCCGAGCGGGGCGAAATACGCTCGGGTAACTTACATGCAAATTGGCAGCGTATGAGACAGATTAACGGTTCACTGCAGAGAAACGCAGCTCTTGAATTAACGAACGCCGCCCATGTTACAGTACCCGCGAATGGCTGTGGTATCCGTGAGGTTGCTCTATTTCAAAATTATTTAGCGCAAGACGGTATTGCGGTAGTGGTTTACGAATTTTTAACTCTGGGGCGCGGGATCGAGCCTTTTTCGATGGCACGCAACAAGCCTTGAACACTTTTGGTAGCATCCAGCACACTCTGTACATATTGTATTACGAGGGCTCGCATCACTTTCAACCGATATTAAATTTACGAGGTGCTGTCGGAAGCCGCGATTTTTACTCTTCGTGTAATTCGCAATATCGTAGACTAAGTCATAGATGTTCAAAAAAGAAGTGTCCTCGCTGCATGATGACCTTGCAATCCCAACCTAAATGCTACACTCGAGTGTGATATGCGCGCTCGCACATTTTACGGTCGGCAATGCTTTGAAAACCATCTGGTTGTTAAGCAGACCCCAAGACGACAATCAAATAGTGTTTGTACCTCTCTCAAGCGATGCCGCGCATGCTTGAAAACACTACGGCCGTTGGATAAAAGGAGAAAGCATGTTTGTGGTGTAATCTTTTGCAAAACATGTAGAACAGACTATTCCATTTACGACGCGTGCTTCATGAAATCCATCCACGACGACAAAGAGGCGGCTAAAATACTTTTCATATTTTATGATTTTGCGACGCAGCAATGCACAAATGTACACAGCGATGCTGGTACCTTTATACACGAGCCAAACCTACGCGTAGCGCAGCGCGTTTGCACATATTGCTGCATGCGTGATTCAATCGATGAGCCTTGTGAACATTGCGGCCCCCATGAGTTTGTCTTTAGTCATCATCCTGTGGGTCAGCTGGTCGAGTTTGCTATGCAGCGGGTCAATAATTTTTCGCGTACGATCTGTATTGCTCACAATGCCGGGGGTTTTGACGCGCAATTCATTTTGCGTTATTTGATCGAGGAAAATAGACTCAACTACCGCGTATAATTATGAACGGTACAAAGATCATCTCGATGCGCCTTGAAAAACTGGTATTTCTCGACAGCCTAAATTATTTCCACATGCCTCTTAGCGCACTACCTAAAGCCTTCGGCCTCACAGGTTCTATCACTAAAGGTATTTTTCCCCATTTGTTGAATAGGCCGGAAAATCAAAATTATGTCGGGCCACTGCCGTCTATAGAGTATTGCTCCGCTGACATGATGCGTTCTGCAGAGGGCGAAAAATGTCTAGCCTGGTACAGAGAGTCAAAAAACGCCAATTACGTGTTCGACTTTTCGAAAGAGCTTGCTATTACACGGACGACGTCACGCTATTACGACGTGCGTGCATGGCTTTTCGCTCTATGTTTATAGCCAACGGTCGCGTCTGTCCTTTTGACGAGAGCACAACAATAGCGTCGGCCTGTTTTCGCGTCTTTCGTAAAAATTTCCTAAAAGACAACACGATAGGTATTGTACCTCTAGGTGGCTATAGATGGGCTCATAATCAGTCGAAAAAAGCAATCTCATGGCTCGTCTGGATGGAGCATTCTTTCGGGCACCCCATTATACACGCAGGCCGATCACGCGAGTTTAAATTACCTCAGAATTTACTAGTTGACGGCTACTACGAAACAAACGGCACAGCATATGTATTACAGTTTCACGACTGCTATTGGCACGGTTGCGCCAAATGTTGCTACATTTTTAATGGAGATCGTGAATAGCGCAATGGTCTGTCTATGGACGAGAGTCTAGAACGCACCATAGCCATGTCACAGAGAATTCGCTCGAGCGGTTACCAATTGGTGGAGATTTGGGAATGCGAGTGAGATCGTCATGTAGAAGCAAATTTGTTTGCTTCTACATAATTTAATGCGCTTCTACATGATTAAATGCGCGTTGAGGGGTTGGTCAAATGTACCGTGTTACCGCCGCGCAATCTTTACCATCCTGTACTACCCGTGCGTATGCATCAGCGGTTGCTGTTCTCTTTATGTCGTAGCTGCTGCGAGATAATGAATCAGGAAGAGTGCAAACACGACGATACCGCTGACCGTGTGTTCGAGGGCACGTGGGTAGTTGATGAGCTACGAAAAGCTGTTTCGTGCAGCTACACAATACTCTCTATAACCGAAATGTGGCAATACAAAGTAACGCAATTCGATCGTAATACGCAATCAGGCGGGTTGTTCGCCGAATACATCAATACGTTTTTGAAAATCAAGCAAGAGGCGAGCGGGTGGCCTGAAAACTGCGCAGACGATGAAACACAGCAAGACCGTTATATCACGCATTTTGAACAATCTGAGGGTGTTCGCTTCAACAGGGAAGCGATAGCCAAAAACCCCGGGTTACGCTCACTCGCAAAGCTTTGTCTAAATTCATTCTGGGGAAAATTCGGCCAACGCGAGAATCTTCCATAAACGGTCGTGGTATCGAAGCGAAAAAAACTTATGGAATTATTGACCGACCCCCGGTGTGAAATTACCGGTATGCTTCCTGTGAATAATCAAACGTTGTATGTAAGCTATACTAATACGGATGAGGCTGTGATGCCCTCGAATATAGCGAATGCTATAATTGCTGCATACACCACGGCACAGGCGCGTCTAAAGCTTTACAGCTACCTGGTACGTCTCCATCGGCGTGCCTTGTACTGCGACACAGACTCTGTTATTTATGTAACGAGGCAGCAATCTAATAAATACGAACCTCCTGTAGGCCAGCTCTTAGGTGATTTAATGGATGAGTTGAGTGATTATGGGGAGGGCAGTTATATCAAAAGCTTCATTTCCGGTGGGCCAACATTTTACGCGTTTATAGTGCGTGCTCCTGACGAGTTGGAGAGTGAAGTTTGTAAGGTTAAGGGTATCACCCTTAATTTTGCAAACGATGCGTTAATAAATTACCAATCTGTACGGTCCTTTATTGTCGGGGACAGAGAGGATCCTATTGTGATGCGCTATGATGCTATTAGTCGTACAGAGTTCCATCATGTTGTTACGCGCTCCGGAACAAAATCGTGTAAACCGTCGAGTGTTAAGCGAAGGCGTGATGGCGAATACGATTCGCTGCCTTACGGCTATCGTCATTATAAATTATAAAATATAATTTACCTGCAAATATATTTGTAAAAAAGAAATGCCACGTCCGTAGAGTATTTATTACTACTTCAGAAGTACCTTCTCATTCATCACAATGGACGTGCGGTGGACGCATCTGTGAACTTCAATGATCTGCGGACCTACAGGTTGCGCTAAGACGGATTTTGTAAAAAAAATTTTAAAGTTCATCACGCGTGTAAGCAGCGAGCCGTTTGCGAGGATAATATTCTATTATTCTATTATTCCATAGATTCTCTATTATATAGATATATATATAGATATTCTATTATTCCAAACGAACTATACAGATATTCTATTATTCCAAACGACCCTCGCGCCAAGCTTTTAATTATCGATGATCTGATGCGTGAAGCATCGAACAATAGCGTTGTCTATCTTTTCACCAAGGGGAGTCATCATAAGAATTTGAGTGATATTTTTATAACGCAGAACTTATTCTATCAGGGTCATGGGCAGAGAGATATCTCTCTGAACGCAAGTTATATCGTTATTTTCAAAAACCCTCGAGACCGTTCCCAAATACAGCACCTGGCGAGACAGGTATTTCCTGAGAACCTACGCTTTCTGCAAGAGGTTTATTACGATGCAACGTCTAAGCCTCATGGTTATTTGCTACTAGATTTGAAGCAATCGACACCCGACAATTGTCGATTCCGCGCATGTATTTTTCCCGATGACCCTCATCATTTCGTTTACGTGCCGCGAAAAAAATTTTAAAGCGGCAACACGAGAGGCGAATTGCCAGTTCTACGTCTGTAATGGCACGCAACAGATCGTCTCTCTGCAGGAAGAGCATTGCAATATTGAACGCCCTTCAGTATCTCAGCGAAGAACAGCGCGAGGCCATTTTGCGAAAAGCAGACCCTCGCATGATACGCTGCGTTTGCGAGTGTGCTTTGAACGTTCTTCGAGGCAATATACCTCTCAAGTCTGGTCAGAGAAAAAAACTGCGCCGTCACGCTCCCCTCCTTCGCCGCTTAGCCACGAAAAGCGGTGCTGGAAGAGTAAGAAGAAGTTTGTCGTTCAAAGTGGTGGTTTGTTACCCAATCTACTTGCCCCCACACTAGGTACTGTGTTGTCTAATCTGATTGCTGATCGTGGATGATGGAGCATGCCCGAAAAATGGTTTTGGTACCTGAGGAAAATATATTACAGAAAAGCAAGCAGAGAAAATAATCGAGGCGGCTCTCAGCAGACTTGATGCGGAGATGAATGAGATTTTAAAATCTAACGCGTACGCGGATGAGCGTGAAAAGTGGCTGGCATATTTGAGTGTACTGCAATGGTACTTGCATTTCGCTGATGGGGAACGAGCACACCAGTACCATGCTCTTATGAAAAAGAAAGACGGTAGTGCGCAATTCACCCCAGCCAAAAGCGACATCCCTACGACCCGAATGAATGATTCCATTATGATTGAGAGTGTACCTTTGAAATTTCGCAATAAAGCAAAACTTTTATTGCGACGTTTGCATGATGCACCTCCGTCAGATTTTTCTTGGGATTCGGCCGGTGAAGTTTCGGCCAGTGGGGAACCGATCAAGGATTCAAACATCATTGATCTCGTGAACGACGCAATGCGCGCGAGAAAAGTAGCCAAGCTGGCGGGCCGAAAAGTATTTGCAAAATGTTTGCGATCCATACAGACACCTCGAGAATTTGTAGGAAACGAAGAACTTTGGCTGGAGTCTCGAGCTAATTCAATATTACGATCGCGCTGTGATAGTACTACCGATGAAAATGATGAGGCTATCAACGATGTTGGTCATTCTGAGTTTTACAGTGACAGCGAGAGCAGTAAATCCGACCGCAGCGTACAGAACGGCTCCGGTGGCAGTTGCAAGAGAAGACGAGTGACCTGGACCTGTCTTAAATTATCAGCATGAAAGTACTCGAAAAAGTATACTTTGATCCTGACCATGAAGCTTCTTTCACTGGGGCTGCTGTAAAGCTGTTACGTGTAAGCCGTCAATAAAAGATCTCCCCTGCTAAAACGACACAGTGGCTTGAACCCCAGGATGCTTATACCAAGCACAGACCTGTGAGGCGTCGGTTTCCACGTCGGTCCTACAGCGTATGGACCATTGATGGTGTATGGGAAGCTGATTTTGTAGATCTTCGCTCCCTTAAAAGTTATAATGACGGTTATGCTTATCTTTTCGTGGTCATAGATGTACTCAGCAAGCACGCGTGGGTCGAGCCTACTCTCCCTAAAGAGCACAAATGGCCGGTGGCAGAGAGTTTACGGGCGCCGTCTTTCAGGCATTCCGGAAGAAAAATAATATCCAGCTTCGCGCGAAACGCAACCCCGATATAAAAACCGCCATTGTAGAGCGATTCAATCGAACACTGAACGAAAGAATTTGGCGGTATTTCACGTACTCTCGCCAAAAACGCTATATTGATGTTTTGCAGAATATAGTTTCTGCATATAATCATACTCTACACAGCGGCACTAAAATGACGCCCGTATCTGTGACGCTTCTTTCAGCGGCCAAAGCGCGAAATAATCTTTTGTAGCGATATAATCAACCCAAACGATGGCCGCCTCCTAAATATAGGGTGGGTGACGTTATTCGTATCTGTAATTCAAAGGCGGCCTTTGCAAAAGGATACGAGAATGGATGGAGCAGTGAACTGTTTAAGATACACCGCCTATCATTGAGTAGCTGGCCTGTCGTATACATCTTACGCGACCTTAACAACGAGGAGATTGACGGTATTTTTTACGAGGCCGAATTATCGAGAGTCCAAGTGAGCGCAAAAGGCTGTAGGAAAAAGTGAGCAAGATGAAGCATGAGTTCTGTGTTGTTTTACCTAGCAATAGTAGCATGAAGTATTATCCTGAAAACAGGACCACGCAGTATACGACGCATTTGCCGCAAAGCGTAAACCTGCAGGGCAAGTGGGCTGTTTCTTTAGCCGAGATACACATACCCATGACTATTTTGCATGTACCGCCTGAAGGTGAAAAAAACTTTGTCAGCGTGGTAACGAACATTACGACACCCGGTGCTAAGGCCGACCTCGATTTCAAAGATGAGCGTGCATGCGTGTCAGCTGGAGTATATCGCAGCGTAAATGCGTTACTCGAGTCAATAAACGAAATCCCGTGTGTGATGGGACACTTGAGGTTCCAATACACGCGTAACGGGTATGTCTCGGTAGAGCGTATCTGTACCGCGTGTAAAAATCTGGAGCACTCTTTTTACTTCTCTCCGATAGTAAGTAAAATTTTAGGATTCACCCATAGTACAGGGATTGTGGCGATGAGTGGTTCTAAGTATGTTGCACGGCAACCGGCCAGTCTCACCAACGGGATCCCTAACATGTTGTTTGTTTATACCAACATTTGCGAGCCATACATCACAGGAGATGTGCACGCACCCTTGTTACGTGTCGTTCCTTCTGATGCGGATAATAATTATAATTACGGCTCTGTGAAAATCAAAAAATTTTCACCACCTCGCTACGTGCCTCTTTTACGCACAAGCTTCCAAACAATAGATATCGATATAAGGGATGAGTTTGGGCAACCGGTGCCATTCGAAGGAGGAACACTAACCGTGACGCTACAGTTTAAGCGTATAGATTAGCTGCAGCATCACAGAAAGAGAAAATGGATTACTACGATGTGTACTTTGATACACAGACGGGTGGAGCTAGAGCAGACTACGGCGGAATTAGTCAGGTATACATAGGCTCGCCGAATCAAAGGGGCCATAGCATCGGTAGCTTTCTCGGTGGCCTTTTTCGCCGAATTTTACCACTCTCGAAGCAGGGAGCACGCATTGTTGGCAAAGAAGCTATACATTCGGGAATTAATGTAGCAAACGATATAATAGATACAGGTATGCATCCTAGAGAGGCCTTTATATCACGTTTGCGCGAATCGGGTGTGAATTTGAAGAGAAAGGCTGAAGAAAAACTCATGCAGGGCTCGGGATATAAACGTTCGAATATTCGCAAATTTGTGCATTCAGAAAAAGAAACAAAAGGTCGGTCAAAAAAAGAAACCCGCGACATCAAAAAAACACGTCGGGCGTGTTAAAAAGAAGAAGAGAACAACAGTGAAAAGAGCAAGTAGAAAGACGTCCAAAAGAACACAGAAGAAAAAAACGTCACGACCTAGGACCGTGGCCGATATCTTCTCATGAAAGAATGGCTTTCTTACACACTCATTCGTGTGAGTGCTTGAAGTCGGAACTGGAGCTATTTACACTACCACCGACTCAAACTACCATCGAGGGGACACAATGGTTACACTATAAACCGATCTGGTCTCTAACAAACGAATCACCTATAGAGTTCGTGGTACCTGGCCAGGGTGACGAGTACATTGACCTTGCACATACCATGCTAAGTATGCTTGTTCGAATACGCTCGAACTCTGTAAAACCCGACCCTACAGTTAAAGTGGGGCCTATTAATAATTTACTCCACTCAATGTTTAATCAGGTCGATGTATTCTTGAATCAAAAACTTGTATCACCGCCCAATAATGCTACAGAGCCTAATAATGCTACAGAGCCTACATTGAAACATTATTGAATTATGGGCAGGGCACGAAAACCTCTCATCTCACAAGCTGTCTATAGTACGGTGATTCAGCCGGTAAAATGGACGATATAGCAGACCCAAACATTGGTTTTTCTAATCGTCGAACGGTTTTAAATGCGCGCGGGGAGATTGATCTGCTCGGTCATTTGCTCTGCGATATCTTTAACCAGGAGAGATTTCTGATAAATGGCGTTGAGATGCGTTTGCATCTCGTGCGTACCAGTGACGCCTTCTGTCTTATGACGTCTTCAAAAGATTACAGTATCCACATTACCGAGGCATCACTCCTTGTGCGTCGTGCAAAAATTGCCCCAGGTATACTTTTAGCTCATGCGAGAGCATTGGGCAAATCGACGGCAAAATACCCGTTGACACGCGTAGAGGTTAAAACTATATCGATGCATGCTGGTGTACACGGGGATACCCTGGACAATGTAATACTAGGACAACTAATGAAGCGCAGAATTATCGGTTTTGTCGATAATAAAGCGTTCAACGGTAATCGGGACCTCAACCCCTTCAACTTTCAGAATTATCAAATTAATTATCTTGCTTTGTACGCTGACGGTGTACAAATACCGTCAAAGGCCCTCCAGCCCAACTTCACCGACACTGCCCTATATGTGGATGCGTATTATACGTTATTTTCAGGGAAGGGTATCACTTTCTCAATCAAGGGAATTCAATCACACGCACCACTTACCCCTACAGTTATTGTCTTTTGGCGTTTGACCTTATGCTCGATTTTTCGGCAAACAGCGGCAGTCATTGGTATCTAGTGAAACACGGTAGCGTCAGGATGGAAGTACGATTCGACGAAGCACGAACATCAACGGTTAATTGTGTCGTGTATGCGGAATATGATAACGTACTGGAGATTGATGCATCCAGACAAGTCATTGTAGATTTCAGCGGTTGAGCGCTGCGGTGGTCTTCATTTCTCGTTAAGCATTTAAAGCGTATCATGAATATCGCGATTGACATACAAGGTCTAAGGGATAAACATAATAATTTTATACCCAAAGAAGTGGCTGTCGTTTCACTTGATTCATTGCACGCTGATCATTGGATCATTGCACCACCTCATGCGTACCGTCAATTACCCCAGAATGTGAAAAGAACGAACGAGTGGGTGACGCGTAATCATCACGGGATAGCATGGTTCGAGGGCTATACACCGTTACGGGCGATCGCCGGAATTGTGAGGACAATGGTCACCGGTTCTGGGGGGATATTTGTAAGGGGTGCCGATAAATCATCCTACCTGGCTCAACTCACCGACTGCTACATTATAAATTTGGAGGAAGACGACGACGATGCGTCATTTGAACATCTCCCAGGAACCGGTACACGTTGCTCGTATCAGTCTGTGATACGCAAAAAGCATACGTGTGCTCTGGATAATGTGACGCGAATCAAAGCATGGCTCTCTCATAGCGGGCGTTACGACTCTTTATGGGAATATAAGACTACCACCGTACTGCCTCCAGGCCTGACCGATACCCGCCTGTTATGAACAGTCTTCAGATTCTGGCCTCTCTTCGTGATATACAGATCCACTCTGTGGGTCTGTACCCTGCCGACCGCATATCAAAGATCCGGACGAATCTAACAGCGTTTGTTGTGAACACCGATGGACATAAACAACCGGGAGCCCACTGGGTCGCTATGTACGTCGATCGAGCTGGACACGGATGGTACTTCGGCAGCTACGGATTGCCCCCCATTGTCCCGTAACACCTCATTCGACTCCGTAGAAACTGTAAACTCTTCCGGTACAGCGCTCATCAACTTCAAGCGCCGGATTCGCAATGTTGCGGACAGTATTGCAATATGTTTCTTCATTATATGTGTACTGTCTTCGGTATGCATAAGTTTAGAAGTGTATGTTCAAATGATTTATCACGCAACGACAATATAGTCAATCGTCATTACAATGCTTTCGCCAATAAGAACGATAAATATAAAGATGCGGACGGTGCCGTCGGCTGTGGCAACCGTCGCAATAATTGCGACTCTTTTAACCATAAAAGTTTGCATTGTGTACAAGGCTGCTGTTCCCGTACGCGCTGATTGTAATCCATCATTTTACTTTAAAAACTAATTGTCTTCAAATATCCTGTGTTTTTATTCTTATAGCTTAATCGTTTCAGTGTACAGCTTTAGCAGCGATGGAAAGTCTTGCGGTGATTCACACGCCGCTAAATCAGCAGATTTTGCGAAATCGCCGAGAAACAGTTCTCTTGGCGAGGCCTTACTCACACCTCCTCTCGCGATGGTGGGGGTAGTGGTTGTAGTGGGAACAGTACTAGGAATAGGCCATCCGTTTCGGTAGTCAGACTGCAATTGTTACGGAGCCTCCAGTAGAGCTTAATGCAGAAAAAAAGACGCGAGTTGGACGCATGTATAGAAGTTTTCTTGCAAAATATTGCAATTCTTCAAAGACTCATAGAAAAGAGAAGTGCGTTAAATATTTTAACACGAAAAATCACGAAACATCAAATCAGCGATGGACTTTACGCGCATCAACAAGGTCGGAGCGATGGCCGACTTCCTGCCGACGAAGAAAATGGCAGAACTCTCGCTAAAAACGAACTACAAAATTTCCGATATACGAGTGGTGAAAACGCGATTCGGGTCACGTCTTATCGCGGAAGTGGACAAGACATTCGTTTGCTTTCTACCGGCGAGATTCATGAAAGCTCTTGACGAAGACAAGGCGATGTTCAAGCAGATGGTAGCAGCGGTCCATGCAGATTATCTCGTTATGGAATACCTTGGCTCCGAATACAATAATTTGGAGTTCAAGCCAGCTGTCAAATAACTCTGCGCAACAGCTCTCGTATACTACATCAGATTTGTCAGAGTGCGTCAGTCTGCAGGGAGAAGCTATGGCGTGCAGACGTTCATCTTCCACTCTCTCGGTACAAAACAAACGGGCCTATAATCTACGATCATTAGTGTTGCAGACGTTTTACAGTCTGAATAGTCAAATGACGAAAAATGTGTGGCTAGGCATAGATGTCGACGACGGCGGCCACCTGCATCCCATTATTCGTTTCATGTGTGATACCAAAGGCTGGACAACCCTAAACACATCATCATGGCTGACGTTTCAAAAACAGCTCAACACCACCGTCGTTGCATACTTCAACGAAGAAAACATTGCATGCGCCTCCGCCTACCCCACTGTTCATACGGTGGTCGCTTGTGATGACTACAGTCTGGAATACGGCGAATATTACGCCCAGCCCGCCGTAACGATTCAAAATTTCAACGATACGGCGTACACGCTGTACACCGTGCGGCACCATTCTTCACCTTTGGTAAAGATGACTTCATTGCGTTGAAATTATTGGAGGACGTATCAACGCGTACGCATCATGGCTTAACAATGCTTCGACCGACGTGGGTAAATGTAAAGATGCGCTTGTCACCGCCATTGCATCGGCAATTTACAACACTACGGTGAGATGTTTACGGCGTTGGATTAGATAGAAACACGTTAAAATTTGGGAGGCCGTTCACCGCACGTTATCCAGTGCCTCCTGCAACCTTTCCACACACACCAGAACAATCGTCACCGATAATCTCATAAACCATCAATTGAAGCGCATATTCAATATAATGAATATTTGTAAATAAACTCAATTCAATAAATAAATATTCAATATAATTAATATTTGTAAATAAACCTGTATGTATATGTAACAAAAAGTAAAAATAAATAAAAAATAAAAAAGGGGGCCACTATGGCGACACCACCGTTCCTCCCCACACTTATCCCCCACCACCTCGGCTGCCCCCAACACGGGCTGAGGAGTGGGGATAGGAGTGGGGGTCGCCATAGTGGCCCCCTTACTACTTACGGTGACCACGCAAAAGTGTAACATTTTTCGAGCACATAATTAAAATATATTTTTCTCTGGTTCGTGCGTGCAAAGACGCAACGAACAAATCATCGTAGTGCATTTCTTTCTCTCTCTCCTCCTCTCGCTCCCGCCATTTTTCCTAACGCACGTATTCGTCTCGGCCATAAAATCATCCGTAATCTGGCAGGTTAGCGACTGGCACGGTTAACCCGGTGCTTAGTGTTCGGACGTCGATTTCCCACGACTTTGAAATTTGTTCTTCGCGGCTGACCGCCAATCGCCGTAACCGGGCGGAGGTGGGCCAGACTTAGCGAGTCGGCAGTGCTTAGTAATCTGGCACGCACTAGACTCGCTCAGCCAACCAAATTTAATTTCATATTAATATGTACATATTCGTTAGACGAATACGTTTTCTCGATACATTCGCTCAGCAAATAAAAAGTCGTCGTCCGTCCAAAATCGGACGTATACCCAGGGTATTTTCCGAGGAATTCGCAAGGTTTGCCGCACGAACACGCTATACTCGCCGACCCGCCGTAATTCGGTAGGTCAGCGACTGGCACGGTTACACCGGTGCTTAGTGTTCGAACGTCGGCTTCCGTTATTCTGAACATTTGTCCTCCCGGATGACCGCTAATCGCCGTGACCGGGCGGAGGTGGAGCCAGACGTAGTGAGTCGACGGTGCCGGTACCTGGCACGTCTTAAACTCACTCAGCGGTTCGAATAATGATAAAATCTATATATGTATATTTGTATTGCAAAGCGAATGTATCCCTCATAAAATTAATCCATTCCTCGTAGTTCCCGACTGCTCCCAAAACATCGGCATCACCGGGCCATCGCATTCGCACGAGCACCGGGTACCAGTCTGGGCAACGACAGGTCGGGTCAAGCTGGAACATCTTGGCGATTCCTGGACAAATTCGGCCACACGGTCGAGTAGTTTTGACCCGCTACGCACCGCCGCTCTTTCTCACCAAGGTAAGCACAATTTGACGCTCCTTATTGCCTCGCCTGTCGCTCAATGCGTCGAATTATACACCAACGACATTGCCAAGCTCCTCTCCCAAGTGGGCACATTCCCGCTTAAACGTGGCACTTTTTTTCGCCAACGATAACTTACCGTCACATAAGTCATATATGACTCAATTCATTATATCGATAATTAATCGTCTTTCAATTTACCTTTCCGGCTTTGGGTTTACGAATGGGAAGTGCGCCACAAACGTACCGATTACCGTACGTTTGTGGCACACTTCGCATTCGTAAACTCAATGCCTGAAAGCTAAAATGAAAGACGATTATTTATCAATTAAAAATGGGACCTACGACGTAACAGGTTTAGTTAGTTAGTTACAAAATTGGTGGCAGCGGTCGGATGCGCTTAAAGTCTTTGGTGTAAAATTAAAATCAATATAAAAAATGCATGTTTTATATCGCAAAGTGTAAAGTAAAATAAGAGGTTTAAAATGGCTGAGCAAACCCAGAATTTAAAACGTTTAAGTGAAGAGGAACTCCGCGTATTAGCGGATCAATTAGATAAAAAACGCCAAATACTTCGTCAACACGAACAGGCATTATGTAAAAGAGAATTAGAAACGTACGAAAAATTAGAAGCCCTGGGTGCTCGTGATTGTGAATTTAGTGATCAAGTAAATAATAGGAATGAACTAATCTGAATCACTCATCACGCCCTCGAGGCTATGCAAAATACCCTTTCGACGATGATAAATGAGGTCAGTCGAATTGGTAGGGAAATTGGTTCGATTAAAAATGGCGAGGGTCAACGACAATCAGGTCCAGTCCCTCACGTACAACAAAACGACGTTAACGTTCGCGACGATCGAGAATTACCCGCGAACATTAAATTTAAAGACGCACTTGAATCTGTGCCCACCTTTAATGGGTACAACGTACCGGTTCTCCGGTTTGTTCGTGCTTGTAAAACGGCAAGGGACATGTTCCGCCCTCATCAGAAGTTGAACCTCACACAGCTCCTCCGTAACAAATTAAAAGGTCATGCCGCAACGGCACTGGAAGACTATAACTTCCAGAACGTTCACCAATTCGGTGAGCGGTTGAAAACGTCATTTGGCGCCGAGAAAACTTTAAACGAATTTCGTGGTGAACTGGTAAATATTTCAAAAAGCAAAAACGAACATATTATCGACTATATCAGTCGAACCAAAGATTTGCATACGGCGATTCTCGAAGCCGAAATTGATAATCACGGAACTCTCCGTGACGGTCAATACGGTATTTTCGAAAACGACACGCTGGATTGTTTCGTCGAGGGTCTTCCATCCGACTTTCTAATCCGTCTCAAACTCGAGAGATTCGATAATGTTGTGCCCCGACTTCTGACGATGTGCGGAGAGCACGGAATTTCGCTCTCGAGTAAGTTGACATCGTGGGTTGTCGGATGCTCGAGGGCGAAGGTATGTGGGGACTTTTCCCGTTCCGGGTAAATCTCTAACTCGGGATATTGCAACTTGAACAGCTTATATTTTATTTAAAATTAGGCAACAATTTTGGGAATTGGCAACAACAAGGGAAACAATTTTGGGAAAATTAGGCAACAACAAGCGAAAAAATTTTTAATTTCGAGTTTTTGCTCATCTTGGAAGGGAAAACAAAGTTTAAAAACTAGCTCAATAGATAATTATCATAGTCTTTAACCAAAAAAAAACAAAAACAAAATTTTTTCAACAAAACACAACTTTTTTCCTTTTTGCTTTATAATTAATTATCCGTTACAGACATGAAACATCGCCGATAAACGATAACATCTCTATTGATTGAATATTTTCTCACCTAACATTATTTACACCCATAAATAATGTCTTCGAAACAACCTTCCTAACATCAGCAAAAATTTCAAATATCAACAACATCGGGGTTGGTCATTTCTTAAATTTCATCTCTCTATTTTTCCATAATTGAATAACCCTTTATATCACACATCATACATTTCAAATGCTAACACACCAAAAATAATAAATAACGCAATAGACGAAATGATTCACATTACATTAACATAGTTATAACCAAAGCGTAACTAACAGAATTATTATACAAAATGACTTAAAACTTATATGACTTAAGACTTATGTAACGGAATTATGACCAAAAACACTTATATTTATTCCTTTTTCAAACATTATTGTAAAAAGAAATGTGTATCATATTATATACAGAAAAACAAAATTTCTGAAGAGGACCCGAACCAGAGGGCCGAAACATAAAAACATCCTCTATTTCCATTGTTGACTTTGGAATACCTTGACTGGCCGGATCGAAGCCGAATCCTCAAAGACCATCTTTTTAGGCAACAATATTACAATTCTTTTTTATGCCTTGAGACCGATCTCCTCGGCTTCTGGCCGAAGACTGCCTTTCGATTGATTCTTTCGGCTAATTGTTAACTGGGGTTTTCGCAACCAGTCGTTCGAGAACGTTCGATTTGTTCGATTGTGATTCAGCGTTTTTCCGGGTGAGTCGAGCGGAATACCGGGCTTGTGAAATATCAGGCTCGATATCGTCGCATGGGATCTTTGAACCTCATGCGTTAGCAATATGAAAATTCCTGTCTTTTCAGGGCACAACATTCCTCCACCTTGGGAAGATGAAATTCCCAATTTCCGCGATGAAATCATGAAATTAAATTTTTTTCATAGCCAAAGCTGTGAAAAAAAATACATTTTTTTTCATAGCTTTGGCAAGTTTTTTGTCTCTCGATCGTCTCTCGGCTTACAATAGTACAATAGATCACGAAGCTACAAGTGCCTTTTTAATATTATAATATATACCTTTTTTTAATATTTCGATTTTCTTTTTTTTCATGCACATTTACGTTGTGCATGTGCGAGATGCATTTCGCGTGAATATGACTCGCGGATTTTGTGAGTCAGCTGTTGCCTTGCGTTTGGCAGCTCGCGGTCTGGCCGGAGCTACGTCAGCAAGGTCGTCGTTCGGCGATGTAGCATTTAAACGTCGCCGTTGCAACGCCTTAATTCTGAAATGATATAATCATTGCAGAGGAAATCATTCCGCTGAGGGCATAATTCCCTATGATGTGACTCTGTGGTCACATGATCGTAATTTTTGTTTAATTTTGTTTTGAATATTTCGATTCGTCCGCCAATTTTGTTAACTTCGTATCGATCATCAATTATCGTATGAGGAATATTTTCCAATATTAAAGGTTGAGGTATTTCGTTTTCTGTAGTCTGAAAAGATAGATTGAATGGCGGTAAAAATTGTAGAAATTTTTTGTGTACAGTTTCCTTCAAATTTTCAACCTTAAAATCTATGGAGGTGACGGAACATTTCCCATCCAAAGTCAATAATCCTGTTCCAGTAATTGTTGCATGAGTTGTCGCAGTTTTTACAGTTTATCGTGAGAGCTATTGTCTCTGGGGCTACATATATCCATTGCCCTTCGTGTTCCAGAGCAATGACCAAAGAATTGTCTAATTTGACTAAACGATGTGTACAATTCGCTTTTTCGGGAACTTCTCCTAAAAATATCGATAGTTGGCATGACGCTCCTGATCGTATTATTTGTCTTGCGTTTTTCGGATGACAGTAATGTTGATCATTTTGTCGTTTACATTTGGATAATTCGTTTTGTGAGAATGACAGATATTCTCGACGCTCTCGATCAATTATAACATTTTTTACGTTCGTTTCTATGAACCGAAACGTGTCTTTTTCTACTCTTACGGGTAGAGGATAGACTTTATTCACATTGAACTCGTTGTTGTTGATTAATGGAATTTTTATCACAACGGTGAGGGTATTTTGAATACTATATGCGCCTAATTCAGAAATTTCCAGTAATTCGTTAATTTTTTCTGGACCTATTTTTGTCGGAAAATTCAGTCCTTTTGGTAGATTTGGTAATGCTTCTATTAGATACGCGTAGAGTTGTGTAGGCGGCAATATTGTAGGATTAACGATTCCCTTTGCCAAGCCTACTAAAAAGTTAGATAATTGAAGTATATCGTTTAATCAGGATTGGATTATTAGACTAACAGTTGTTAATGTCTTGTCCAATTGTTGACGTGTTAAAATATCTATTACGAGATTTTTCATTCCATGGTGTAAATTGTTTACTAAACGGCCTAGTGTTTCTTCGTTTACCGCGAGGCGATTCGTTGTGCGATTGAACGTTTCCAGTGTAATTTGCTGGACTTGCAAATTTTCTTTTAACGCATCTTCTGTTGTTTCGTTATTGCTATGATTTGCCGTTCGATGTTCGCAGCGTCGTTCGCATCTAAGTTACCTGTTATCGATTTTATAATGTACCCTAATCCGTCTATTAATCCTATTTTATTTATTCTACCTTTTGTGCCAGTTATATCGTTAATGGACTGCATTTCGAAATTTATTTTTCCTTTCATGGTTTCGAGGGAACTCGTTACGAGAGCACATAGCTGGTCTTCTGGCATCGTTTGACATAATTCTAATAGTTTTTCCAGCTTTTCCCTAATACTCTGTTCTCTATTTGCTATTGGCAGAAGATCCATGCGGATTACCAGTTTCCACATTTCCTGAATCGTGTGCAGTTTTCCGGTTTACTCGAGGTAAATTTCTGGGGTTGTGGAAAATTGCGTTGCACGGAATTCTGCATTTTCCTTTCTTTTGTTAGTCCCTTCTATCGTCCTAACTGTTGAGATTAATCCGTTAATTAAAAGGCAAACCTGAAAAGGGATTTGCCTTTTTATTTTCAATAATATTTTCTTTCTCGTTTCCCTATTTCTACGTACAATACTTTTCTTCCTTTTTTTTCTTGCGAGTTCAAATAATCGTTTTTTGATTACATTGCGATTTCTTCCCTCTCTAATCTCTTTTTTCTACTATCTTTCTAAGAAGCGATGCTTCGTCAGTGTCGCGGTCAGGGACCCTACGGGTCTCCTGATGCAAGGTTAGCTCGATTAGCTGGCCTTGGGGGTGCACTGCGGTCGGTATGGTCCGGTGCCGGGCGCAATTAATGAGAAAGAGGGGCTACATCAATCATTTTGCCTTCTTCCACGTGAAGTCTTCCGGAAAGGATAAAAATCGAGTGAGTATTGTCTTTGTTTCCTCATTTTTTGGTATTTTAATCTCAATTATTCCCTTTCTAAAATGTTTGGGTGTTTTTTTTCAGTATGGAACCCGCGTTCGACCACGACACCCAGCTGACGTTTTGGAGCCAGAGTTTCGATATTGTTTTAGTGAGTAGTCATAATTATGTACATGTTTTTTTTTCTCTTCCCCCTGATTTTAATGGGCCTCTTTTTTTTCTTTCCTTTTCAGTCGCTAAAACGGCCGTCGTCTGGCCGACGAGTGTGGAGGAGATCGTGGCTCCGCAACTTTGTCGCCCTAGCCAAAGGCGTCCGGTCCCGACGGCGAGCGCTCCGGGAGGCCCTAGCCCGTCTTTGGGGTGATGACCCCTTTTCCGGCGAATGCGTCGAGTGGGATTGGGACGGCGTCCCGGGCGACACCTTCGGGCTGCGGGCTTTATTTGGGCTGGAGCCCTTATCCGGTTTTACGCCCGATCGGAGCTGGGAAGCCTATGCGGCCTGCATAAACTAGTTATAAGGTTTTTTTGACTGTAACAATATATATTGAAAGAGAGCTGGTATAATTTTTCCTTTGATTATTTTCCCGCGCGCTTTCTCCCTATTTTCTATTTCAGGTAAATATTCTGGGTCTTTATGGTGCGCGTTTGGTACGCCGTTCGTACGCGCACCAATGGTGGTGCTTGCCACCTGCTTCTCACTCGGGAGCGAGTGACGCGGGTACATCGCGGTTCGGCCTTGCTGGCCCCGCGATAAAGTATCTACTCTATCGGTCAGTGGGTAATGTAGGGCTTGATGCGGTCCACGTGTACCCGCACGGCCTTGCGCCCACGGCTGATAGTGTAGTTCACGTCGGAGTCTTTGCTGCGTATGATGTAAGGCCCGGTCCACTTAGGGGAAAGCTTCGCTGATCGGCCTCGGCGTATAATAGTGTCGCCGAGTAAGACTCTTTCGCCGGGGCGGTATTCCACCTTACCAGCGGTGATATCATGCTCTTCTTTTACCCTTTCCTTTCCTTTTTCCAATCGTTTTTTTTGCCACGTTCCATGTCGTTCGAAGCCGTTCGCGTAACTCGGAAACATAACCGTCGTATAAGTACGTCTTTCGTGGTGCTTCTTTAAGCGCCGTCGGTAAATCGGCTACCTTTCCAAACATCAACTCGTATGGACTGAAACCTGTTGCTGTGTGCGGGGTGGTATTGTAGGTAAACATCGCGTGTGGCATCCGTTTGATCCGCTTTAATGAAACATTTCAAGTATTCTGCGTGAGTTCGGTGTGAGCGCTCCAATGCTCCGTTTGATTGGGGATGGTATGCTGTCGTTTGAATCTTTTTTATTCGGAATAATTGGCACATCTCCTTGAAAGTTTCGCTCAGAAAATTCGTTCCTTGGTCTGACAATAATTCTTTTGGAGTGCCGTACTTGCAAACAATTTGAGTTGCAAATCCTTTGGCTACTTCCTTGGCTTCTTGCGTTTTTAGCGGTACAGCTGCGCTATACTTGGACAATGCGTCTTGAAAAGTCAGGATGTATTTATTCCCGGCTTCGGTCTCGGGTAAGGGACCTACTATATCGACTGCACATTTGACGAATGGTATCTTGGGTGTGTGGGTAATAGTCATGCGAGCATGCTTGCGTCGCGTAATTTTATTTTTCTGGCATTTGTCTCATGATTTTACGTAATTATCTATTTCTTTATTCGTTCTCGGCGATATACTTTATCTTCATTCCTTGTTTCATCCTTTTTTCGCCTGGGTGGCCTCCATGAGAGGCGTCGTGGTCTTCTTGCAGAATCGTATCTCGCTCCTCTTCATTCGGGCACTCTCGATCTCCTATTTCCGTCTCTGTCTCGCTGTCGCTTGTTGTCTCGCTTGCGCTCGAGTCTTTTTCTATTTCCTGCTCTTTTCTGCTCGGGCTTGCTGCCTGGTCCGCCTCCACTGGTGGGAGCGGCGGTTCGTTCTCGCTCGCGCGGGTCTCTGTCACCTTGCGCGGGCGTTCCTCTCTAGCGGGCTGCATTGTTTTTCTCGGCCGGCCACGTGCTCGCAGGGCCAGCTGACCACGGCCATGCTGGCTCGGGTCTGTTGATGCTGGTGGCGGTGGCGCGCAGCGGGGGGCCTTCCGCGGCCTTCCTCTACAAAGCTTCTCGGCGTCCTTGTGACCTACCACCGCCTCGGGTTCTTGCCGCGTCAGCATCAATACATTCATACGGCTTAAAGCATCCGCATACGTGCTCTTCTTGCCATCCTTCTACTCAATGGTATAGTTGAACTCCTCTATCTTCATTCTCCAGCGCATCAGTCGTGATCCTGTATATTTTACGTTGAAAAGCCATGTGAGGGGCTTATGATCCGTGACGATGGTGAATTTTATTCCATAGATGTATGGTCGGAATTGCGCTACTGCCCAAATTATTGCTAGCATTTCCTTCTCCGTTGTTGAATAATTCACTTCTGCCTTGTTCAGAGTGCGACTCGCGTAACTGATGGGTAGATCTTCTCCGATTTTTCCTTGCGATAAAATCGCGCCAATTGCCTTGTCAGAGGTATCAGTTGTCACCACGAACGGATTTTCGAAATCCGGATACTGCAGGATCGGTGCGGTGCTGAGAGTTTCCTTCAATTTTTGGAAAGCTTGTTCGCAGCTTTCATCCCAAATGAATTTGTTTTCTTTCTTGATCAGTTCTGTTAACGGCTTTGAAAGTTTTGAAAAATCCTGTATGAATTTTCCTAGTATTCCTGTAGAAATTCTCCTGTATGAGTTTTGAAAAATCCTGTATGAAGAAATGATTGTACCTCTTTTACGTTTTTTGGAGCTGGAAATCGTTGTACAGCCTCTATTTTTTCCGGATCGGATTTTGCTCCTACTTCGGTAATAATGTGTCCCAAGTACTGGGTTTCTTTTCGCAGAAATCGACATTTCCTAGGTTGAACGTTTAATTGGGCTTCTCTTAGTCGATCGAATACTTCTCTCAGCCTTTTGTTATGTTCTTCGAACGATGATCCGTATAACACTATACGATCGAGATATATGTAGCATTTCAGTCCTTGTAATCCAGCAAGTACAGCGTCCATCAGCGTTTGAAAGGTTGGTGGGTGTTTCGGAAACTCCAATTACGACTCTCTAATTCCGGGAGACCTCGCTAGAGGTCGACGTCTCTCCGCCGGTCGCGCGCTTGACTCGTACAGCGTCCGGGCGCAGGGATTTTCTCCCCCTATTTTCAACGTTATAATATATCATTTGCCCTTCTTTTCTTCCCACTTCGTCACAAGTCTCTTCGGTAAACGGTTCAGCTTCGGTCTATTCCCCACTTCTTAACGCTAACGGATGAACGCGATTTACGCCCGCGTTAATTCCCGCGGCAACGGTCACCTCGGTAATCTTCCGCAACTTCGAATCAGTCATTAATAAGTTAAAAAAGTTAAATAGTGTGTAAAATAAACCTATATTATTTATTTTAACGCGAGTGCATTTTCGACTCTTCATTTTCCGGCGCGTTCCTCAATTCACGAATATTGAAGCCATTTTCCCCACCCGTTCACTTCCAACCAGAATTCCGAGATACCCCAAAACTAAACATGGTCCTTCGAGCCGGATTCAAGTGAACGAGGTGGGAAAAAGTGAGATATTCGCTGAAAAGGCAAAGGAAATCAGTCTTTCTATCCGGTGCACGAGAAAAACGGGTAATTTTCATCGCGATCACGTGACCACACGCCGGCCGCGAATTCTAGTCGTCCTCCTCGTAAGACGAGCTCGAGCGACGCCTCGCTCTCTCTCTCTCTCTCGCCCGCGCGCCGCGCCCGATACATCGCGCTCTCTCGCTTTCGGGCGAGCCGAGAAGACGCCTCGCTCTCTCTCTCTCTCTCTCTCTCTCTCTCGCACGCGCACCGCGCCCGATACATCGCGCTCTCTCGCTCTCGGGCGGCCGGGAGTCGGATTCCATACACGCGCGCATGCGCGCTTGGCCGTGTCTGGTCTACCGGGCGCTTCACGTGCCGGTCGACCGACCGATCTCGTGCTCTTCTTCCAACCACCTTCTCGCGACATCGTGCGCTCTCGTGCAAGAGACCGTCTTACACAAGTTTGGCTTCGTTTCTCGGACGCTTTCCGCCACGCGCAACCAAAAACTACGTGCGTGTCTATCGACGACACGATAGTTTGGCATTCGGGAATTCTTTCCTTTCGTGTTGGACGCTTCGTGCCGCGATCTCGCGAGTTTTGTTTTCCATCGATTTCGGACGCCTCGCGCATCTCCGTCGGACATTTTCACGACTGTCGTGATTCCTGTGGACGCTTCTCGTTTTTCAATCGTGTGTGCTGCGCTCGTTGACGTCGCGCCATCTTTTCTTTCGCGAGTTTTCGTGTTCGGCTTGGACGCTTCGCGCCATTTCTCGCGTGTGCGACGCTCGTCGACGCATCGCGCCACCGTTTCGTCTTTCGCGAGTTTTTCTTCGTGGTTTTCGTTTTGGACGCTTCGTGCCACAATCTCGCGAGTTTTCTTTTTCATCGACTTCGGGCGCCTCGCGCATCTCCGTCGGACATTTAAACGACTTTCGTGATTCTTCTGGACGCTTCTCGTTTTTCGATCGTGTGTGCTACGCTCGTCGACGTCGCGCCATCTTTTCTTTCGCGAGTTTTCGTGTTCCGCTTGAAGGCTTCGCACCATTTCTCGCGTGTGCAACGCTCGTCGTCGCATCGCGCCACTCTTTCGCGAGTTTTTCTTCGTGGTTTTCGTTTTGGACGCTTCGTGCCACGATCTCGCGAGTTTTCTTGTTCATCGATTTCGGACGCCTCGCACATCTCCGTCGGACATTTTCACGACTTTCGTGATTCTTGTGGACGCTTCTCATTTTCGATCGTGTGTGCTACGCTCGTCGACGTCGCGCCATCTTTTCTTTCGCGAGTTTTCGTGTTCCGCTTGAAGGCTTCGCACCATTTCTCGCGTGTGCAACGCTCGTCGTCGCATCGCGCCACTCTTTCGCGAGTTTTTCTTCGTGGTTTTCGTTTTGGACGCTTCGTGCCACGATCTCGCGAGTTTTCTTGTTCATCGATTTCGGACGCCTCGCACATCTCCGTCGGACATTTTCACGACTTTCGTGATTCTTGTGGACGCTTCTCGTTTTCGATCGTGTGTGCTACGCTCGTCGACGTCGCGCCACCTTTTCTTTCGCGAATTTTTCGTGTTCGGTTTTGGACGCTTCGCGCCGTTTTTCGCGTGTGCAACGCTCGTCGACGTCGCGCCATCTTTTATTTCGCGAGTTTTTCATGTTCGGCTTTAGACGCTTCGCGCCTTTTTCTCGCGCGTGCTAAGATCGTCGACGTCGCGCCATTGCTTCTTTCGCGAGTTTTTTTTTTCGTCTTCTTCGGCTTAGTCGCTTCGCGCTAATTTAAAGCGATTTCGTGTGTCAACTCCTCGACAATGACGAGCAACACCGCCAAGATGGAACGCCGCATATCCGGCCTCGTCAGCACTTTTCAGTGCATCTCGAGCTTGGCTGAAAAGACGAGAAATGCGACTCCTCAAAACACCACCAAGACGCTCGCCACCACGCGTTTGTCCTTGTTTGAAACCAACTGGGAACGCTTCCAAACAGAACATATCGCGCTGCTTGAGATGAATTGCGAAAACCTCTCGGAAGCGCCATATTTCAAGGACGCTGTGGAATCTCGCTGTCAGCAAGCCTACGAAGAAGCCAAGGTAAGCCTGCTCACAGTCAAGGAGCATTACGAGTAGGTCGAACCCACAGGAGCGAATCTGGCGGACGTTTCAGCATTCCCGGGCACCTCAAACATAAGAAGCGCGCTCCCAAAATTAAGGGTTCCCGACTTCGACGGGGAGTTTCAATCGTGGAGGCCTTCCCGCGATCTCTTCGTTGGTCGGCCAGAACCAGGATATCACCGCGGTAGAAAAGATGAACTAACTTGCCGCTCTCTTCGGATTCCTTCATCTCGGCATGGGATCTCCTCGTAGCCCGGTACGAAAATAAAAGATTACTGGTCACCTCTCATTTGGATCGCTTCTTCAGCATGCCGACGATAGTTCCAAGGTCGTACAAATCATTGAATACGCTCATCAGCACCACGAGCGAGATCTTGAATGCGCTGAAGTCCTTGGAGATGCCAGTCGATGAGTAGTGGAGCGTCATCTTGGTCCACTTCATCGTGTCCCGCCTCGATCCCAACCTTCGGGAGCAATGGGAACTGAGATTGGACTCTTCGACCACACCGGCTACACTTCCTCAACTCCGCGAGTTCTTGACCACTCGAGCTCGCGCACTTGAGAGCGTCGACGTTGGACGGTCCACTTCAACGTACAATCGGTCCACCTCTTCGGCTACCTCGAACAACCCAAGATCGGCACGGACTGCGCCTTCCGCTAAGGCAATGCCAGCACGCGGATCTCCTCCCCCGTACCTCCAGGTCCAGGGTGGAGAGTGGACGGCTGATACGGCAGCTGCGGTTGCCGCTACTGTTCCCCTCCAACCAGCCGGCAGCGCGACACAGTGCTGTCATTACTGCCTCGGATCTTACTTCATATCGAAGTGCGACCTCTTCAAAAGAAAGCCCCTGAAGGAGCGACGCGTCATCGCAGAGCAGCGACGCTTGTGTTTTAATTGCCTCGGTCGGCACTCGGCCAACAATTGTCGTATCACTGGGCGGTGTCTCGAGTACAACGGCAAGCATCACACGCTCATCCACCTACCTTCGAGCTCCTCAACGGCCGCTTCAATTTCCAGACCGTCGACTTCTCGGGGCTCGTCGGAGAGTCAAACGCCCAAGAGCAAGCCACTGGCCACTTCGTCGCCAAGCGAAGCTCAGGGTTGACTCGGCGACAGTCAACAGTGCGACGCCACGGCTGGCTCGCAAGCACACCCGGTTCACCTCTTCTCTTCGGTCGCTTCAGACTTCTTCGACAACTCGGGTACTCTTCCGCATTATTCAAAGGACTCTTCAAACGCTCTGGCCATTCGACCCTCCGTTCTGCTAGCTACGAGTCAAGCTATTTCGACCTCCTCATCGGGAATCTCGCAGCGGGGGAGACTCCTCATCGACCCGGGCGCGGAACTTTCGTTCACTTCCGAACGCACGGTGCAACTCCTTCGAACACAAAGGATGGCCGCGTCCATCAACATACACGGAATCGGAGGCCAGCCAGCGGGACGGACGCGGGGAGCTACCATCGTCACAGTATGTTCAATCCATGATTCAACCTCAAATTTCACAGTGACGGCGTTTATTCTAAACGCATTAACCCCGACGCTTCCCTCGTTCGCTACTTCGGGCCAATGGGACCATCTTCAAGGACTTCTTCTGGCAGACCCCGACTTTCTGAAACCGGAACCAATCGACGTCATCATCGGAGCTGACGTGTACGGTCTTCTGGTTGAGTCAGACGTCGTCAAGGGTCGGGCCATCGATCCGATCGCTCAGCGCACGCTTCTCGGATGGATTGTACTCGGTCCTGTCAACGGTTCCACTTCAAATTCGATTCGCATTCAACATGCCTCCATCGAAGACGAGGTTACTTCTTTACTATCGAAGTTTTGGGAACAAGAGGAAATTCCTCCGGACTCGGCCCCTACAACCGACCCGGACGAATCCGCTTGCGAACAACACTTCAAGGATACTCATACGAGGGACCACACGGGCCGATATATCGTACGGCTCCCCTTCAAGAATCCTCCTTCGCTACTCGGAGATTCGTATTCGGGTGCAAAACGCTGCCTTCTTCAACTTCTACGGCGACTCTCGACAAATGAGTCGTATCGCGGACTCTACAACGCCTTCCTCCAAGAATACGAGAACCTGTCTCACATGGCTCGTGCTCCAACGGCAACGTCTTCGAGACCACGGTTTCTTCTCCCACATCACGGTGTCTTTCGGGCCCATAGCACCACTACGAAACTTCGTGTCGTCTTCAACGGTTCCTTCAAAACATCGAACGGTGTGTCGATCAACGACATCCTTCATACCGGGGCCAAACTTCAGCAAGATACTTCGGACGTTCTGCTCTGGATCCGACGCCATCGGTTCATTTTCGCCACCGATGTTGCGAAAATGTTCCGGCAGATCGCAGTCCATCCGGACGACTGGGACCTCCAGCAAATCCTATGGGTGGGCCAGGAAGATCGAGTCGTCCCATATCAACTGACTACAGTCACGTACGGCCTCACTTGTGCTCCCTTTCTCGCCATCCGGGTCATGCTTCAACTGGTCGAGGATGAGGGGCACGACTTCCCCCTGGCGATTTCACCTTTGACGAACGGCCGATACGTTGATGATATCTTCGGCTGTGCCGACACGATTCACGAACTTCAGGCAACGGCACAACAACTTCAGGGAATTTATCAGCGCGGATGCTTTCTACTTCAAAAATGGTCGGCTAACTCAACGGAAGCCCTTTGGAATGTTACCTCGGAGTCCCAATCGCATCCGGTTGCGATTCAATCGGAAGATCCCAACGTCAAACTTTTGGGCCTTGTCTGGAATCCCAACGAGGACAATTTCAGATTCCTTCTTCAGCTCTTCTTCGACCGGGATATCACGAAAAGGACCGTTTTATCGGAAACGGCATCCTTGTTTGATCCTTTGGGTTTCATCTCGCCAGTCATTGTCATCGCGAAGGTCTTCCTCCAAGAACTGTGGCTGGCAAAACTTCACTGGGACGACGGACTCCCAATTCGACTTCAGGAAAAATGGCTACGCTTCCGAGAGAGTCTGAGCGACTTGTCGCTCATTCCTCTCCCGCGGCGGCTTCACCTTTCGCCTTCTTCGACTGTCGAGCTACATGGATTCTCGGACGCCTCCCAACTCGCCATGTCAGCCGTGATCTACGTCCGAACAACTTCAGTCGACGGGGTCACAATGGTCACCCTCGTCTGCTCGAAGACGAAGGTAGCCCCCCTCAAACGACTCACAATTTCGCGGCTCGAGTTATCGGCGGCTCTACTTCTTTCAAGGCTGGCCTCTCACGTTCAGAGAATCCTAGACTTAACGCAAGTTCCAGTCTCTCTCTGGACGGACTCTTCAGTTGCGTTGACATGGATTACCTCAAATCCGGCCCGATGGAAAGATTTCATCTGAAATCGGGTCACCTCGATCCAAAGTTTCTCTTCCCACGCAACATGGCGGTTCATTGCGGGAAAAGAGAACCCGGCCGACTGTGCGTCGCGAGGGCAGACTCCCCGACAACTTTCCAAGCACCCGCTTTGGTGGCACGGGCCTGAGTGGCTCGCGCGACCACCATCTTCATGGCCAGTCTCTTCAGCCGAACTTCCACCGGATGGCGACCTCGAGCAACGATCGGGTCTCGCCTTCACCACCACCTCCGAGCCTAGTCCTAAACTTGGGACCTTCTACAGCGGTACTCCTCGCTCACTCGGCTTCTTCGGATCACGGCAGTGTGTCAGAGAGCGGTTGCCCGCTTCAAACGGCTCCCGCCCGCTTCAATAACCTACCCGCTGAACACGGGAGATCTGGAAGAGGCAAGGTTCTTCTGGATACGCCTCGTTCAACGCACACACTTCTTAGCTGAACTTCAGATGATTTCGAGCGGAGCGATCCTCAATCGGGGCCACTCCCTTGCCGCCCTCAACCCCTTTAGCGACCAACTAGGGACCCTTCGAGTTGGCGGCCGGTTGACGAACGCACTTCTACAGCCCGAGGCAATACATCCGCCAATATTGCTCCGGACCTCTCCGCTTACTTCATTGATCATCGCTGATTCGCACTTTCGAACGCTTCACGGTGGTACCCAATCCACGTTAAGCTTCCTCCGTCGATCGTACTGGATTCCGGGTGGCCGGGCTCCAATTCGATCGTACATCCTTCGGTGCACCACGTGTGCCAGATTTCGAGGACTTCAAGCACAACAACTCATGGGTCAACTTCCGACTGCGCGAGTGACACCTTCACGGGCCTTCCTCCACACCGGCATTGACTACGCGGGACCCTTCACTGTCAAGACCTGGTGTGGACGAGGAACAAAAACGTACAAGGCTTATCTTGCCGTTTTTGTTTGCTTCACTACTTCCGCGGTCCACCTCGAACTCGTCACGGATTATAAAGAGGCCTTCGTTGCCGCCTATCGGCGGTTCTCCGGACGACGAGGAATCAGTCACACCATTTATAGTGACTGCGGGACCAACTTCATCAGAACAGATACTGCACTTCGTGCTCTCTTCAAGGCTGGATCAGCCGAAATGAATTCTACGATCATATCGCTGACCAACCTTGGGACGAATTGGTCCTTCAACCCTCCGGCCGCACCTCACATGGGTGGAAAATGGGAGGCTGCGGTAAAATCCGCGAAATACCACCTTCGTCGGGTAATCGGAGAAACCTCACTTACGTACGAAGAATTTACGACTCTTCTTGCACAAGTGGAGGCTGTTTTAAATTCTAGGCCACTTTGTCCTTTATCGGACGACCCCGAGGACATTTCTGCCCTCACACCGGGTCACTTCACCATCGGCGAGGCACTCACCACAGTGCCCGAACCGTCTCTCACTTTAATTCCGGAACCTCGACTTTCACAGTGGCAATTCCGTCAGGCAAAATTACAGCTCTTCTGGCAGAGATGGTCTTCGAAGTACCTTCAGCGAAGCTTGTCGATTTCCAAATGGCGACACCCTTCACACGAAATCAAAATCGGCTCACTCGTGCTAATCACGGACGAACGACTTCCACCTTCACGATGGCCACTAGCACGAGTGGTCGGACTTCACCCCGGGTCGGATGGTCTAACCAGGGTGGTGACACTTCGCACGGCCACTTCCACCTTCAAGCGACCGACTGCCAAGTTGGCCGTACTTCCAGTGGACTCTTCGTCGACGACTGTCGTCGACGGCGGGGAGAATGTTTCGGAAACTCCAACTACGACTCCCTAATTCCGGGAGACCCCGCTAGAGGTCGACGTCTCTCGGCCGGTCGCGCGCTTGACTCGTACAGCGTCCGGGCGCAGGGATTTTCTCCCCCTATTTTCAACGTTATAATATATCATTTGCCCTTCTTTTCTTCCCACTTCGTCACAAGTCTCTTCGGTAAACGGTTCAGCTTCGGTATCTTCCCCCCTTCTTAACGCTAACGGATTAACGCGATTTACGCCCGCGTTAACTCCCGCGGCAACGGTCACCTCGGTAATCTTCCGCAACTTCGAATCAGTCATTAATACGTTAAAATAGCTAAATATTGTGTAAAATAAACCTATATTCTTTATTTTAACGCGAGTGCATTTTCGACTCTTCATTTTCCGGCGCGTTTCTCAATTCACGAATATTGAAGCCATTTTTCCCACCCGTTCACTTCCAACCAGAATTCCGAGATACCCCAAAACTAAACAGTGGGGCATTTTTTTAATCCAAATGGCATTCGGTTATACTCGTAATGTCCAAGCGGAGTGGAGAAAGCGGTTTTCTCCTTGTCTTTTTCGGCCATTGGGATTTGATGAAATCTCGATGCCAAATCGATAGTCGAAGTATTTTGCTCGTCCCAATTGGTCCAATATTTCGGTAATATTAGGCAATGGATACGAGTCTCCTTCTGTTGCTTCGTTTAGTTTTCGGAAGTGTACTACCACTCTCTTGCGTATATTTCCGTCGGCGTCAGGCTTTTTTGGAACGACGAGTAGAGGAGCATTCCATGGGCTCTTGCTCGGTCGAATTATTTCGTTTTTTAGCATATCTTTTGTCTGCGCCATTACTTCTTGCTTGTGGACTTCTGGTAATTGATATGGACGAATTTTTATTGGCGTTGTCCCTGGTTGTACCCAAATGACTCTTCCTCTAAATGGAAGACGTCAGCGTATGCGTCAGCGAATTCGCGTAGGAATTTTCCTTCTTCTGAGTTTAAGTTCGAATCTCTTTTGATTTCTTCCAATATTTTGTCTTTTCTTTTTAATTTTTCTTCGATCGATACAGCACTTATTTCCTTTTCTTCGGTTGGCTTTTCTTTTTTAATTTCTTCAATTTTATCCTCCGATTCCTTTGATTTCGATCGTTCTTCTATTATTTCTGTGTCCTTTTTTAATACACTTTTTTGAGACTCCATTGGGCTCCGGTGTCTCCTTTCAACGTGAGGATTTTGTCTTTGGCCTGGGGAGACGCCATGTGGAAGTCGCTAGCGGCTCCTCCAGAGTTGATCGTCGTTATCCAGTACGATTTTATTTTCTTCCTTGTATTTTTTCTTTTGGACGGACTTGTATTCGATGCTTCGATTATTTTTCTGACGTTGCGTTTTTTGTCTTCGTTCATTGCCCTTGCCATATCGAGCGAAAATGACCTAATTGTTTTCCTGTTTCCGCTGTCGTTGCGATTTTCTTCCTTCGGTCTGTCTTCTTTTGGCCTATTTTTATTCGCGTTCCAGTGATACTGATTTGGGCGCCCTGGGGGCCCACTCTTGTTCTAGTAGCTGGTTCCTTGGCCCTGCTGATAATTCGTTTGATGATTTTGATGATACCCGGGTCCCGGTGCCTGTCGATATCCGTTTCCTTGTCCTTGTTGCCAATTTCTTTTTCGGCAATCCTTGTACGCGTTTCTCGGTTTCCTGCAGTAACTGCAAGTGATGTTGATTTTATGCACGCTTTTTGATGGAGCTGGTAGGCTGTATCTTCCGTAACACGATGTGTTGGATCGGCAATCCTTCGCTAAATGTCCCATTTTGTGACATTTATTGCACGTCATCGGCGGTCGTTTTTCCAGATGAGTCTGCTTGTTTATGGATTCGCCTCCTTGTAGCGATTTTTCCTCGTCCATTGCTCCTTTAAGGGCTGATCCGAGATCCTTCAATCCTCGAGCCTTTACGATGACTTGGTTATTTCCTTCGAAGTCCTCTTTCGAAGTTGTATATGGCTAATTGCCTTACATAAGTCTCAATTGTTCTTTTTTCCGCAGGCGATCTTGCCTCGGTCGTGCTGGCTTCAATTAATTCCATCATTATGGCCTCGAGTGGTTGACCATGTGCTAACACGCTCTCGTTGTATTTTTGCTTACACGTATTAAAATCGACCTGCAACGCGGCTACTGTACGTCGCGTTCCAAATAATGCTGTCATTTTTTTTTTAATTTTTGGTAAGATTCAATTTCTTTATATCGGGTATCTTTTCGCGCTTTTCCTATCACTTTTATTGCTAACACGGATTGTAAAAGGGAATATCTATCGGCTGCTGCGACACACGCATTTTCATAGCCGAATGCTTCAATTATGTCGTCGACTTCTTCAGGTTTTTCGCCATCAAATCGGGGAATGAGGCTTCGCGCCTCCTGTAGGGTCATGAAACCATTTTCTTGCGCCATGTTACCTGAATTAAGTTGCAGTAGGGAAAATTCTTAAATTTATATTTTACGACTATGCCTAGTCTCTATATTTTCAGGAGATTGATCAGAATCTGTTGATTGATCAGAAAAATGAACAGTTCGATCTGCTGCGTATCGAACTTTGGTACGTTTCGCAGCTGTCGGCCTATTTGAGGAATTTTGTGAATTTGGACTGTCGTCTGAACTTGTTGCGGATCGAAATCGCTTTTTCCTAGGTTCCTGTAGTTCTTGTTGGACTGTTTGATTCTCGGGGCGATCTCTTGCAATGAGTTCGTCGCAAATTGAATTTAATAAACGCGATAATTTGTTGTTACCCGTTAATCGGTATAATTTACGATGCTCGTCTTCGTTTGACATTAGTGTTTAATTGTTTGGCTTTGGAGGGTGTTTTTTGATAAATGTTCCGTCACTTACACTTTCACTTACGATGATGCGCTTCATGTTTATCCATGCTTCCTAGTCGGTTGTTCACAAGAGTTGACTTCGTTCTCGTAGTTGTTTGGCAGAAAATTGCCAGTATTGTTCCCTGTTGTCGTGTTGCTTTGGTTTGCTGTTCTCGTGCGCTCTGTTGTTACGTTGTAGAAGGTATTTGGTGAGTCTTCGTCCTTGGGTCGGTCTCGTATCGATGATCCTCGGTTCTGGTTGCTTTTGGACAGCTCTGTACGGTTGACTCGGGCGTTTGCTTACACTGCACTTTTTCTTTTTAATTGTTCGGTTCGACGGTCGTCGATCGGATCACTCGTTGACCTCCTTTTCAGCACTTGCTGCGTTCAGTTTATTTTGTACGTTGGGTAGGATGTTTCTTTCTTTTTTTTTGTTGAAGTTGTGTAATGCAAAGTTGCGGTATCCCGAATTGCGGGAATCCCCCCGCTGCCACCAATGCTGTGCTTCGGCTTCTGACGATGCGCGGAGAGCACGGAATTTCGCTCTCGAGTAAGTTGACACCGTGGGCTGTCGGATGCTCGAGGGCGAGGGTATGTGGGGACTTTTCCCGTTCCGAGTAAATCTCCAACTCGGGATATATGCAACTTGAACAACTTATATTTTATTTAAAATTAGGCAACAATATTACAATTCTATTTTATCTCTTGAGACCGATCTCCTCGGCTTCTGGCCGAAGACTGCCTTTCGATTGGTTCTTTCGGCTAATTGTTAACTCGGGTTTTCGCAACAAATCGTTCGAGAACGTTTGATTTGTGGGATTGCGATTCAGAGTTTTTCCGGCTGAGTCGAGCGGAATATCGGGCTTGTTAAATATCGGGCTCGATATCGTCGCATGGGGTCTTTGAACCTCATGCGTTAGCAATATGAAAATTCCTATCTTTTCAGGGCACAACAATAATCTCGAAGATGCCCATTCAAAGGCAATAAAAGTTTCAAAAGATATGCAACGCGATAGGTCACATTTCAAGGACTCACGTTTCGAAAGCCGAACTCAAAATCAGTCGGCCCAAATAAAAGCCGTCGCCCCTTCAGGAGGACCAATTTGTAAACATTGCAACCGCAATCACGCGTCCGATGATTGCTGGTCAACATTTCCGGACAAGAAACCGGGAAATTTATATAAATAAAATTCAAACAGTAGAATCATGTGGTAAGCCCATGAACGGACAAGGATCTCGACCCCTGTCGATGTGTACTTATTGCAACAGGGCGGGCCACCTTGAGACATCCTGCTTTAAAAAACAAAATGAAGAAAGCAACAGGGCAACCGAATTGTCAAAGAACGAGAATTCACGACCAGTGGCACGGGCTTCCCCGCGGGACGAGAAACCGACGAAGCGCCCCGTGAAAATAATAGACGCGTCTCCGTGCGAACCGTCCACGTCTTATTAACGCGTTCAAAACAAATAGCTTCCGCTGACCTCGACTCACTCAACTTATCGGGACTCAACGGATTTTTAATAGACTCAGGCTCGGAAGTGAATCTCATAAAAAATCAAATTGTAAATGCTCATTCTCATATAAATAAATATGATATATTAAATTTGCAGGGTATCTCGAGTATCTCCGTACGAACAAAGGGGTCTATAAGAATAACAATCAATGAAACCCCCGCGGAATATCACGTCGTCAATGATTGGTTCCCAATGGACCAACATGCATTACTTGGTACCGAATTTCTTACTGAAAATAAAGCTCTCGTAGATTGGAGACATGAACAATGACCTTGGGGAAATCAACGAATCCCGTTTAAAAGTAAACAAAGTATTTCGATTCCAAAACGATCTGTTACGACAAAGTAAGTAATCCCAAAATCAAAGAAGGAAGTATTCTGATGCTCTACTTGGGAGAAGGGATATTTTTTGGCGAAGCAGTCGTTACCGTCAAGAATGGTATCGCTTATATTATTGCGCACATTTCAACCGATGATAATTTGTTAATGACTATACCAACGGTAGTACTCGAAGAATTCAGGTGCAAAGGCACGAAAGATGGTTCCCTCACTCCGGACAACCGAAAGGCGTTTTAGGAAGAGGATAGGACCGAATGTGAAAATAATTTCCTCACTCCGGACGACCAAATGGCGTTTCAGGAAGAGGATAAAAATCAAAAGGGTTCCCTCACTCCGGACGACCAGAAGGCGTTTCAGGAAGAGGATAGGACCCGATGTGAAAATAATTCCCTCACTCCGGTCAACCAAAAGGCGTTTCAGGAAGAGGAGAGAAGTTTAATTGTTCCCCATACGGACGACCAAATGGCATCTCAGAAAGACGGTATATTTCGGACTAAAATTGCGCGCCACACAAAAGTTTTAAAAGGTGAAAAGAAAGATAAAGTAAAAGAAATTAGCAACTTACTCCGTCTCAACCATCTAAATGATGAAGAACGGTTAAGCGTGGATACAATTATAAGCGAGAATTCGGACCCGTTTCATTTGCCAGGAAAAGTCCTAGGCTTTACAGATAAAATCGAACATAAGATAACGACGAACGACAATCAACCAGTTTTTGCAAGGCAGTATAGCTTTCCGCCCGTTCATAGGGATGAAATGACGAAACAAGTTAAATAATTAATTGAAGGGGAAGTAATTGAACCGTCAAACTCCCCGTATAGTTCGCCTCTGTGGATCGTTCCTAAAAAGGCGGACTCACAAGGAAATCCAAACTGGCGCATGGTCATCGGGTATAGGAACTTAAACAAAAAGACAATTGGCGGTGCTTATCCATTACCTCAAATAACCGAAGTTCCCGACCAATTTGGTAATGCGAAATATTTTTCAGTATTCGACCTGGCCAGCGGTTTCCATCGAATTAAAGTACATCCAGACGATTCTCACAAGAGAGAGCATTTACTACACCATTCGGTCACTACGAGTTCGATCGAATGCCGTTTCGTTTAAAAAACGCTCCAGCGACATTTCAAAGATTAATGCATCGAGTCTTAATCGGCCTTCAAGGCATCGATCTGTTTGTTTATTTGGACGACATCGCCATTTATGCACTAGTTGAACACCAGACACTAGTTGACACTAGTGAACGACACTAGTTGAACACCAGAATAAATTCAACAAACTTGCGAAAAAATTAAGGCAAACTAACTTAAAATTACAACCGGACAAGTGTGAATTTCTAAGACGAGAAGTGGCATATTTGGGTCACATCATAAGTGAAGACGAAGTTAAACTCGATCCCAGAAAATTGGAGGCTCTACAGGGATACCCTAGGCCTACCACTCCGAAAAAAAATAAAACAATTCCTTGGACTTGCAGGTTATTACCGCAGGTTTATCGAAAAATTTGCAGGCATTGCAAAGCCACTCATAAATTTATTAAAAAAGGGATCGACCTTCAAATGGACTGAATCTCACCAAAAAGCCTTTGGAACGCTTATCGAGGCATTGTGTTGTTACGTCGGGGGTCCCATTTTTAATTGATAATTAATCACCCTTTAATTTACATTTGAGGCTTTGAGATTACGAATGAGAAATCCGCCAAAAAAGATTCCTTCTCCCAAGTAGAGCATCGGAATATTTCCTTATTTGACTTTTGGATTACTTCCTTTGACGTAACAGACCGTTTTGGACCGTTTTTGAATCGAAATAGTTTGTTTAATTTCAAACGGGATTCTTTGATTTCCCCAAGTTATCTGTTCATGTCTCCAATCTACGAGAGCTTTATTTTCAGCAAGAAATTCGGTACCAAGTAATGCATGTTGTTCCATTGGGAACCAATCATCGACGACGTGAAATTCCGCGGGGGTATCATTGATTATTATTCTTATAGACCCCTTTGTTCTTACAGGGATACTCGAGTTCCCCTCCAAATTTAATATATCATATTTATTTATATGCGTATTAGCATTTACGATTTGATATTTTACGAGATTCACTTCCGAGCCTGAGTCTATGAAAAATTCCTTAAGTCCCGATAAGTTGGGTGAGTCGAGATCAACAGAAGCTATTTGTTTTGAACGCGTTAATGAGACGTGGACGGTGCGCACGGAGACGCCTCTATTATTTTCACGGGGCGCTCCGTCGGTTTTTCGTCCCGCCGGGAGGCCCGAGCAACTGGTCGAGAATTCTCGTTTTTTGGCAATTCGGTTGCCTTGTTCCTTTCTTCATTTTGTTTTTTAAAGCAGGATGTCTCGAGGTGACCCGCCCTGCTGCAATAATTACACGTCGACAGGGGTCGAGATCCTTGTCCGTTTGTGGGCTTTGACCACGTGATTCTACTGTTTGAATTTTGTTTGTTTAAATTTCCCAGTTTATTGTCCGGAAATTTTTACCAGCAATCATCCAACGCGTGATTGCGGTTGCAATGTTTACAAATCGGTCCTCCTGAAGGGGAGACCGCTTTTATTTGGGCCGACTGATTTTGAGTTCGGGTTTCCAAACGTGTTTCCTTGAAATGTGACCTATCGCGTTCCATATCTTTTTCAACTTTTATTGCCTTTGAATCGGCATCTTCGAGATTATCGAAACCCTCGAGTTTGAGACGGATTCGAAAGTCGAGTGGAAGACCCTTGACGAAACAACCAAGCATGACGTTTTCGAAAATATCGTATTGACCGTTTCGGAGAGGTCCGTGATTATCAATTTCGGCTCCGAGAATCACAGTATGCAAATCTTTGGTTCGACTGATATAATCGTTTTTGCTTTTTGAAATATTTCCAAGTTCACCACGAAATTCTTTCAAAGTTTTCGTGGCGCCAAATAACGTTTTCAATCGCTCACCGAATCGGTGAACGTTCTGGAAGTTATAGTCTTCTAGTGCCATTGCGGCATGACCTTTTAATTTGCTACGAATGAGCTGAGTGGTTCCTAACTCCTGATGAGGGCGGACATGTCCCTTGTCCTTTTACGAGCACGAACAAACCGGAGAACCGGTACGTTGTACCCATTGAAGGTGGGCACAGATTCAAGTGCGTCTTTAAATTTAATGTTCGCGGGTAATTCTCGATCGTCGCGAACGTTAACTTCGTTTTGTTGTACGTGAGGGACTGGACCTGATTGTCGTTGACCCTCGATATTTTTAATCGAACCTATTTCCCTACTAATTCGGCTGACCTCATTAATCATCGTAGAAAGGGTATTTTGCATAGCCTCGAGGTCGTGATGAGTGATGGAGATTGGTTCATCCCTATTATTCATTTGATCACTAAATTCAGTTTCACGAGCACTCAGGGCTCCTAATTTTACGTGCGTTTCTAATTCTCTTTCTAATAACGCCTGTGCTTGTTCACGAAGTATTTCGCGTTTTTGATCTAATTGATCCGCTAATACGCGGAGTTCTTCTTCACTTGAACGTTTGAATTTTGAGAACGCTCAACCATTTTAAACCTCTTATTTTATTTTACACTTTGCGATATAAACCATAAACTTTTATATTGATTTTAATTTTACACAAAGACTAAGCGTATCCCACCGCTTCCACCATTTTTTTAACTAACTAACTAAATTTGTTACGTCATGGGTCTCATTTTTAATTGATAATTAATCGTGGGAGGGAGGGAGGAAGGGAGGGAGGGAGGAAGGGAGGGAGGGACGGAGGGAGGGAGGGAGGGAGAGGGAGAGAGAGAGAGAGAAATAAATGCACTACGATGATTTGTCCGTTGCGTGTTTGCACGTTTGAACGAGAGACTAATATATTTTAATTATTTTGTATAATTTTAATAGCGCGAAAAAATCAAAGGTGATATAAACAATTATGTATTTTATACGTAAATAAGCGTAGTTACATTCAATAAAGAAAATAATATAACTTTCTTAAATGATTTGTTGCAGTGTAACACTTGTTATGCTTTCTTTTAGTTTTATTTTGATTCAAACAATTAAATGCCGGTTTTACAGAGACTTGAAGTTACACTGTCGAAGAGACCGAGGTAAACTCGAAAATAATATAAAATAAAATAAATATACCGGTTTTCAGAGCGTCGACTCTGCGATGCGCGCTGTTGGAGAGACAGGACGGAACTGACTGGCCAGCTCCCGTAGCGCAATATGTATCCTCGCCCTCTATGTCTCTGAGACAAAGGGCTTGGCGTCATTACCCTCGCTCTCGAGCTCGGTCCCCATGTAACCGAATATTAGCACTAATAACGTTACTTTTCTCGAGTTATACATGAGCAGTGAAACGAATATTTTTCATTATCGGCAGGATGTGCTGACTACGTGGTGACCAAGCTCCCAGGAGGTCTGTGAGAAAACTCGCGATGAAGCTGACCGCTTAAGAACCGTTTCGTGGGTTATTCGAGCACTCTTGCGTCCCCAATATATACATAATATAGATATGACAATACTTCTTATTTCTAGGATCATTGTATTATGGTCAACATGAATATACATATATATGTTAGATACTAGTTTCGGGGACACGTGAATGTCCCCTAAATATACATGTATGTATAGGTATTAATATTATTATTTGTACTCCGGAGACTCTCTTGGTTGTCCCAGGAGTTTATCGAGTATATATATATATATATATATATATATATATATATATATATATATATATATATACTCGATAAACTCATGGGACAACCACACACACAAATAGACACATATATATATATATATGGATGTATGTATGTATGTATGTATGTATGTATGTATATATGTATGTATGTATGTATGTATGTATGTGGGTCTGTGTGTGTGTGTGTCTCTGTGTCTGTGCGTGTTCTTTTAAAGAGGTTTAGCGGCAAAATGCCTGCGCACCGTAGCAAATAATTGCCGTGTGTCGGGCTTGCACGGAGTAAAAACGCCCGTTCCTCTGTGGCCTTACAAATTCTCCCGCGGGACGACCGCTAGGTATTACATCGCGGGAGAGGCCTTAGCCGTAGCTCTTCCGGGGATGTAAGGTCGTCTGACAGTGGAACGGGGATGTAAGGTCGTCTGACAGTGCTGTCAGACGACCTTACATCCCCGTTCCACTCGAGATGGTATGAGTGGTTTAGGGGTTCGTGTCGCTGATTTCATCTATGACTGCCTGATCTTCCGGCGTCGTCTTCTTCCTCGCGCGTTCTACACGTCGCAATTCCTTCATTACTGCGGCAGAGTAAGCCGATATCGCTGTCCATACGTCTGCTGACTTCAGCACCAACTCAACCATGACGAAATTCTTTCAAAGTTTTCGTGGCGCCAAATAACGTTTTCAACCGCTCACCGAATTGGTGAACGTTCTGGAAGTTATAGTCTTCTAGTGGTAATATTAATATTATTATTTGTACTCCGGAGACTCTCTTGGTTGTCCCAGGAGTTTATCGAGTATATATATATATATATATATATATATATATATATATATATATATATATATATATACTCGATAAACTCATGGGACAACCACACACACAAATAGACACATATATATATATATGGATGTATGTATGTATGTATGTATGTATGTATGTATGTATATATGTATGTTTGTATATATGTATGTATGTATGTATGTATGTATGTATGTATGTATGTATGTATGTATATATGTATGTATGTATGTATGTATGTATGTATGTATGTATGTATATATGTATGTATGTATGTATGTATGTATGTATGTATGTGGGTCTGTGTGTGTGTGTGTGTCTCTGTGTCTGTGCGTGTTCTTTTAAAGAGGTTTAGCGGCAAAATGCCTGCGCACCGTAGCAAATAATTGCCGTGTGTCGGGCTTGCACGGAGTAAAAACGCCCGTTCCTCTGTGGCCTTACAAATTCTCCCGCGGGACGACCGCTAGGTATTACATCGCGGGAGAGGCCTTAGCCGTAGCTCTTCCGGGGATGTAAGGTCGTCTGACAGTGGAACGGGGATGTAAGGTCGTCTGACAGTGCTGTCAGACGACCTTACATCCCCGTTCCACTCGAGATGGTATGAGTGGTTTAGGGGTTCGTGTCGCTGATTTCATCTATGACTGCCTGATCTTCCGGCGTCGTCTTCTTCCTCGCGCGTTCTACACGTCGCAATTCCTTCATTACTGCGGCAGAGTAAGCCGATATTGCTGTCCATACGTCTGCTGACTTCAGCACCAACTCAACCAGGTTGTTCGGGGTGATGCTTGTCTCCAGCTGATCCTCGACTATCGCGCCAGAGGCACTAAACCGTGGGCATTGGAACAATGCATGTTCAGCGTTCTCCTCGACTGCTACACATGCTGGGCAGTCCGGGGAATCTTCATAATTCAACTTATAGAGATAAGCCCGGAAGCAGCCGTGTCCTGAGATCACTTGAGTGAGATAATAGTTGAGCTCCCCATGTAGACGGTTCACCCATATCTCCACCTTCGGGATTAGTCGATGTGTCCACCTTCCCTTGGTAGAGGCATCCCACATCGTCTGCCACTGATTCAAACTGGTTGCTCCCGCTTCTGTCCTTACATAACTGGGATTTCTAGCTCCCTTCTGCTGATACATCGATCTACGCTCTTCAGCGAGCACCTCAATGGGCAGCATTCCCGCGATAACGTTGATAGCGTCCTCGGAGACAGTGCGAAATGCACAGGCTACCCTCAAGGCGCTGACACGAAACGTTGCTGCAGCCTTCCTGTGGTACTCCTGGATTTTCAGTGCGTCAGCCCATATGGCTATGCCATATGTGAGCACTGAGGTCGTCACTGATGACAGCAGTATCCTCCTCTTCTGTCTGGGTTCACCAACATTAGGCATGAGTCGCGCCAGTGTGGTAGCCACCCGAGCGGCCTTTCCGCTGATCTGCTCGGTTTGCTCTTTGAAGTTCAGCCTCGCGTCGAGAATCACACCCAGGTACCGAATGAACGGTTGGGATGTGATTTCGGCATTTCCAACCCTGAGCGTTACCGTTTCCATCACCTTCCTGCTGGATACGAGGAGTACTTCTGTTTTGCGGGCTGCAAGCTGCAGTCCAACAGAAGACATCCATTCCTTTATCTTGGCGAAAGCTTCGCCGAAGAGTGCGGTGATTTGCTCCAGGAATTTGGCGATGACAATCAGCGCCGCGTCATCTGCAAACGCTACGACGGACACTCCTTTCGGTAATTGTAATAGCAGCAGATCATTGTACATGATGATCCACAGAAGCGGTCCAAGTACAGAGCCCTGAGGAACTCCTCCAGTCACCCTATACGTCTTCGGTCCATCCTCTGTGTCGTACATAAGCCACCTATTACATAGGTAACTCGCCACTATTCTCTGTAGGTACCATGCTACACCTAATGTTTTTAGGGCATCCATGATACACTTCCATATCGCCGAGTTGAAAGCGTTTTTGACGTCGAGAGCGACAACTGCGCAGTACTTCTTGGACCCTCTTTTCCATCGTTTCCCCGCAGTCGATTCCTGCGCTTGCTTCACCACTGTGTTAATGGCATCCAGCGTAGAGCGCTGCTTTCTGAAGCCAAACTGGCCCTCCGCCAGTAGAGGGTCCACGAACTTCTCAATCCTGTTATGGATGTTGCGCTCGAAGATCTTTCCGGCGGTATCCAGCATACAGAGCGGACGATAGTATTAAGGTTCGTGCGGCGGCTTCTTCCCTTTCGGGAGTAGCACTAGCTTCTGCCACTTTCACTTGTTCGGGAAGATTCCTTCCTTGAGACACCCATTGGACATGCCCAGGAATATTGCCGATGCCAACTTGATCGCTGCCTTGAGTGCGATGTTGGGTATCCCATCCATGCCGGGGGCTTTATTGTTGCCCACCCTGGCAATCGCCGTAAGAAGCTCTTCTTCAGTAATGGCTGGGATGTCCTCATCGACGTCCTCCGCGAGCTGGTAGTCCTCCTCGGGTTGCTCAGGGAACAGATGTGTAACAATCTTTTCCAGCAGGGCTGCGTCCACAGGCGATGGCATCGGCTGGCTTTTCAGCCGAGTCATTACTACTTTGTATGGCCTACCCCAGGGAGCATCTGCCACCTCGCTGAGCAGTTCGCCCCAGCTTTCAGCTTAACTCTGCTTGATAGCCTTTTTAAGCTTCAAGCGCGCCTTCTTGTGCTGTTCTTCCAAATCGGGGAACGAGCGTTTGCCTCGAGCTCGTTGCGCTCGGCGGCGAGTTCGATGACACTCCTTTCGGAGGCCGGCAATTCGTTCGCTCCATCAGTGTACCGCTGGTCGGAAGTCGACATCACGTTTCCGTGGCATTGTGGCATCGCATGCTTCGGTGACCCTCTGCATGACCACCTCGACCTTCTCGGTTGCACTTTCTGCTGCGAGGGGGCTAGTGTCAAAAATTTCACGAAACGAGTCCGCGTCAAACATTTTCGCTTTCCAGCCCTCCCCGTTTGTCTTCGGTGCCTTCGCTATTCTGCTGACGTCTCCGCGAATCTCCCAGAGAATCGCTTGATGATCACTGTGAGTGTAGATATCACTGACTACCCAGTGACACTGGTTGCCTCTGGCCAGGCTACTACTCACAAAAGTGAGGTCCACTATAGAGGAGGCTTCACCTTTAACAAAAGTGGGCTTTGTACCTGCATTAAGTAGTACTACATCCAATAAAGACATAGCCTCAAGCAGGGCTTGACCCTTCCTGTTCGTCACTTTACTACCCCATTCCACAGCCAACGCGTCGTAATCTCCGGCTATGGCTACCGGGAATGGTTGTTTAGCGTCTGCGACTAAGTTGTCGAGAAAATTTTCAAACTCATCAGTCGTCAGGCTAGGCGGTGCGTAACAACTGTAGAAATGAACTCTTTTGGCTTTTATTCTCACAAAACCAGTTTCCATCCGACTCGCAAGATCCTGAAATGGAAGCTTTCCGCAAGACCAAATTGTGGCCTTCCCACTTGCGTCAGATTCCCAGGGTTGCGTGTCTAGATGTCTATATGGTTTCGAGAGTATCGCCAAGTCAGGCTTCAACTCGCGCACAGTCTGCATGAGCAGGTCCTGTGCGGCTTCACAATGGTTGAGGTTGAGCTGGAGTACTCTCATTTGCATCTTTTTTGGAGTGCCTGGAGAGCCTGGAGCGCCCGCGTATACGCTGGACATCGGCTGCTGCCTGCGATGTGGGCTGGGGGTGCCCCATCTCCCGCTTTTGCACATATGACACACTTTGCGCTTGCTGTGCATTCGGCAACTTTGTGGCCAGTGATACCGCACTTGATGCAGTCTTTAGCCCGGTCGACGCTGCTCTTGCAGTTCCGTGATAAGTGTCCAAATTGCCAGCACTTGAAACACTTTAGTGGCCTCACCACCTCTCGGATTCTGCAATTACACCAGCCGACTCGGATGATTCCTGTATCCAGAAGTTTCCGGGCAGCAGGCACCATGATTCGTATTACCGCGGTCTGAGTCCTGCCATATGCTTTACGCAGAGACTTAAGAGAGTGTTCCGTGGCTGGATAGTCCGGTCCCAAGACTTTCTGCAGGGCCGCCGATATCTCCTCCTTCGTCGCATCGTCTTCCAGGTCCTTGATCTCCAGATCCAATTCCTGGACTTTACTCTGCACCGTTGCTGATTCGCCAAGAACACCTTCGAATTGGTTTTGCAATTCCGGTGCTTTGGCTGAGCTCTCCTTATTCAGAATGATCAGCAGATCTCCCGCGTTCGTTCTGCGTACCTTTTGGACGCATTCACCTGCATCCTTGAGCGCCGGATCCTTCTTTATACGACTCAAGATCTCCGCATAGCTCAAGTCACCCTTTTTGTGGATGACGAGAGCGTTGGGCAGAGTCGGCCGTTCGCGAGGTTTCTGCGGCTTCTTCTGAGGCTGCGTCTGGGATATCTTGTGCGATCTTTTCTTCTTTCCGGCAGTCTGCCACTCCTGCTCTGATCGCACGCCTCCCTTATCCTCGGGTTGACCAGCCAGCTCGTCCAGCTGCTTCTTCTTCTTCGGCTCCTTTCCCTCGGTCGACGTTGGTGTAACCCGCTTTCTCCTCTTCGCCTTGCTTCCTTGCGTCGAGGTACCGTCCACGTCCATGCCTTCATCGTTCCTCTCCTTGTTAGGTAGAGTCGATTTCGCTTGGTTTATGGTTGGCGTGGTTTGCGTACCTCCAGTCGACGTTTCCGCCTGTGGCTTTTCCCTCCACGTTACCATGTCCACTATACCTTTCCAAGTACTGGTAAGCATAGGAACCCACCGCTGGATCTCTTTGTGGAGGTTTTTCTTCTGCTGAATAAAAGAGGCTAGGCTCTCCAGCGTCTTTCCATGCCTCTCCACCAACTTCATGATCTGTTGGTTTCTACCTTCCTCTTCCTTTCCTTCACTTGGAACATTGTGCGCCATGGAGGCCAAGTGGCCCACCTCCGTGGTACTGCGGTCGTGTGGTGACGACGCCCGGGAGCCCGCTTGCTCACTCCCTGGAGGCGCCGGTACTGGGGTTCCGTGCCCCTGCACCCTAATCCGTACATTGAACTTCCCATTATCATTTGTTGTCGAGGTTTGTTCCCCGAGTCTGTTGGTCCACGGGAGGTGTTTTAATTGCCTCCTACCCTGTATCGGCGTTTGTCACTTGTCTAATGAATTATGTTCAATTGGGATAAATAAGTCATTCGATGTAACGCACGGTCCCAGCGATTTATTTAACGAACTGTGACCGTTGATTGGACCTTCTTGGATGATAAAACAAATCAAAATGCATCTAGAAATGTAGAATGCGTATTGTTCAGATTTAAATGGTTCAGAGAGTTTTAAATAATCACATGACAAAATAGGAGAGAAAGGTTTTGCTGATCGCAACGCAAATTGAAAATACACGAAAAATACACAGAAAAATGTTTACATTGAATGTTGCAAATTTGGAAATGAATAATATAATTTTGGACGTCTGAGGACTCTGGAAACTATTGAGATTTGTTATCAGGACTGCCAGAACTCTTTTATGCGATCAAAAAAATATTAGACCACTATAGGTCAACAAGGAATGAGAGAGACCACTGTGCGATTCTTGTACGGTACAGCTGCCGGCGAAAAAATTGAGTACCTGAAGCTTCTGGCTGCTTCCCCCATATGATTTCATGTGTACTAGAGGCATCTAGTACTGCAAATAGAAATGAAATGAAGTTAGGCCATGACTGAACGAGATCTTTGAAAAAGGTCTTTAAAAAAAAACAATTATTTCGTGCGTTAAAGACTTTGGCTACTTCTCAGACATGTTTTTGTATGTACTGAAACTCCCGAGTACTTGAAAAAGAAAAGAAAAAAAATTCGTCAACAATGAGTCAGCAAGGACTAAGAGATGACAATAACCGATTGTTGTATGGTACAATTGTCATAAAAGAAGACTATTTTGTTATCCTGGAGATTCCGGCTACTTATTCCATATGTTTTTATGTCTACTATAACGGTCTAGTACTATAAAAAAATATTAGACCTGAATAAATCAGCAGAGAGTGAAGTAGAAAAACACTCGATTGCTATCGGGTGCAGCTTCCATACAAAAAATATTTCGCGTAACTGACAGTTCTGGTTACTTTTCACCGATGATTTTATGTGCACTAAACTGTCCCGTATAAAAAGAAAGAAAAAATATTAGGCGACAGTCAGTCATGAAGGGAGGGAGGTGATACTGCTGAAACGTTGGATGGTACATATTTCATATGTACTAGAACACTTTAGTAATCAAAAAAATATTAGACAACAATGACTCAGCAAGATATGAGACTTGAGACCGCCCATTAGTGTATAGTATAGCTCCGCGAATAAATCATTTCAAGTCTCTGAAGCTTCTGAATAATTCTAATGCATGTTTTTATGTGCACTCGAACTCTCTAGTATTGTGAACAAATAATGAGATAACAATAAGTAATGAAGGAATAAGAAATGAAACTGCACTATTGTTGTACGGTGCACCTTCGACATTGAAAAATTATGTCGTGAGTCTGAAGCTTCTGGCTGCAGGTCAGATCTCAGGTATGTTTTTATGTGCACAAAAACTCCTTAGTACTTTCAAAAAATACTAGGCAACAATGATTTAGAAAGGAATGGGATGAGACTGCTCGACTGTTCCATGGTACAGTGTCCATTTAAAAAAATCATTCCGCACGTCTAAAGCTCCTGGCTACTCCTCATGCGTGTTTTCATGGGAACTAGACATCTTAAGGCCTTAGGCCACAGTAACGAGTATAAAATCATGTGCGAATGTAACATTTTTTTCGCATAAAAAAAGTGATTCACTCATGAAAATAATTACACATCTATTTAGTATGAATATCGAGTTGTTACAAATTTTTCTTTTCGATGTACAACATGGCCGACTACTAATATTTTCTTTTGTTATCTTTTTTTAGGCACTCCGCGGCGTGACATGTAGCATCCACAATTTTTTACCTAGAACGAAAAACAAAAATTCTCGCCAATGTGCATTAGAACACTCTGAGAAGTACATACGGAATTAAAAAATATTCTTTATTCAAAATTTGTAGGTATTTGAACTTAAGAAATGAATTTTCAGTGAAAAATTTCGTTATAACTCCTTATAAACTGCTCATAAAATGAAAAGTTTTCGATTAATCTGAAATTCCGTACGTACTCCTCTGCGAAATACAATTAGATACATAACTATCAAATTTGAAGTAAATCGAGTGAAAATTGTTGAAGTTATTTGTCACGCCAATTGAAAAAGCTGTTTCGAGACGTTTCGAGTAGTCGGCCATTCTGGACATCGAAAACAAATATATCTTCTAACAGCTTGATAACCATACTAAATAGATGTGTAATCAATTTTATGAGTGAATCATCTTTTCATGCGAAAAAAAGGTAAATTCGCACATGAATTTGTACCCGTTACTGTGGCCTAAGGCCTTGAGTACTCAACGAAAAATTAAACAACAAAAAGTCAGCGAAAAGGATAGATAATACTGCTCGATTGCTGTATCGTATACCTACGAGCAAAAAGACTGTACCGTTCATCTAAAACTTTTGGCTCCTTCTCCCATCTGATTTCCTGTACTACTTCGAAAAAAATATACGGCTAGTCAGCATTCGATAAGTCGATTCGCAGTTCGATAGGTCAGGAAGTGATGAGAATCAAGACTGCTCAATTGTTGTAACGCTCAACTTACATGAAAAAAAAAAATATTTTGCGCCTCGAAAACATCTGGCTATTTCTCAGGCATGTTTTCATGTATGCTTAAAATCTCTTGTACTGTGAAAAAATACTATACAACAATAAGTCAGGAAGATATGAAAGGTGGCATTGCTCAATGGTTGAAACGTACAGGTTTCGATTTAAAAAATTATTTCGTGTCTCTGGAGCATCTAGCTGCTTCTCAGAGTACGTCTCTAGTACACAAAACCATGTTGTGTGGACTATAACTTTCTAGTACTGTGACAAAACTATTAGACACAATAAGCCAGTAAGGGATAAGGGGCGACACGGCTCGATTGTGCTAAGGTACGGGTTTTGTTTAAAAAAAATTGTTTCCTACCTCTAAATCATATGGCTACTTCTCAGACACGGTTTTTCATGTACTAGAACTCTCTAGTACTGTAAAAAACATACTAGACAACAATGCATCATAAAAGAATGAGCAGTGACACTGCTCGATTGTTGTGCGGTGGTGCCTCAATAATAAAAATTGTTAGGTATGTCTGGAACTTCTAAACTCGCCAGTGCTTAAAAAAAATTGTACAACGATAAATAAGCAAGGGATGGGAGTTGAAACTGCTCGATTGTTGCATGGTACAGCTTCCATAAAAAAATCATTTAGCACATCTGAAGATGCTGGTTACGTCTCAAATCTGTTTTTATATGTACTAGAATTCTCCCATACTTAAAAAAATAATATTGTACAGAAATAAATCGGTAAAGGATAAGAGATGAAACTGTTCTATTGGTGTATGGTCCGGTTTGCATTGAAAAAAACAATTCTCAAGCCTGAAGCTGCTGGCTGCTTCTCATATATGCTTTCATGTGCGCTAGAATTCTTGGGCAAAAAAATTAGGCAACAATAATTTAGTGTGGAAGTACGGTCGCGCAATTAGCACGTCGTGCCATACGCCGGCTTAGGCGCGTCCGCGCCGCGATACGCGCCATGAAGAGATTCTTCCCGCGTTCTTCACTCTTGCTACGCGCACAGCGGAGCACGCTTCTTAATTCTGTCTTAATACTTTTTCCGCACCCGAATACACGAGGTGCTAGTTGGAGTTCTTTTGCGTGTTTTTCTTTGTGATTTCAGGTACCGCCTCTACAGTTAGCGAAGAATGAAAGATAATACTGCCTGATTGCTGCATCGTACACTTTTCGCGAAAAAATCATTTTCTGCGTCTACAGCTTCTGACTTCGTCTCCCATATGTTTTCATGTGTTCTAACACTCTGTAATACTCCAAAGAAAGGTTGGGCAACAACAGGTCAGCACGATAGAAGCGATGAGACTGATCGATAGTTGTAGCGCAGCTTCTACAAAAAGAAAATTACTCCGCGCCTTTGAAACATCGGGCTGCTTCTCAGAAATATTTTGATGTGTAGACGGAGTCTTTTGTATAGTAAAAAAAACATTAGACACTAATAACTCAAGAAAACATGAGAGTTGCGACTGCTCGATTGTTCTATACTACAGGTTCATAAAGGACAATAAATTTGAGCACTGAAGCTTCTGACTATATCTCACGTATGTTTTTATGTGTGACTCTCTAGGACTATAGAAAAAAACTAGACAACAATAACTCATGAAGAGATGAGAAATGAGACTGCACGATTGTTGCATGGTCCCCTTCAACAAAAAAATTAGTTCGTGAGTATGAAGCTTCTGGCTACTTCTCAGACATGTTTCTATGTGCGCTAGAACTCTCTAGAACGTCAAAAATATAGAAGACAACAATAAGTGAAAGCATTTAAAAATGAGACTAGTCGACTATTATATGCTAGAGCTTCCATTTAAAAAAACCTAATTCGTGCCTCCGACGCGTCTGGCTAATTCTCAGACATATTTTCATGTACATTGGGAGTCTCTAGTATTGTGGACGAAATACTGTAAAAAATAAGTTAGCTAAAGATGAATAATGACACGGTTCAAATGATGTACGGTGAAGCATCCATAAAAAAAAATTGTTTCGTATGTGTCACGATTCTGCGCTCTGCTCACATCTGTTTCCATATGTACTATAACTTTCTAGTAATGTAAACAAATATTAGAAAGCAATGAGTCATCAAGGGATTAGAGGTGGACTGCTCAAATGTTACACGGTACAGCTTTTATTTTAAAACAATATTTCGCTTCTCTGAAGCATCTGGCTACTTCTCATACATGTCTTTGTATGTACTAGAACTCTCCAGTACTGTGAAAAATACTAGACTATAATAAGTCATCGAGGGGTGAGAGGCGACACTGCTCGACTGTTTTGTGGTGGAGCTGCAATGAAAGAATTTGGTTCGTGCGTCTGAAGTTCATGGCTAATTCTCATATATCCTTTTATGTGAACTAGAACTCTTTAATGCGTCAAAAAGAAAGATTGAACATCAACAAGTCGACAAGGAATGAGAGGTGAGACTGCTCGATTGTTCTACGGTGCAGCTTCCATAGAACATAAGTAGTATAGTGGCCACTATGGCGACCCCCAGTCCTCATCCCCACTCTTACCCCCACTCTTCGGTAGCCGAAGTGGTGAGGATGAAGTGGGGATGGTCGTCCTTATCCCCCCACCCCTCCCCTCTCCTCGGTATTCGAGGTGGAGGGGATGGTGTGGGGATTTCTCCCACGCGCCGGCAGCGGGGCATGGAGGAGGGATGGCCGGAGTGGAGGGTTCGCCATAGCGGCCCCTTTTTTCACTTTATGAAAATTCATTTTTTAGAAATAAATCTGTCTTACTCACCGAGGCCGTTGTTGCTCCTGGTGACGGTGAACTCCAAGGGTAGACACACGCGCGCGCGCGCGCACACACACACACACACATACACACGCGCGCGTGCGCGCGCGCACACACAAGCACGAGTGTTACGGCTCCTTCTCCCACCCCTCCGGCTCGAACGAGTCGTCGAACGCGTCGTCGGGCCACCCCGCGTCGTAAAAAGCGACGGGTTCGGGCCCGTCGTTCAACGCCGTGATTAGCACCGTCGCGACGTCGACCCCGTTGTACATGCGCACGCAGGGGAGGGGGTTGTCGTTTTCGGCCAGAGCCACGACGACGCGGTTCTCTACGACGTCCGTAAGCAGGCCCGAGACGATGGGGATGGTCTCAAGATGCGCGATCCCCGAAACCGTGCACTGAACGACGAGGCCCGTGACAAATGCGCAAAAGGGCCCGGGGGTATACAGCGAGTGCGCGTCTACGTACCCGCTAGACCCCTCATCCACAAAAAAAACTTCACTGTATCCCTCGGAGTCGCACGACACTATGTTCCCGTGGAGTACATCACAGCCACCCGCGGGGATTATGACGCACAACGCTCCCGGCACAACATCGTCGTCGAACGGGAGGCGTACTCCCGCCCTACGCTGCACGTAAAACGCGTACAGGGCTCCACGCAACCACTTATGCGTTTCGCCCGTCGCCACTGTGCGTATATATACGGCCAAGCCGCCGACACGGGAAAGGCGGCACGCGAACGGCGCCACAGGGAGCTCGTCCGCTTTCCACCAGTCCGAACACGGACTGGTGGAAAAGAAGATGAGACGCGCGCGATGGAGTCTGGAGAGCAACTGAAGCTGCCAGTCGTATGAAGGGCATCTTTTGCTGATTTTTGACAGGTCAGTATAATTGCACGTGTGCGAGGTAGCTGATGCATCGTTCCACGATGAGCTCACCCGACGGTGAGCGCGATCGTTCTACGATGAGCTCATCCGATGGTGAGCACGGAGTTTAGATAGCATAGCTTCACGTGTGCAAGCTAAGCGATGCAGTTTAGCTTCGCTCCGTGATGAGTTCATCCGCCGGTGAACTCACCGCAGGCGTTTGCGAATTATGCTGATAACTGTCAAAATCTTTTGCGCAGCAGCCCGCATGGGAGAAGCCGTATTCTCGGCCTCTCCTCTTTGTGTGGATATTCGTACCTGCTATAAAGCGCGCACACCGACGGGCACGAGCATACGTGTGTCGTGGCTTCGGGCCGCTTGCTGGCACACACACAGACGCGCCCTCGTAGCAGCCCGCAAGGGAGAAGCCGTATTCTCGGCCTCTCCTTTTTGTGCGAATATTCGTACCTGTTACAGAGCGCACACACCGACGGCCACGAGCAAACGTGTTCGTGGCACCGGGCCGCTTGCTGGCACACACACACACACGCGCCCTCGTAGTAGCTCGCAAGGGAGAAGCCGTATTCTCGGCCTCTCCTCTTTGTGCGGATATTCGTACCTGGTATAGAGCGCACACACCGACGGGCGCGAGCATACGTGGGTCGTGGCATCGGGCCGCTTGCTACTACATGCATGCGCCCGCGTAGTGGCTCGCAATGGAGAAGCCGTATTCTCGGCCTCTCCTCTTTGTGCGGATTTTCGTACCTGCTATAGAGCGCGCACACCGACGAACACGAGCATATGTGTGTGTGCGGCACCGGACCGCTCAATAATGCACACACGCACGCGCGTCGCTCACTGCCGTATGCTTTTAAAAATGAATAACAATTCAGAGATTGATCCGAACCCCATACTTTTATCAGCCTATTCAGAATTTCAGCCTACATCCTCGAGAACATCTCACCAGATCTCATCAGTTGATGAAGATACTTTCAGGAATGGTCGCGAGTCAGCAAAAATGCAGCTGCGCGAAATATCGGTTTACACGTTCGGAGAAATAAATCTCGAGATTTTCAAAAAGGCTATTGTCTTCGAATGTGCTACTTGTATGTGTGATAAAACATACATACACACATACACACACACATTGCTCGTGACAACGCGAACATTTGAACAATTAAAAAAAAGCTGTGAGTAGTGATCTAGACAGCGTTTGATACATTTCTCAGGAGCAGCTATGGATAGCCGTAATATCCGTACGTGCATTTTAGATCTTCTTCGCTTAGTGAAAACGCGGAATGCACAACTTCGCTGAAGGTGTAATAATAACTGGTGCACCGAATTGCGATATTTGCCGGAAAATTCTCTCATAACTCGTTTGAAATATGTGTTATGGTGGGATCCGCTGCGAGCCCTTGTGACGGCCTATAACAGAGGTCTGTTTAGAAGCTACAGGGTTCTCCTATGTGTGTTTGAAGAATTTCAACGCAGAAATGTCGAGACTACTCCGTGCACACGTAACCTCATCAATGAAATACTACTGTGTCCAAAAAATAAGGTGACATTTGAATTTCAACTGCGCGCGTCGAAGGATTTGGAGAATGTTTTTTTTGACGTGACAACGTCTTATAATTCGATGGAGCCGGCTGCACGCACGAAAAAGCATGACTCATCGCCGTTACCTCGCTCTGAGGCGTTCCATCTAAGGCTTGAAGTGTAAGCGAGAGCGCGGAACGAGCGACAAAGAGGCACAATCGGCCTCCGCGTTCGGCAGCGTTCGGCAGCGTTCGACATCTGTCTCTCTCCTACTTGAGTGATCTCTGCACACTGCACTGCCTCTGCACACTGCGAGCGACGAGCGACGAGCGATGAGCGATATCCAATGGCAACGTCACTCTCATAGAGCATTTCCGTCATACTCGAGCTCTCATTGGATATCGCTCATCGCTTGTCGCCCATCGCGCGCAGTGTGCAGAGGCCATGAGTGATGCGTCCGCGTGGACAGCTGCTATACAATAATACATGTACATGTTTTCGTCAAGTATGAAGTGCAGTGAAAAGTGAATGTGGTGTCAATTGTTTATAGCAACGATAATTGCGGCGATAAAGGTAATGATTCTTTCGATATTAAATATATGTTCAGTGATATATTGTCGAATATTCGTGCTTTCATCATTAAAATAAATAGCATCGGTCCGCTAGTGCAGCGATTGTAGGTTATGCTATAATTGATAAAACTATAACAATAAGTTAACAGAACTATTTCACGATGAGTAAAAATCAATTGCTTTACTATTCGATCGAAATAATTATCGAGCGTAGCTATGATTTCAAAAAATTAAAACATAAATGTTAAATCTTCCACATATCATAACAACGTGTCTGAAATGACAGGTTCAAAGGGAACAATTTTCTCCTATATCAAACACATTGAGGCGGGCTTTTTAAAAGCTAGAGTTACAAAAATTTTAATGATGTTTCCAAATTTTAAATTTTAAATTTAAGATTTATGAACAATAATTTAATCACAGTTTATTCTTATAATAAATTATTCAAAATTATTACTTTTTTACAACAAATTACAATTAAATTTGCAAAAATAATTAAGTAACTAATTGAACAACAACTTTTATTCAGTTTACTTGCTGAAAGAAATAATGTCAATACAAAATTTATTATTATAAAATAATAAAATCAAAAATTAAATTTTAACAGTCGAGTAGAAATTTAAACAATAAATTTTATTCAAGTATTTTGTAAATTTCAAATGATTTTCTGAACGAAGAATTTTATGAAAAAATAAAAGTTGTAAAACAATTGCTCAAAGCACATTCATACTTGTAAAAAATATGTACATTGTAAAGAAAAATAAATAAAAATTGACATAATTGTATTTATGCGTACAAATAAATGTAACTTGATCAATTCAATTGTGATTTCCATTTACCTCCTTCTCTATATCCATACAAAATATCTATCAAACAAACAAAATTAAAATTTTCTTTTAAAAATGAAACCATTCCATCAGTATTTTCTTATGACGTTGTCACGTTCAACTATCGTCAGTAAACCGACTTTACAGACAACCGATTTTTTTAGTTTGGTAGTACTGTCAGTGACATCTATGTCAAATTTACATGTCAAAATATGCATTAGTGTTCGAGATACGCGTCGTTTTGTGAGCTGCTAAAAGTGAGTTTTTCCTTTTTTGCGATGTCGAAATTTGTTGAGCAAAGAATTTGCATTAAATTTTGTTTGCGGAATCAATTTTCTGCTGCGGATACGTTTCGCTAAAAACTCAACCCATATCGTACCGCAACCACCGTATTCACCTGATCTGGCGCCGTGCGACTTCTGGCTGTTCAGCAAGCTCAAAAGATCGCTCCGGGGACACCGTTTTGATACGATAGAGGAGATTCAAGCCGCAGCGAAGACGGAACTGAAGGCCATCCGGGAAAGTGACTACAATCAGTGTTTCGAAGATTGGAAAATCCGTTGGCATAAGTGCATTGCATCGGGAGGGGATTACTTTGAAGGAGATGAAATTGATTTGGAAAAATAAATAAAGCATTTTCGAAATAAATACAATGTCACCTTATTTTTTGGACACAGTAGTAAATGGTAAGTTGTGCTCCGTAGCGTGCGAGCATCTTTTTTAGGTGTGATATTGCAGAATAAGTGGGGTAATGCAGAAGTACCCCTAGATTATCGCCGGCTCTATGATGCGAGCTCCGATGAAGAAGCTGCACTCGCCGAGGGGGCGCAAGCCGTGGAGGAAGAAACAGCGCGAGATGACGAAAGCGTGCATGACGACCATCTAGATTCCGAGATTGAAGGACCATCGTGCAATAATTGCGCCGACTCTGAAATGCTTATGGGTCCTGATCTACACCCCGCAACCAACAATGAGGTGACTGTTCATAGACTTCTTGATTACCTTCAGCTATCCTCAATATCAGATGTTGAAGGAGAAGATGGGGTACTACAGCAGCCGGTTCTAAGTCCGGTAGATATATTTGCGGATAGTTCCGACGAGCAATCTCGTTTCAGCGACGCTGAGACCCTTGTCCGACCGTCTACATCCAGTATGGGGCACCTGTCCGAAATATTTTCCGGTAGTAACGAGTGTAAGTATTAATAATAATAATCCATTATCATACATTAACAATACGTTTTTATCAGACATTAATAATAAAACACATGCAGGTTTGAATCCTCGTTTTAACGAGAATAACCCGGAGCGTGGCAACGACGACGACGACGACGACGATGACGCCGATCAAGCTGCAAGTGAGAGAGGCAACATCATGCTGGAGCAATGGGCTTACGAGATAGTCATCGACGCGCAACACCCTGCTGAGGAATATGAGCATAGGGACAACCAACTATGGATGTGGCCTTTTGGAGGTGACTCACCACACAGCAGGGTGAAAACGATCCACCGCACGATGATGATGATGATCGTGTTGATGACGATTGGCTAAATCGTCTTTTGAGTTCGAGCGACGACTCAGGTAAACGAACCCCGCTTTATGACTCGCATCGGTATATACATTATCGGTTTTGCAAAGCTAATATTAACTTGAAAGATTTTGTTTACAAAAAAGAGAGTGAGCTATTATATTTTACGCCAGGTTATGCATCAGTATCTCTGCTGTTTGATAAAGACGCTTTGTAGACGTCCATGGTTAGAAGTAGCAATAATACCAGGTACATTTTGAGCTTACTTATTGACATGATTAAGCAATTTTAAGTATTCCTACTCATTTTTACAGGCGTACAAGAAGGTTTCGGCCGTAGACGGCAGCGCGATGAGTCCTTCGAAGATGTACAGCCGCCAGGCGCGTGTATTAAGATCATCGAGGAGGCTCGTCGGTATTTCAAGCGTTTCAAAATACGAGGCCGAGAAATCACCGTACGCATTCGTCAACCCCCACCTGGTGGCCATTTATTACCATGGCTGGAAGGAGGGTTTTGTTACCTTTTGACGTATATTACAGCGTATTGCGAGGCTGACGATTACGTAGGTATATCGTTTGCCCCGAACAGTTTGCCGCACGGCCCCGTTTGGCTCTCGTGTTGACCCGTTAGAGACTGCGCGTCCGATGATACTCGGCACTTAATAATGAGCGTTGCTCAGAGTGCTGCATCATTGAATATTGACGATGAGTGCATAATCAAAGCCAGTATTGTCAGGGGCGTTGAGGGCACTGGCAGAAAACGCTTAACACGTGAGGGGGTAGCAAAAAAATCCATTCTAACAATATGGAATACCGATACTCTGTGTTTACCACGGTCACTGACGGCGGCGCGCGCGTATGCCGAACGGGGTGAAATGCGCTCAGGTAGTTTGCACGCAAACTGACAACGTATGAGGCAGACTAACGGTTCTTCGCAGAAAAATGCTGCTCTTGCATTAACAAATGCAGCGAGAGTTATAGTACCGTCAAACGGCTGCGGTGTCCGTGAGATTGCTCTCTACCAGAATTATCTCGCGCAGCACGGTATTGCCATAGTAGTTTATGAATTTTTGACGCTCGGGAGGAGGAACGCACCTTTGTTCGACGGCTCGCAGCAAGTCTCAAATACTTTTGGCAAAATCGAACACACGCTGCACATTTTATATTATGAGCGTTCGCATCATTATCAGCCGATATTAAATTTACGTGGTGCCGTGGGAAGCCGCGATTTTTGCTCCTCGTGTAATTCGCAATACCGTAGATTTGGCCATAGATGTTTAAAAACAAAGTGTCCTCGCTGCATGACGTCACCACCGTGCGATCCCGAAGTAAATGCAGCTATTCGAAGCGAAGTGTGCGTGCGCGAGTTTTACGGGCTGCAATGTTTCGAAAATCATTTGATTGTTAAACAGTACAGAAAACGCAAATCAAACAGCGTGTGTGTCTCGTTCAAGCGGTGCCGCGAATGCCTGAAAATTGTCAAGCCTCTCGATAAAAGACGAAAACACATTTGCGGCGTAGCCTTTTGTAAAGCATGCAGAGCGGATCGTCCCAATTATTACACATGTGCTTTATGAAGCCTATTCGCGGTGGTCAAAGCACGGGGAAAATACTTTTTATATTCTACGATTTTGAGACTCAGAAATGTACACAGGTACCAGGCGATGCGAATACTTTTCTACACGAGCCCAACTTGTGCGTAGTTCAACGAGTTTGCACGTATTGTTGCACTCGTGATTCGATGACCGAGCCATGCGAGTATTGCGACTCTCGACAATCTGTATTTCGACAGCAGCCTGTGGGACAATTGGTCGAACTTGCTATGCAGCAAAAAGATCCAACTGCCGAGTATAATTATGAACGGTACGAAAATCATTTCGATGCGTGTTGAAAAACTTGTTTTTCTCGACAGCCTAAACTATTGTCACATGCCTCTCAGTGCGCTTCCTAAAGCCTTCGGTCTCACAGGCGCTATCGTTAAAGGTGTTTTCCCTCATTTGTTTAACAGGCCGGAAAATTCAAATTATGTGGGACCCCTTCCATTATTACCTACCCCTACCCCTACAGTATTATTCTTCCGACACGATGCGCCCCGCAGAGCACGAAAAATTCTTAGCCTGGTATCACGAGTCTAAATACAGAGACTACGTGTTTGACTTTTCGAAGGAACTCGTAAGCTGCTGCACGGACGACGTCACGATCTTGAGACGCGCGTGTATGGCTTTTCGTGACATGTTTATAGCGAGCGGCCGGGTTTGTCCGTTTGACGAGAGCACAACGATAGCCTCGGCCTGCTTCAGTGTCTTTCGGAAAAATTTCCTGAAAGACAATACGATCGGTATTATGCCGTTGGGCGGCTATAGGTGGGTGCATACCCAATCAAAAAAGGCAATTTCATGGCTTCTATGGATGGAGCATACTCTCGGAAAGCGTATTATACACGCTGGCTGTTCGCGCGAATTTAGACTACCTCAAAATTTATTAGTCGACGGCTATTATGAAACAGGCAATACCGCATACGTATTACAATTTCATGGTTGCTATTGGCACCGTTGCCCTCAACGCTTCTCCCTCACTAGGGACTGTAAACAACGCAGTGATATATCAATGGACGAGCGGTTAGAAAGAACTCTTGCTATAGCTATTAGAATTCGCTCGGGATGTTATCAGTTATCGGAAATCTGGGAATGCGAGTGGGACAGGCTTTTGGAAACTAGTGCTGAAATTCTCGAACTCATACGGGATCATCCGTTGACGGCTGCGGAACCCTTAAACCCGCGTGATGCTTTCTTCGGCGGTCGCACGGAGAATATGGTAACGCTCTACGATGTTAAAGAGACGGAGCGCATACGTTACGTAGACGTCTGCTCTCTGTACCCGTATATTTTCAAATTTGGTAAATACCCTATCGGACATCCGAAAGTATATATAGGCGGAGAATGCTTAGAGCGGACAGGGCCCACTAGCGATCTAGCGCGTATCGAAGGCCTGGTGAAATGTACCGTTCTACCACCGCGCGATCTTTACCACCCTGTTTTACCTGTGCGTATACATCAGCGACTGCTGTTCTCTCTGTGCCGCACATGCAGCGAGATGATGAATGAGGAAGAGTATGCATGGCGATCCGGACGAGCGTGTGTTCGAGGGTACCTGGGTTACCGATGAATTGCGAAAAGCCGTCTCATACGGTTACACGATACTCCACATTGCCGAAATCTGGCAATACGAAGTAACGCTATTCAATCTTGATACGCAATCGGGAGGTTCATTCGTCGAGTACATTAACACCTTTTTGAAGATCAAGCAGGAGGCGAGCGGATGGCCTGAGAACTGTTTGGGCGATGAATCCGCCCAGGAGCGATATATCGCTAGCTTCGAGGAATCAGAGGGGATTCGTTTGAATCGTCAGTCGATAACCAAAAACCCCGGCCTACGCTCAGTTGCCAAACTATGTCTAAATTCGTTATGGGGAAAATTCGGACAACGCCAAAACCTGCCGCAAACAGTCGTAGTATCAACGCACAAAACACGTATGGAGTTATTCACTAATCAAGAATACGATATTACAGGTATGCTACCGGTGAACAATGAAATTCTTTACGCCAATTATATTAAAACCGGTGAGGCTGTGGTACTCTCCAGTATACCTAATACTGTAATAGCTGCATACACCACGGCACAAGCGCGTTTAAAACTTTATGGTAACTTTATGGATAGGCCAATTGCTTGGCGATTTAACTAACGAGCTAACCACCTATGGCGCGCGCAGTTACATAAGAAGTTTCATTTCCAGCGGCCCTAAATTTTATGCATTCATCGTGCGTGCGCCTGACGGGACAGAGAGTGAGGTGTGCAAAGTTAAGGGTATCGCACTTAATTTTGCAAACAATGCGTTAATAAACTATGAGTCCGTACGATCCTTCATCGTGGGTAAGCGAGAGGATCCTATTGTACTGAGATACGACGCCATTACACGTACAGAACTTCACCATATTGACACACGAGGTGAGACAAAAACGTGCAAGCCATCGAGCATTAAGCGAAGACGTGATGGACAATGCGGATCGCTTCCCTGTGGTTATTGCCATTAGTAAAATATAATGTAAATATATTTTTTACGTAAAAACCCGAAAATCTTATTTAATATTGCACTGAGCCTAAATTTCCTCATTTACCGCGATGGACACGAGGTGGCAACATCCCTGGACTTCTATCATCTGCGGGCCGACAAGTTGCGGTAAAACGTATTTTGTTTAAACAATTCTGAAATGTATCACGCGTATGAACAGCGAGCGCTTCGAGAGAATAATATTTTATTATTCCAAGTGGCAGACAGCATATACGGAGTACGGTGATGCTATAGAATTTCGCGAAGGATTACCCCAGACTGCGGATTACTCAAATGACCCCCGCGCCAAGCTCTTAATTATCGATGATCTAATGCGTGAAGCATCGAGCAATGCCGTTGTCGATCTATTCACCAAAGGCAGTCATCATAAGAACTTGAGCGTTATTTTTATAACGCAAATTTTTTTTCATCAGGGCCAAGGCCAGCGGGACATCTCTTTGAATGCTAATTATATCGTTATCTTCAAAAACCCTCGCGATAGTGCTCAAATACAGCACCTGGCGCGCCAAATATGTCCCGAAAATCTGCGATTTCTACAGGAGGCTTATTACGACGCAACATCTAGACCGCACGGTTATTTGTTGCTAGATCTGAAGCAATCAACACCCGATAATTGTCGATACCGGACATGTATTTTCCCTGATGATACTCGCCATTTCGTTCAAGTATCGCGAAAAAAATTAAAAAGCGGTGATGCATATGGAGAATTACCAGTTCTACGCCTGTGATGGCACGCAGCGGATCGTCTCTTTGCCAGAAGAGCGTTGCGATATTGAACGCTCTTCAATATCTCACCGAAGAAAAGCGTGAGTCTATTTTGCGGAAAGCGGAATACGCTGCATTTGCCAGTGCGCTTTAAACGTTCTTCGCAGTAATATTTCTCTCAAAGCCAACCAACGGAAAAAATTGCGCCGCTACGTGCCCCTTCTCAGGCGCTTAGCCGCGAATAGAGGCTGCTGGAAAAGTAAGAAAAAGTTTGTCATTCAAAGCGGTGGATTTTTACCCCTGCTGCTTGCCCCAATTGTCGGTACCGTATTGTCAAATTTAATTTCCAAATAATGGAGCATGCCAGGAAAATGGTTCTGGTGCCCGAGGAGCGTCTATTACAACTAGATTCCCAAAAACGCAGCATCAGCGATAATGAGGCACGATCGATGAGCCAAGCGGAGAAAACAATTACGGCGATTGGGAATCGCCTTGATTTGGAGATGAGCGAAATTTTGAAATCTAACGCATACGGCAACGAGCGAGAAAATGGCTAGCGTATTTACGCGTATTACAACGTTATCTACATTTCGTCGATGGCGAACGAGCACAACTGTATCATGATCTTGTGATGGAACAAAAAAAAACACACCCCATGGAAAGATCGGCAACAGTAGCAGCAGAAACACGAATGAACGATTCCATTATCGTTGAAAGTGTACCTGCGAAATTCCGCAATAAAGCGAAACTCTTATTGCGACGACTACATGATGCGCCGTCCGCAGATTTTTCTTGGGATGCAGCAGGTGCGGTTTCTGTCAATGGAGAAACAATCAAGCATTCAAATATTGTTGATCTTGTGAATGACGCAATGCGTGCGAGAAAGATGGCCAAACCGACGGACCGTAGAGTCTTTGCAAATTTTTTAAGGGCTATACAGGCACCTTGCGCATTTGTGGGAAACGACGAACTGTGGCTGGAAACACAAGCCAATTCAACATTACGCTCGCCCCACGGTAACAGCACCAGCGACGCTGACGACGACGCGACGGTGACGACGAGGACATTAGCGATACCAGTCATTCCGAGTTCTACAGCGGTAGCGAGAGCAATAAATTAGCCTCACAGAGCGGGCGTGGTAAGAGAAGGCGGCTCACCTGGTCCTCTCTCAAACTGTCAGTATGATAACACTTGAACAAATTTACCTTGATCCTTCACTGAGGCGTCTTTTTCCGGTGCTACTAAACTGTTACGCGTAAGTCGTAAAAAGAAAATCTCCCCAGAAAAAACGATAAGGTGGCTGGAAGCACAGGATGCTTTCACCAAGCATAGAGCGATACGCCGGCGATTTCCCCGGCGCATCTACAATGTGCAGAACATTGACGATGTTTGGGAGGCTGATCTTGTAGACCTTCGATCACTCAAAAGTTATAACGATGGCTATACCTATCTTCTTGTAGTCATAGATGTGCTCAGCAAGTACACGTGGGTTGAGCCGGTGTACGACAAGGCTGCTTTAACAGTGGCTAACGCTCTGACTCGTATACTCTCGCTAAAAAGCACAAACGGCCGATCTTCTGTTTGCCTACAATCGGACAAGTGTCGGCAATTTACAGGGTCAGTTTTTAAGACTTTCTTACAGAAGCATAATATTCAGTTTCGGGCGAGCCGCAACCCTGATGTAAAAGCAGCTGTTGTAGAGCGCTTCAATCGATCGTTGAAAGAAAGAATGTGGCGATACTTCATGTATTCGCATCAAAAACGTTATACCGACGTTTTGCAGAATATAGTCTCCGCACACAGATGTACTATACATAGCGGCATTGGAATGACACCCGCATCTGTGACGTTGCTTACATCTGCCAAAGCGCGCGATAATCTAATGCGGCGATACAAACATCAGCATCCTGTACAGAGGTCGCCTCCTAAATTTAAGCTGGGTGATATTGTCCGCAGCAGTAGCGCGAAGGCTGCCTTTGCTAAAGGATACGAGAGCGGCTGTAGCAGTGAGCTGTTTAAGATACATCGTACATCCGTGAGTGGCCGACCTATCGTGTACATTCTGCATGATCATGGTCAACGGCGAGGAGATTGACGGCATTTTTTACGAACCCGAGTTATCTAGGGTCCAAAGGCGGGGAAAGAAAAAGTAGGCGCGATGAGTGATACCGAATTTTTTGTAGTTCTACCTAGCAATAGCAGCATGAAGTACTACCCCAACAACCAGGCGACGCAATATACCACACACTTGCCACAAAGTGTAAATTTACGCGGTAAATGGGGCGTTTCCTTAGCCGAAATACATATACCGATGACTGTTCAACACGTGCAGTCGGAAGGTGAAAAAAACTTTGTCAGTTTAGTGACGAACGCAGTCACCCCGGGCGTTGAGGCCAATGTCGATTTTAAAAACGAGCGTGCTTGCGTACCGTCTGGGGTATACCGTAGCGTCTCCACGCTTACTTGAAGCAATTAACGAAATTCAATGTATCGCAGAACATTTGAAATTCCAGCATACTCTTAACGGCTATGTCTCGGTAGAGCGTATCTGCACCGAGTACAAAAATCTAGAAGACGCTTTCCACTGTTCCGCCATAATTAACAAAATTTTAGGCTTCACTCATAGCGCGGGTCTTCTGGAAACGAATCATTATATTGCGCCGCAGCCGGCTAGCCTCATGAACGGTATACACAATATGTTGTTTGTTTATACGGATATTTGTGAGTCCTACATGACCGGTGATGTACACGCGCCATTATTACGTGTCGTCCCCTTTGACATTGATAATAATTACAACTACGGCTCTGTGAAAATCAAAAGTTTTTCGCCACCGCGGTAGATACCTCTTCTACGTACCAGCTCACAGTGGGGCAGAATCCCAAAAAGCTGGCCAAAAGTCAAATTTTTGAGTTGTATATATTTGTCTATATATGTTCAGATCTTGTTTACTGATAGTCCTAGGACGAAATTCCGGACCGGGCAGGTTTATACCTGCTCTAGGGTCGCCTCGACATCAGTCGACATTCAGCCGCCGTTCGGTACGCATTAAACAAGCGTACGCGTCGAAAAATTCTTGCCTGTTTCGAAGTGCTGTGAAACGGACGAAACTGTCTCAATTTTAATTCTGCAAAATGGAAAAACTTTCTGAAGGTATGCAGAAAATATAATTATGCACAGTTATTGCTTATTTTATGTTTGAAATATCTACATTTTGCAACAAGTAAACATAAAAAATTATACATTTTTTTTCGAAAATCGATTTTCTAAAGTAGTTTTAAAAATGTCTTCGCGAGTCTCGACCTTGTTTCAACAAGAAACTGATAGTGTACAGTACTAAATATAATATACTAAAAAACTGGCTGCTCAGGAATGCTCAACGAATAGTTAGACTAATTTTTAGGGAGAAATACGTGGCGCGACATTAACGGGCGTGTTAATGTAATCCATTGATTATTACGTTACAGCGCGTTGGTATATTTTCTGTCTATTAACATAGATTAATATTTATTAATTCCATTTGTAGTATGTTCATTTATTGATTAATATTCATAGATCATTTAAATTTTAATACAGTAATTTATTATTCTAAATGTACGCTTTACGAAAATCTCAACATTTTATAAAATATTCCTGCAAGAACTCTCAGTAGCTAGAACTGTGTTTCCCCCATGTTTGTACGGCGTAACGGTTTTCGGCAGTAAAGGTGTATTAGTGTATACGTACATAGTGTATACGTAGTGTAGACGGCGATTCGGCAAGGACTGACGAGGGGCTCCTAGAGCAGCCATGTATGAAAGAAAGGAGCCCGCCTGCTGTTCAGGCTTTATTATACCTGTTGTATACTGACACAGAGGTGATTCTCGTAAAGACAGATTTCACGTAATTTCGGTTTTTTTTCGTGCAGAATGTATGTAAATATATTTGTTAATCATTTATATCATAAATATTCGTTTTCTTTATAAATATAAAATCATTTTTAGTAGTAATAAATTATTTTTGTACATTTCGAGTCAGAACACCGTATATAGTTTTGTTAAGTATAAAATGATTTCAAAATAATATCATTCAATTTTGTACGTGTTTATATTGGTATTTTACAGAGTCTTCCCAATCTTCAAATATGGAATTATCAAGAAGAGATGTTTTTTTCATGGTGAAAGACAGTTTAAAAAACGAACAGAAATTCGTTATTGGAGTTTTGAAAGATGCAATTTTCAAGAAAACAGAACATGTGATACAAGTAGACGAGGATGAAAAGTCATTAGGACTGTTATTTGCAAACTTTCGATCCAGATGGAAAGCAGCAAATAGAGGCCAAGAAAAGTTTCTAAAAAATAATGAAGAATGGTTGAATGGCACCGTATGTTTTTCAACATTATCCGATACTGAATGCACAACATCAACATCTGAGAAGATTGTGAAGAATGATGAAAAAGGAACATCTGGACGACCTTCGAAATCCTTTGCTTCATCCAGCGATAGATCTAACAGGCGAAAGACTGAAGAAATACGTTCTACTTTATCTACAGAAGAATTGACGTATGCTGCTCAAATGAGTTTAAGGACTTCTGGTCAAGTGGATGCTGCTCAAGTTCTTAAAGATGTCACATTAACCAGCCCAACAAGAGCCTCAAAATATATAGCTGCTGTTCGATCAAAAAATGAGACACCTTTAACCCCAGACGAAGCACTTTCTTTGATGATCGAGAAAGGAGAATCAAAGCGCTCTTATCAGCTATCAAGAAATGCAGCTAGAGCACGTAAATGCAAATTATACCCATCCTACCATGAAGTAGAAAAAGCAAAAAATCGTTGTTATCCATCAGTTGTGTACATGAATAATACTGAGTCGTGCGCACAAATTAAACTACAGGCTTTACTTGATCGTACCACATACAGAATTATACAACTTCAGGCTGATGTCATCGATACTCTAAATTCTGAAATTCTGCAAAAATTAGTACTTCACTGTAAATGGGGATGTGATGGAAGCAGCGGTCAAAGTGTTTATAAGCAAAAATTTGATGAGGCTGGAAAATCTGATGAAAGCATTTTTTATACTTCTCTGGTACCTTTGCAATTAATCTACAACAATCACGAGACGGATGAAGGAACTATTGTGTGGAAAAATCCTAGACCTTCATCTCCTCGATTCTGCAGACCAATACGATTGCAGTTTGTACATGAAGATGTACAATCAACATTGAAAGAAGTTACCGACATTGAACAGCAGATTGCGGGTCTTGCACCATACACTACTGAACAAAATGAAAAATCAATTTCAGTAACCTATTGTATGTCGTTTACGATGATAGACGGCAAAGTCTGTAACGCTGTAACCGGTACCACTTCTGCACAACGCTGCTTCCTGTGCAAAGCCACCTCTAAAAATTTTAATAACATCGACAAAATTATAAAAATGGACATTACTACAGATAATTTAAGATTTGGCATATCTACATTACATGCGTGGATTCGTTTTTTCGAGTGCTGTTTGCATTTGTCGTGTAAGCTCACAACTCAAAAGTGGCAAGCTCGTGAAGAGGAAGTGAAAAAGATTGTGAAAGTACGCAAAGAAGACATACAGACTCAATTTAAGACAACACTGGGGCTTATCGTTGATCGACCAAAGCCAGGATATGGCAGCTCAAACGATGGAAATACCGCCCGCTGCTTTTTCGAAAATGCTAATATATCTGCTGAAATAACAGGAGTCGATGAAAATTTAATTCACCGATTTCATGTTATTTTGCAGGCAATTTCGAGCGGGTATGATATAGACGAAGAAAAATTCAAAGACTATTGTGTAAATACTGCCCGTTTATTCGTTGCTTTATATCCATGGTATTACATGCCAACATCTGCGCACAAAGTGTTGATGCACGGAGCAGAAATTGTAAAATATGCCCTTTTACCGATCGGACAACTTTCTGAAGAGGCCCAAGAGTCACGCAATAAGGACATAAAGAACTACAGGTTACATCATTCAAGAAAATGCTCTCGAGAATCGAATATGAGAGACATTTTCTATAGGCTCTTAGTATCATCAGATCCATTTCTCTCAAGCATCAGGAAATTGCCCCAGAGACCGGCGAAATCTTTACATAAAGAAGCTATAGAAATGTTAAAACAACCTGAAGTCACAGACAAGAGATAAGGAACGATTCCGATTTGGAT
>OZ023322.1:3627131-3680122 GCA_964007375.1 Ophion obscuratus | reverse complement strand
GAAAAACTCAATAGTCTTATGCAGGGCTCAGGATATAAGGCCTCGAAAAATCACAAGCTTGCGCATTTGTTCAGTAGCTACAGCGCGCGTAGCATCGGCCTAAAAAACGAAACCACCGTCTTAAAGAAAAAACGTACAAATTGTGTTAAAAATAGAAGAGAACAGCTAGAAAGAGGACGCCGAAGAAGAAGAAGAAGAAGAAGAAGAAGAAGAAGAAGAAGTCGCGAGGTAGGACCGTATCAGATATCTTCTCGTGAAAATGGCGTTCTTGCATGCCCATGCGTGTGAGTGTTTGAAGTCTGAGTTGGAACTATTCTCGCTACCACCGACTCAAACAACCATCGAGGGAACGTAATGGGTGCACTATAAACCGATCTCATCTCTGACGGATGATTCACCAATAGAATTTTGTGGTACCTGGTCAAGGTGACGAATACATCGATCTTGCTCATACCATGCTAAGCATACGTGTCCAAATACGCTCGAGTGCAGTGAAACCCGACCCTACCATTAGAGTGGGTCCCGTCAATAATTTACTTCATTCGCTGTTCAATCAAGTCGATGTATTTCTCAATCAGAAGCTCTTATCTCCGCCCAATAATGCTTATGCATACAGGGCATACATTGAAAACTTATTGAATTATGGGCAGGGTACGAAAAGCTCTCATCTTTCAAGTTGCCTGTGGTACAGTGATACGGCCGATAAAATAGACGATGTAGCAGAATGTAATGCAGGCCTTGGTAATCATCGAATGTTCCTCAATCGGCGCAATGAGATCGATTTCCTCGGCCACCTCTATTGCGATATTTTCAATCAAACGATTTCTTATAAACGGTTTCTTAGGAACGATTTCTTATAAACGGCGTGGAGATGCGATTACTTCTTGTACGTACCAGCGACGCATTCTGTCTTATGACTTCCTCGAAAGATTTCAGCATGCATATTACCGAGGCATCGCCTTTCGTACGCCGCGCTAAAATTTCCCCAGGTATACTTTTAGCTCACGCGCGAGCATTATCAAAATCTACACCAAAATATCCTTTGACACGTGTCGAGGTTAAGTCTATATCGATGCATGCAGGAGTACACGACGATACTCTGGACAATGTTATACTGGGCCAACTGCCGAAGCGCATAATTATAGGGTTTGTCAATAATAAAGCATTTAACGGTAACCGCGCGTAGAATCCGTTTAACTTTCAGAATTATAAAATTTATTATCTCGCGTTATATGCTGACGGTGTGCAGATACCATGGAAAGCACTCCAACCTAACTTTGACGACACGCATATATACGTGGATGCGTATCATACATTATTCTCAGGAACTGGTTTCACTTTCTCGATCAGGGTAATTCAATTACTCGCACAGCATATCCCTGGGGCTATTGTCTTTTTGCGTTTGATCTAACGCCCGATCTTTCGGCGAACAGTAACAGTCATTGGAATTTGGTGAAACACGGTAGCGTGAGGCTCGAAGTACGCTTCGGCGAGGCAATAACTTCAACGGTAAATTGTGTCGTGTATGCGGAATATGATAACGTGGAAGAGGTTGATGCTTCCCAGCAAGTTATTGTAGATTTCAGCGGTTGAGCTCTCCAGTTCGAGCAGAGCGCTCACAGCAGAACCATCATGAGTATCGCGATAGACATACAAGGTTTAACGGATAAGCACTACAACTTTATACCGACAGAAGTGGCTGTTGCATCAATCGATTCATCATGGCACGATCATTGGATCGTCGCGCCACCTCACGCATACAGACAATTACCGCCGGATGTGAAAAGAACGAACGAGCGGGTGACGCGGGAGCATCACGGTATAAAATGGTTCGAGGGTCATACACCATTACGCTGTATTGAGAGAATTTTGAGGGCAATCGCTACCGATTCTACGCGGATATTTAGCGCAACTCACCGGCTACTATATTATAAATTTGGAGGAGGACGAGGATCATATCTCATTTCAGCATCTTCCGGGAGTCGGTACACATTGCTCATATCACGCCATGATACGGAAAAGTCAATCGTATAAGTGTGCCCTGGATAATGTGATGAGGATTAAAAGGCTGCTCTGTCAGAGTGAATGTCGCGAACCGCTATGGGAATATAGGACAACAACAGCGTTATCGGTTGGCTTGCCCTGCGGCGAGTCCTGCTATGAACAGCCTTCAAATCCTCGACTCTCTATGTGATATAAAAAAGCACGCTGTTGGTGTATACCCAGCAGATCGCATACCAAAAGTTTGGACAAAACCAACAGCTATTGGCGCGAATACTGATGGATATAAACAACCCGGTACCCACTGGATCGCCATGTACATTGATCGTGATGGACGTGGATGGTACTTCGTCAGCTACGGTCTACCACCAATCATCCCGCAGCATCTCCGTCGACTCCGAGGAAACCGTAAACTCTTCCGACACAGCACTGATCATCTTCAAGCTGCGGATTCGCAGTACTGCGGACAGTATTGCATTATGTATCTTCATTATATGTTACAAGCTTCGGTATGCATAAGTTTAGAAGCGTATTTTCTAATGATCTATCATGCAACGATAAAATAGTTGGCAATTACTACAAGACATTTACCCGTAAACAGAATAAAGCTACGCGTAAAATGTTCGATAAGGGTCTACTCACAGGAGGCAGCAATTCCTTCAATCATAAAAGTTTACATTGTGTATAGGGCTGCTGCTCTGGTAATCGCTAACCGTTAAATAAAATGATGAAACTTGAAATATTTCTTTGTGTCTCGAACTTTATTCAGCGACGCATAGCAACGTCATCGTCAGCAATTTTGCTAGAGGCTCCGCCTGGTGCTCTTCGACATCAGCTATTTTGTTTTGCGCGACTCTTGGCGAAACGCGGTGGGGGAAGCTGCGGGTATGGTGGGTGGGTGGGTGTAGCAGAGCTATAAGGGATCAATCGTTCCGCATTGTTAATTATTATCGGGCGGCAACAGCAGAAGCATATGCAGAGGAAGCCATGCGAGTGAAAAGTACGCGTTGAAGCATTCTTGCAAAACTTAGCTGCTCTTTAAACACTCATTCAGAGAAGAACAGCGTTACAAATTTTAACCCGTAAACTTCAAAAGCTCAATATCAGCGATGGACTTCTCCCAAATAAACAAGATCGGAAATTTGTCGGACTTCCTGCCGGCCAAAAAGCCTTCGCTAAAAACCGACTACAAGATTTCTGATATACGGCCAGTCAAAATACGCTTCGGGCCCCGAATCATTATTGAAGTGGACAGGGAGTTCACGTGCTTTCTACCATCCAGATTCACCAATTTTCTGGAAAACGAAACGCTGTTCCAGCAGATGGTAACGGTTGCGTGCGAGAATAATCTTTTCATGGAGTTCTTCGGGGACGATTTTAACAGTCTGGAATTCAAGCCAGCCGCCGAATCGTGCAGCGTCTGCAGTTCCCGCGAAAGACAACGACATCTCACTTGCGTGATTCAGTCTACCCAGAGCATCCATGGCAAGCGAGGCTTCCGATAATCGCTGCTATAAACCGTGCCTGCTGCTACTACAAATATCCCATAATCTCAACAATTTCTTGACAAAAAGTGTGCGGTTGGGTATTGAAATTATCGTTGCTAATCAATTACACCCCGTCATGCGTTTCACATGCGACAGCAACAGCTGGACAACGCTAAATACTCCGTCGTGGTTGGATTTTCGCGAACGTCTCTCTACGATCACAGCTTATCTCAACGGCGAGGGAAACACTCCTACGGTCGGCACCGTGGTTTCCTCCGATAGTTACAATTTAGAATACGGTGAACATCTCAACCGGCCCACCGTAACTATCCAAAACTGCAACGACTACGGAGCAAACGCTATACGCCATGCGGCGCCATTCTTCACCTTCATAAAAGATGACTTCGTCGTGCTGCAGCTATTGGAGGAACGCATAAACGGCTATATGGCATGGCTTTATCGCTCCACCGAGGACGTGATAAAGTGTAAAAATGCACTTATCAGCGTAATCGCAGCCGAAATATTCAGCATGACAGCGCGTCGTTTACGACGACGGATTCGTAAAAGGAAGACGAAAATTCAGGAAAGCGTTCAACGCACCCTATCCTGTATTCCCGGCGAACTCTCCGCACGCGCCCGCACAAGCGTCACCGATAATCTCATAAACCATCAGTTGAAACGGTAAATTAACAGCGATATCATGTACATATCATAAAAATGTATACTTTGTGAACATATTTTAATAAAGCAAAAAAGGGCCGCTATGGCAAACCCTCCACTCCGGCCATCCCCCTTCCACACCCCGTTGCGGGGCGTGGGGGGAAATCCCCACTACATCCCCTCCACCTCGGTTACCGAGGAGAGGGGAGGGGTGGGGGGATAACGACGACCATCTCCACTTCACTCCCACCACCTCGGCTACCGAGGACTGAGGGCAGGAGTGGGGGTCGCCATAGTGGCCCCCACACTACTAACATAAACTATTTCGCGCATATAACGTTAGGTATCACATTTGTTTTCATGCTAACGGGAACCCTTCAGTACTTCAGAAGAAATATTGGACTTCTCGATTGTTCTGCGGTACAGATACCATGAGAAAAAAATATTTCGCGCCGCTGACGCTTCGAAGACGCTTCAAAGACGTACTCAATGAGGGTGAAAGTCTGGACTCGGGGGGTTTCGGGGTCGCTGATTACGAATTCGAAGTGAAAATTTATTAAAACATAATGGCGGATAAAATACGGCAGAAAAATCCTTCGGAAACGTATTCGATTCGGGCGGAAGTCTGGACTCGGGAGTTTTCAGGGTCGCTGAGTACGAATTCGAAGTCAAAATTTTGAAAAACAAAATGACGGATAAAATACGGCGGAAAATTTATTCGGGAACATGTTCAATTCGGGTAAAAGTCTGGATTCGGGGCGTTTTTGGCGTCGCTGATTACGATTTCGAAGTGAAATAAAAAAGACCAAATGGCGGATAAAATGCGGCGGAAAGAATCGTCAAAAACGTATTCATTTCGGGTTGAAGTCTGGACTCCGGGGTTTTCGGGGTCGCTGATTACGAATTCGAAGTCAAAATTTGGAGCAACCAAATTGCGAATGAAATACAGCGGAAAATCTCTATGAAAACGTATTCAATTCGAGTGAAAGTCTGGACACGGGGGTTGTCGGGGTCGCTGATTACAAATTCGGGGTCTGACTTCAGAAAAATAGAACGGCAGATAAAATGCGGCGGAAAATTTATTCGGAACCGTATTCACGCCTGACCTCTCATGCCTCGTTCACTGGTTATTGTCGAATGATTTTTTCAGCGTACTAGAGAGTTTCAGTACACATGAAGACACATGGAAGAAGTAGCCAGAAGCTTCAGAAATAGTGAATAATTTTTTTCTGGAAAGTATTCCTTACAACAGTCGAGCAGTGTGATTCCTCGTCCCTGGCCGATTTACTGTCGTCCAATAATTGGATTTGAAATACTGGCGAGATCTTCGACACATAAAGACGTAATTAAAAAGTAGCCGAAAGCTTCAAACACACGGAATTTTTGTTTATTCAAGGCGCGAAATAATATTTTCATCAAAGCTGTACGGTAGAACAATCGAACAGTGTCACCTGTCATCTCTGACGATCTATTAATGTCTAATATTTTTTGTACGGTACCACAAAGTTCTCGAATATATGAAAACATATGTGAGAAGTAAGTAGAAACTTCAGACACGGGATTTCATTTTTGAAACCTTCAATCCGTGAACCTGGGTCGTTTTCGTCCTGCCCTAAATCATTTTCTGCGCAGGTTGCTTAATATTTAACAACAACAAAAAATATATTAAAAACAAGAAAAAATACCCTATTTTCTACTACTAATGAAAACGAGCCAGGTGAACGGGATTAAGGTGCCCCAAATACTTTCACGCGTTGAGGGTTAAAATTAAATCTGTACCATGCAACAATCGAGAATTCTCACCTCTCATGCCTAGGCCATTCATTGTTGTCCAATTTTATTCTGAATTCCTTGAGAGTTCTAGTACTCCTACAAACATATGTAAAAAGTGGCCAGAATATTCGTGCACACGCATTTTTTTTTGTGTGACGAGGGTACATTACAACATTTTATTTTTTATCTGTCTCATTCTCTGCCGATTTATAGAGACTAATACATTTTTTTCAACTATAGCTACTTTTGGTACATGAAAAAACTTTTGTCAGAAAGAGCCATAAACTTCGGACGCAAGAAATAATATCTTTGATGGAAAGTGTACGATCCGACGTTGCGGCGGCCTGACCTCTCATCCCTTGATGACTGGATGTTGTATAATGAATTCTTTAGCGTACTAGAGAGTTTCAGTACATATAAAAGCACGTGGAAGAAGTAGCCAGAAGATTCAGAAATCGAGAATGATATTTTTCTGCACAGTGATCCATAGAACAGTCGAGCACTGTGATTTGTTATGCCTTGCCGATTCATTGTTGTTCAATATTTATTTTTAAAATACTGACGAGTTCTCCTACCCATAAAGACGTACATAAGAAGTTGCAAAAAGGTTCACACACAGTAAACATTTTTTCGTATTCAAGCTCCAGCACACAACTATCGAGCAGTGGTACCTTTTCTCCCTTCATCACTCCACATTGTCTGGCACGTATTTACAGTACTGGGGAGTTACAGTACACACAGGAAGATGGCTGAGAAGTAGCCATCAGCTTGAGAGGGGGGAAATAATTTTTCTCATGGAAGTTGTACGGTAGACCAATCGAGCAGTGTCACCTGTCAACCCTTGATGACTTATTGTTGGCTAATATTTTTTTACAGTACGAGGAAGGTGTCGTACATACAACAACATATGTGAGAAGAAACTGGAAGCTTCCGACACGGGAAATCGATTTTTTTCATTAAACCTGTACCATACAACATTCGATTCTTCTTCTATCTCCCTCTCTGCCGATTTATAGAACCTAATATTTTTTTAAATTATTAGAAATTTCTTTTTTCAACTACTTCAACTTCTAGAACACGAAAGAAAAGATTTCAGAAGGAGCCAAACACTTCGGGCGCAAGAAATATTTTTTTTGATCGGAAGTGCATCACACGACGGTACGGTAGGCTGACCTCTCATCCCTTGTCGACTGCTTGTTGTCTAATGATTTATTTAGCGGACTAGAGCGTTTAAGTACACATGAAGACACATGGAAGAAGTACCCACAAGCTTCAGAAATACAGAATTATTTATTTCTGGAAAGTATTCCATACAACAGACGAGCAGAGTGATTTATCATCTCTTGCCGATTCACTGTTGTCCAGAATTTGTTTTCGAAATACTGGCGAGGTCTCCTACGCATAAAGGCGTATGTGAGAAGTAGCTAAAAGCTTCAGACAAACGAAAATGTTTTTATTTAATTCAAGCCCCACTACAAAACAATCGAGCAGGAGTACCTCTCCTCCATTGTCGTCGTCTTGTCGTCTAGCACTTCTCTACAGCACTAGAGGGTTACAGTGCACAGGAAACGATAACAGGTAGCCATAAGCTTGAGAGGTGCGAAATAGTTTTTTTCATTAAAGTTGTATGGTAGAACGATCGAGCAGAGTCACCTGACGTCGCGTGATGACATATTGTCTAATATTTTTTCACGGTACCACAAAGTTCTCGTACATATAAAAACATATGTGAGAGGTAACTAGAAGCTTCAGACACGAGGAACGTATTTTTTTTGTTGTTAAACCTGGACTAGAGGCAACGATCGAGAAGTCTCACCTCTCATGCCTGGACAATTTATTGTTGTCCAGTATTTGTTCTGAAATTGTGGAGAGTTCGAGTACCCATCCAAATTGATCTAAAACGTCGGCAAAATATTCAGACACACGTAATTTTTTTTTGCTACGAGGTGTACAGTACATTTGATTTTCAATCTCTCTCCTTCTATGCCGATTTATTGATTTTTTTCAACTACCAGCGACTCTTAGTACACGAAAGAACTAATCGGACGCACGAAGCAAGATTTTCGATCGAAAGTGCACCATGCGACGTTACAGCAGCCTGACCTCTCATCCATTGATGACTGGATTTGTTCTAATGATTTGTTTAGCATACTAAAGGTTTTCAGTACACATAAAGACTAATGGAAGAAGTAGCCAGAAGCTTCAGAAATCGAGAATGATTTTTTTCTGGAAAGTGTTCCATAGGACACTGCTCGATTGTTCTACCGTACAATTTCCATGAAAAATATATATATATATTTCGTGCCTCTTAAGTATATGGCTAATTCTCAGCCACCGTTCTGTATGTACTGTAACTCTCTAGTACTGTAAAGACGTGCTAAACAACGACAAATAATCAAAGGCGGAAATGTACCACTGCTAGTTTGTTGCGAGGTAGGGCTTGAATGCAAAACATTGTGTCGTGTGTCTGAAGCATTTGGCTACTTCTCACACACGTCTTTATGTGCAGGAGAACTCGCCATTATTTCAAAAACAAATAATGGGCAACCATCAATCGGCAAGGGATAAGAAATCACACTGCTCGACTTTTGTATGGAATACTTTCCAGAAAAAAATAATTCTCGATTTCTGAAGCTTCTGGCTACATCTTCCATGTGTCTTTATGTGTACTGAAACTCTCTAGTATGCCAAATAATGCATTAGAACGAAACCAGTCATCGATAGATGAGACGTCAGGCTGCTGTAACGTCGTATGGTGCACTTTCGATCAAAAATATTATTTCGAGCGTCCGAAGTTTCGGGCTCCGTCTGACATCAGTTCTTCCGAGTACTAAAAATCGCTAGTAGTTACGAAAAAAATATTAGTCTTAATAAATCGGCCCAGAAGGAGATAGATAAAAAATCAAATGTTGTATTGTACACCTCGTAGCAAACAAAAAATGCGTGTGCCTGAATATTCTGCCGACTTTTTATATCTGTTTGTATACGAACAAGAACTCTCCAGGAAATTAGAAAAAATACTGGGCGACAATAAATTCCCTAAGCATGAGAGGTGAGACTTCTCGATTGTTGCATGGTACAGGTTTAATAAAAAAAAATGACTTCCAGTGTCTGAAGCTTCTAGTTAATTCTCACATATGTTTTTATAAGTACGCAAATTTGTGGTGCCATAAAAAAAAATATTAGACAACAATAGGTCTTTAAGGGATGACAGGTGATACTGCTCGATGGATCTACCGTTCAACTTTAATGGAAAAAATTATTTCGCGCCACTTATGGCTACTTCACTGTCATCTTTCTGTGTGTACTGTAACTCTCTAGTACTGTAGAGAAATGCTAGACAACGAGCAGTCGTCAAGGGAAGAAAGGTACACCTGCTCGATTGTTGTGTAGTGGGGCTTGAATTTAAAAAAAATTGTCGTGTTCCTGAAGCTTTTGACTACTTCTCAAATACGTCTTTTTGTGTCGAAGAACTCGCCAGTATTTCAAAAACAAATATTTGATAACAATGAATTGGCAAGGGATGAGAAATCACTCTGCTCGACTGTTGTATGGTATAATTTCCAGAAAAAATCGTTTTGTATTTCTAAAGCTTCTGGCTACTTCTTCCATGTGTCTCCATGTGTACTAAAACTCTCGAGTACGCTAAATAATAGACAGCTAAACAATCGCTAAGCTAAACTAAACTAAATCGCTAAGCTAAACAATACGCTAAACAATCAGTCAGCACGGGATGAGAGGGCAGACTGCTGTGCGGTCGTGTGATACACTTTCGATCAAAAAAATGATTTCGTGCTTCCGAAGTTTTCGGCTTTGGCTGACATCTTTTCTTTCGTGTTCCCAAAGTTTCTAGTTATTGAAAAAAAATATATTAGTCTCGATGAATCGGCAGAGAGGGAGATGGAACAAGAATCGAATGTTGTGTGGTACAGGTTTAATAAAAAAAAATCGATATCCCGTGTCTGCAGCTTCTAGTTATTTCTCACATATGTTTTTATATAAGCGAGACCTCCCTCGTACTGTAAAAAAAATATTAGACGACAATAAGTCATTAAGGGATGACAGGTGAATCTGCTCGATTGTTCTACCATACACCATCCATGAAAAAAATTATTTCGCGCCTCTTAAGCTTATGGCTACTTCTCAGCGATCTTTCTGTGTGTACTGTATCTGTCCAGTAGCGTGAAGAAGTGTTATACAACGAGAAGTGAGGAAGGGAAGGAAGGTACCACTGTTCGATTGTTGTGTGGTGGAGCTTGAATGAAAAAAATTGTTTCGTGTGTCTGATGCTTTTGGCTACTTCTCATATACGTCTTTATGTGTACGAGATCTCGCCAGTATTTGAAAAACAAATATTGAATAACAATGAATCGGCGAGGGATAGGATGTATAACTTCTTGATTGTTGTATAGTACAGCTTTCATAGAAAAAAAATCATGCTGTATTGCCGAAGCATCTGGCTACTTCTTCCACGTGTCCTTGTGTGTACTATAGCTATCTAGTACTCAAAATAAACCATTAAACAACCATCAGTCAATACGGGATGAGAAGTCAGATTGCTGTACCGTCACATGATGCCCTAACGATCAAAAAAGTTTTTTCGTGCGTCCGACTCTTCTGATTACTTCTAATACAGGTTGTCATGTTTACTGGGAGTCTCTAATAGTTAAAAAAAAAGATTAGATGTAATCAATCTGCACACTGTGGGAATGAGAACATCACTGGATTGTTGTATCCACACCTTCCATCAAAACAAACGTCTCTTGTTTCTGAATCCTCTGGCTACTTTTCAAATATGTTCTTATGTGTAGTAGAACTCTCCAGTACTTGAAAAATAAATATATTTACATCAGACAACAATGAATCGGCACAGGATGAACGATGACACTGCTCGACTGTTGTATGCTACACGGTCCTGAAATAAATTCACTTTGCATTTCCGAAGCACCTGGCTACCTCTTTCACATGTTTTACGAGTATCAAAACGCTCAGTACTATAGAAAAAAGTCAGTAATCAAGGAATGTGATGGTATATTGCTAAAACTTTGAATGATACACTTTCGATTTAAAAAAATCATTTCCTGCGTCCGAAGTTTCTGGCTTCTTCTGACGTGTGTTTTTTTTTGTGGACTAGATGAATGTAGTAGTTGAAAAAAATATTCTCAAATAGTCTCAATAAATCAGCAGAGAGTGAGATACAACAAGAATCGAATCTTGTATCGTGCACCTTCTACCAAAAAAACCCATGTGCCTGAATGTTCTGGCCACTTTATATATCTGTTGGTTTATGTACTTTAACACTCCAAGACAAAATAAAAACATTGGACAACAGTAAATTGACGACAAGTAAAATTAATAAATATGTAAGGTTTTTTCATAAAGTCGCGCAAATTTCTACGTTTTAGGCGACGCTGGTATTCACATATTCTTGAGAGGAACCACAAACATAGTTGCAACGCGTTTGGACTTGCTGAATCCATTCATATCGAAAAGTGAAACATTTATCTCACGCTCTCAAGATGTCGATTTTTTAAATCCGGTAAAGGGAAATTTTTTTTTTTTTTTTTTTTTTCAAAGTAAACTGTACCATACAACATTTGATTCTTGTTCTATCTCCCTCTTTGCCGATTTATTGAGACTGATATTTTTTTCAACTACTAGAGAATTTTAGATCAAGAAAGAACAGATGTCAGAAGGAGCCAACAACTTCGGACGTACGAAACAATTTTTTTGATCGGAAGTGTATCACACGACGGTACAGCAGTCTGACCTCTCATCCCTTGTTGACCGATTGTAGTCTAATTATTTTTTTGGCGTACTAGAGAGTTTTGGTACATATGGAGACACATGGAACAAATATTCCATGGTTCCAAGGAAGTATTCCATACAACTGTCGATCAGTGTGATTTCTCATCCCCTGCCGATTCATTGTTGTCCAATATTTGTTTTTGAAATACTGGCGAGTTCTCCTACACATAAAAACGTATTTAATAAGTAGCGAGAAGCAACAGACACAAGTAAAAAAAACATTTATTCAAGCCCCACCACTCACCAATCGAGCAGCGGTACCTTTGCTCCCTTGATGACTTCTCGTTGTCTAGCACTTCTCTACAGTACTAGAGAATTACAGTACATACAGAAAGATGACAGAAAAGTAGCCATAAGCTTGAGGGGCCCGAAATAATGTTTTTCATTAAAGTTGTACGGTAGAACAATCGAGCAGTGTTAGCTATCATCCATTGATGACCTATTATTGTCTAATATTATGTTTACGGTACGACAAAGTTCTCGTACATATAAAAACATGTGAGAAGTAACTAGAAGCTTCAGACACGGGAAATCCTTTTTTTTAAACCTGTACCATGCGACAATCGAGAAGTCTCACCTCTCATGCCGCAACAATTTATTGTTGTCCAGATTTTTTACTGAATGCCGGGAGAGTTCTAGTACGCATGCATATTGATGTAAAAGGTCGGCAGAATATTCAGACACACGCATTTCTTTTTGTTACGAGGGGTACAATACAACATTTCATTTTTGATATAACTCCTTCTCTGCCGATTTATTGAGACTAGTATTTTTTTTTAACTATTAGCGACTTAGAGTACAAGAAAGAACTAATGCCCGACGGAGCCACAAATTTAGGACGCACGAAATAATATATTTGATCGAAAGTATATCATACAACTAGTAGATCATACGATCTACTTATATCATACAACGTTACAGCAGCGCGACCTCTTATCCATCAATGACTGGTGTTGGTCGATTGATTTATTTTGCGTACTAGACAGCTTCAGTACATACAAAGACGCATGGAAGAAGTAGCCAGAAGATTTATAAATCGTAAATGGTTATTTTCTGAAAAGTGTACCGAGGAACAGTCGAACTGTGTGATTTCTCATCGCTCGCCGTTTCATTGTTGTCCAACATTTCTTTTTGAAATACTGGCGAGTTCTCCTACGTATAAAGACGTATATGAGAAGTAGCCAAAAGACTCAGACACAGGAAACAATTTTTTTTTATTAAAGCTCCACCACACAACAATCGAGCAGTGTTACCTGTCCTCCCATGATCACTTCTCGTTGTCGAGCACTTATTTACAGTACGGGAGAGTTACAATATACGCAGAAAGATGGCTAATAAGTAGCCATAAGCTTGAGAGGCGCGAAATAACTTTTTTCATGGAAGTTGTACGGTAGACCATTCGAGCAGTGTCTCCTGCCGTCCCTCGATGACTCATTGTTGCCTAATCGTTTTTTTTTACAGTACGAAGGAGGTCCCGTACATATAAAAACATATGCGAGAAGTACCTAGAAGCTTCAGATACGCGAAATCGATTTTTCAACGTAAACCTGTACCATACAACATTCGATTCTTGTTCTATCTCCCTCTCTGCCGATTCATTGAGGCTGATATTTTTTTTCAACTACTAGAGACTTTTAGAATACGAAATAAAAGATGTCAGATAGAGCCAAAAAACTTCGGACGCACGAAATAATTTTTTTGATCGGAAGATCTAGGAACGATCTAGGAAGATCTAGGAAGATCTAGGAAGGAAGACTACGACGGTAAAGTAGTCTGACCGCTCATCCCTTGTTGACTGAATGTTGTCTAATGATTGATTTAGTGTACCTGAGAGTTTCAGCACACATGGAGACACATGGAAGAAGTAACCAGGAGCTTCAGAAATACAGAATGTTTTTTTTCTGCAAAGTTCTCCATACAACAGTCGAGCAGTGTGAATTCTAATCTCTTGATGATTCATTGTTGTCCAATATTTATTTTTGAAATACTGGCGAGTTCTCCTACCCATAAAAACGTATATGGGAAGTAGCCAAAAGATTTAGACACAAGAAAAAAATGTATTCAAGCCCCATCACACAACGATCGAACAGAGGTACCTTTTCTCCCTTGATGACTTCTGGTTGTCTCGCACTTCCCTACAGTACTAGAGAGTTAAAGTACACACAAAAAGATGACAGAGAAGTAGCGATAACCTTGAGAGGCGCGAAATAATTTTTTTCATTAAAGTTGTGCGGCAGAACAATCGAGCAGTGTCACCTGTCATTCCTTGAAGACTTATTGGTGTCTAATATTTTTTGTACGGTATCACAAAGTTTTCGTACATATAAAAACATATGTCAGGAGTAACATGAAGTTTCAGAAATGGAAAATCATTTCTTTTAAACCTGTACCATGCAATAATCGAGAAATCTCACCTCTAATACATGGACAATTTATTGTTATCCAGTGTTGATTCGGAATTCCTGGAGAGTTCTAGATCGCATACATATATGTTGGAAATCATAACGCCCCGACACCCCTTTAATCATTCGTCATAGATCTTTTATTTTGTTTTGTCGCAAAGACCAAAGATAACATATGCCATCGGAATATAATTATTTGTTTTTTGTTTCTCCCAACAACGTTTTCAAATATCTTAATTGATTTCTCTTCGGACTTCATTCTTTATCCAGACGTGTATAAATAAAGACGTTGATCGCGGTATGTAGAAAGAATGTGTTCGTTATCTCAACTTTTAGTCCTTCCCAAGACGTACTCTTGCACAGTTTATGGGCCCAGGAACGATAGAGAAATTTGAGAGGGAAGACGAACGTTGAACAAAAGTGACTCAAAAAAAAAGGTGTATTAAGTCGCGATACAAAGAAATATACGCGAAAGTGAAACACGACGAAGAAGGATATGGCATCATCGAATTCTGTGAAGATCGAATTACTCAATCGCGACAACTTCGATACTTGGAAGATCCAAATGCAAGATCTACTGACAAAGAACGACTTATGGGGATTCGTAGGCGGACAAGAGCCGAAACCAAGAGTCGTGGTCAGCAAAGCGAATTCCGCAGAAATTGCACAAAGGTGGGAAATCGAAAACGCTAAAGCTAAAGCGGATATTATACTATCAATAAAGTCGTCAGAATTGAAACTAATAAAAGGGTTTAATACCTCTCGCGAATTATGGTCAAAATTACATTCGATCTATCAATCTTCGGGACCGTCACGAATGTCAACGCTGATAAGACAATTGACTTATCATCATATGCAAGAAAACGATTAAGTGCGCCAACACATTGCGAGATTTTTCGACACCGTCGACAAATTGAACGAAATGGACGTTGAAATCAATCGGGATTTGCTATCCATCATGCTTTTGCATAGTCTCCCTCCGTCATTTGCAAACTTTAGATGCGCAATCGAGTCGCGCGATTCTCTGCCCCGAGTCCCGAGACACTGCGAATAAAAATCCTAGATGAAAGCGATTCAAGGAAACATCATGATCAGGAGAAAATAGCGAACGCGATGTTTGCAAAGAAGCGTTTCGATAGGTACAACGGTACGGCGAGAAAAACGGACCCGGATGAAAAGAAGGAAAATAAACCAAAAGAAAAACGAGAACCATTCAAGTTCAAGTGCCACAGATGTCACAGAATCGGGCACAAAGCTATTGAATGTAAAGAACCGCCGAGGAATTTCGATAAAGCAAAAATAGCTGGCGATGTGAGTTTCTATGCGATTACAAATAATGCGTACGTCGGAAGTGGAAGACGAGCAGGCATCTCAAGTCGAAAATACAACATCTCTAAAATCATGGTGCTTAGACAGTGGCTGTACAGCACACATGTGCGGAGAAGAAGCGACATTTAAAACGCTAAACGAATCAAACTACGGAAAGGTAAGCCTTGCCAGCAGCGCGTCAGCACAAATCAAGGGCCGAGGAACGGCATACCTGACGGTAAACATGAATGGCACTCAGAAACAGGTAAAATAGAGTGAAGCTTTACACGTTCCAGAATTGAGGGGAAACCTCTTATCAGGGGGAATAATTTGCGACAGCGGATATAAAGTCATCTTCGATAAGAGCGGCGCTACGATCAGCGACAAAGTTGGGAAATCGATTTTATACGCGGAACGAAACCACGGGGGATTATACCTCGTAAAATCAGAAACACCGCAGCCTAACGCAAATACCGCATTGGAGAATGTAGAAAATGGGAAATCATCGCTCATAGAGATTTGGCACAAAAGGGTGGGTCATCTGAATTACCAAGATCTCAAAAAGTTTTATCGAAACGGAGCAATCAGTGGACTGAAGCTGAAGGAACTTCCGGATAACCTTTCTTGCGACATTTGCACGAAAGGAAAAATGACTCGGACACCGTTCCCAAAGAAATCTGAAAGGAAAACAGATATCCTTGAAATAGTCCACACAGACATTTGCTGTCCAATGCGAGTAAAATCGATGGGAGGATCCAAGTACTTCGCCATCTGCATCGACGACGCGTCCAGATGGTGCGAAGTACATTTCCTTAAAAACAAAAGCGACGTAATGCAGGCATTTAAGGATTACAAAGCATTCGTTGAGAACCAAACTGGAAATTGAATAAAATGCCTACAATCTGACAATGGTCGAGAATATTGCAACGAAAGATTCGATGAGTACCTCAACGAACATGGAATCAGATGAAGACTCACCATATCGCACACACCGGAACAGAACGGTGTTCCTGAAAGGAAGAACAGAACACTGCTCGAAATGGCTCGTTGTCTCTTGATAGAATCATCATTACCGACCTATCTCTGGGCTGAAGCAGTAAATACAGCAAATTATGTTCGAAACCGCTGCCCAACAAGCCACCTCGCTGGCAGAACACCATTCGAGTCATGGAGGGGGAAGGTTCCTACCGTCAGTCATATTCAACAATTCGGACGCAACGTTTTGACCCTAAAACGCGAACCTGGAATAGGGAAGTTCGAATCTCGATCTAGAGAAAGATTTTTCGTCGGATACTCCGAGACATCAAAAGGGTATCGCATATGGCTGCCCGAAGAGAGAAAAATCGAAGTAGCAAGGGACGTAAGATTTACGAGGGCAAAAAGTACGTTTTTTACCACCGACAACTACGTAAGTCTCCTCGAATCCGACGAGTCAGGAGTCGAAGTTATCGAAGTAGACCTTCAAGCGAGGCAATTTGCACACAAAGACCGAAACGAGGAGGCACCCGTCAAGCAAGATCACGAAATTGAAAACGATGATCAAGATGACGCGGTAGAACGAGCACCCCCAACACGAGGTCGAGAAAGACCCAGGCTGATGCGAACGAGACTGAGGGGGAGACCGAAGAAATCGTATCACTACGTCGATATAGCCACTGATCACGAGGAAGCGGGATACCTGGCCGAAGTTGCCGTAAATCAGGCTATGCGCAGTCCGCAGGCTGAGGAGTGGCATGACACCATCGCGAACGAATTAGCATACATCTTGATAAAAGATACATGGGAATTAGTCGATCGACCCAACAACACAGCTGTTATAGGAAGTAGAATCGTACTACGAAATAAACACAGGGAAGACGGGACTCTCGAACGCCGCAAAGCTCGAATTGTAGCGAAAGGCTTCACCCAGCGTCCTGGCATCGACTTGGAAGAAACTTTTGCTCCAGTGGCACGCATTGAATCAATGCGAAGCGCAATGGCTCTCGCTGCGGAAAGAAAAATGATCGTCGAGCAATTGGACGTGACTACAGCATATTTGAACGGGTCTTTGAATGAAAAGATTTTGACGGAAGTACCAAAACATATTGAGAAAGGACTTGAAATTCTGGCGAACAACGAATCGAGAGGCAGCAATGTCGGTCAGAAGGCAAAGCAAACGCTCACAGAATTACGAAAAGTAGATAAAGTTTGTCTCCTGAAAAAGGCATTATACGGATTGTGACAGGCCGGACGTTGTTGGAACAATCGCCTGTGCGACATCCTGGATAAATTCGGCGCTACTAAATCTAACGGGGATCCCTGTATTTATTTCAAGAACAACGGAAATCATGGCATGATAATGGCGGTCTACGTAGATGACGTATTAATTGCCTCGCAGAATGCATCCCAGATCAGCGAATTAAAAGAATTTTTATCTACACAGTTGGAAATAAAGGATCTCGGACGCGTGAAATATTGCCTCGGAATAGAATTTCACCACAATGATACTGGCATAACAATGAAGCAAACGAGATACATACTCGACATCCTCGAAATATTTGAAATGTCGGACGACAACTCTGTATCCACACCATTGGATCCGAACGTTAAATTAGAACAGAGCAAGAAAGATGATGACGAACCAAGCGAACATCCGTATTGTGAATTCATAGGTGCACTGATGTACGTCGCCACATGTACAAGGCCGGATGTGTCATTCGCCGTAAGTTATCTAAGCCAATTCGGGACCTGTTACAACGAGACGTATTGGACGGCAGCGGAACGCGTCCTCCGGTAATTGAAAGGATCCACGGAATTGGGATTAAAATATAGAAAAACTGGAAGACCCATAAAGGGCTATGTTGATTCCGATTGGGCGAATTGCCCAATAGATAGAAAATCCTACACAGGATACGTATTCGTACTCGGCGGTTCGTGAAAGATTTGAATGATTCTGGAGACAATAAAGTCACTATATTTTGCGATAACAACGGTGCGCGAAAAATCGCTGAAAATCCAGTCTTGCACAGTCGCACCAAACACATAGATATCCGTCATCACTACGTGCGGGCGGTCTTGGGCCACGGAAGTATCAAGATCGAGTATGTGTCAACTGACAATATGCCCGCCGATATGTTGACAAAAAGAATCCCTGCCCCGAAGCTACGAAAGTGTTTAATGCTCCTGGAATTAATCGCCAATGAGTCATAGATGAGATGTCAGGTCAAGGGGGAGTGTTGGAAAACATAACGCCCCGACACCCCTTTAATCGTCAGAATATTCAAGCATACGCAATTCTTTTCGCTACGAGGTGCACAACATAACATTTGATTTTTACTTATTTCCTTCTCTGCCGATTTATTGAGACTAATATTTTTGTTCAAATACTAGTGACTTTTAGTATACGAAAGAACTAATGTCAGACGGAGCCAGAAACTTCGGGCGCACGAAATAATATTTTTTATCGAAAGTGTACCATACGACATTGCAACAGCCCGACCTCTCATTCATTAATGACTGGTTTTGTTCTGATGATTAATTTAGCGCACTAGATAGTTTCACTACACACAAAGACACGTGGAAGAAGTAGCCAGAAGATTCAGAAATCGAGAACGATATTTTTCTGGAAAGTGTTCCATAGAACAGTCGAGCAGTGCGATTTCTCATCCCTTGCCGATTCATTGTTGTCCAATATTTGTTTTTGAAACACTGGAGAGTTCTCCTATACATAAAGACGTATGTGAGAAGTATCCAAAAGGTTCAGACAGACGACACCATTACTTTATTTAAGCCCCACCTCACAACAATCGAGCAGTGGTACCTTTCCTCCCTTGAATAATTTCCGTTGTCTAGCACGTCTTCACAGTACTACAGATTTACAGTACATACAGAAGGATGGCTGAGAAGTAGCCATAAGCTTGAGAGGCACGAAAAAAAATTTCTCATGGAAGTTGTACGGTAGAACAACCCAGCAGTGTCACCTGTCATCCCTTGATGACTTATGGTTGTCTTATATTTTTTGTACAGTACGAGGAAGGTCTCGTACATATAAAGTCTCTGGTTACTTCTCTCATTTGTTTATATGTTAACGAGAACCTTTCAGTGCTTCAAAATAAATATTGAAAAAAAGCGGCAAGCAATGAACAGGACACTTTTCGATTGTACTACGGTACAGATTCCATGAAGAAAAAAAATACCGCGCCTCTGACGCTTCTGGGTACTTTTCAGACATAGTTTTATGTGTACTAGAACTCCCTAGTACTGTGAAAAAATACTAGACAATAATATATCATCGAGGAATGAGGCGCGACACTGATCGATTGTTATGCGGTGAAGCGTCAATAAAAAAATGTTTTGTATGTCTGTAGCTTCTGGCTACTTTGTCCAGATGTTTTTATGTGTACTACAAGTCTCTAGTACAATGAAACAGTAAGTCAGCTAGAGATGAGAGACGACACTTCTAGCATGTTGTATGCTGAAGCTTAAAAAAGAAATTGGTACGTGTGTTGTAACTGGTCCGTATTCGTTACAATTAATTTTATTTGTTCGGGACTCGATCAGGAAGAAATTAGTTGAAACTCTTTGTTTTGGAGGTATCTGGTAATAAAACGACCTTTATTCAGTATTTTGACTCGATATAATATAAAAAAATTCCGGTGTACAAATGTGGTGTTTTGCTTGTGTCGCTAGAGCGTATTTTGCGTGTTTCAATGTATCGCTGGCGTATGTTTTGTGTGTTTTAATGTGTCGCTGGAGTGTGTTTTGTGTGTTTTAATGTGTCGCTGGAGTATATTTTGTGTGTTTTGATGTGTCGCGTCTCGGTCGGTACAATACTCGAATAGCGGACTCGCTCGAATGATAAGTGCGTTGAAACGCGATCGCTTCACCGGAGGTTGGTGCTTTTCTTCCCCTTCCCCTACGTGTATTGGCGCTCGCGGCGTGCGTAAGTTACGGCGCGCTCTCGCCTAAGGCGCGAAGAGTCTGCCGGGCGCCTTTCCCTAGGTTGCGCGTGGCGCTGTCTATCGCGGTCCACTTTCCCTAGTGGTATCGATCGTAGCGTGCTCTGTCTCGGTACGGCCTGCTATCCCCTCCCTTTCTACTGTCACTCGTTGCGCGCGGTGCCGAGCGCGCTCTCGTGCCACCCGCAGTCCCTGGGTCCCCCCAATCTAGCGATTCCTGACGCGGTGGATCGCGGCGCGCTTTTGACTGACGCGCTACGGCGAGCTCTCTTGTAATTACTCCCCGTGAGCGTAATCGATTATCGCGAGTCGGTAATCGATTACTCCAACTGTGGCTGACGCTGTTTGATGGCGCCACGTACCCGCTTATGATAATGTACCGCGTGTGATGTGTGTTGTGTCGGTGTGGTGTTTCGAATTTCGATGCCTCTCTGACCTTCAGGTTCTCCCGATACTTTCGGGAGCCTTTGCAGATATTTCGTGTTTTACAGGTGTTTGTAAGTGTGTGTGTATTGTCGCCTGGTATTTCGGATACCTCTTCGCACTTTCTATTCTCCTAATACTAATTTTCTATCTCTCCTTTTGTAATTTATTCCCCCTTCGTTTATTCTTAATATTTTTTAGTGCTCCGTTTTCTTATTCTTATCCCTGTCGTTGTTTCCACGTTTATGACTTTAAAAACTGTATATTGTAATTCTTCCTTTTTAAGTTTCTTAAGGTTCCCTTCCTCAACTTTCCACCCTTACCGGGATACTTTCCTGAGTGGTACTTTTCAATCCACATAAAAAAGTCAGACTTTCTTAAGGCGCCTTCTTCCTTCTCTCGTTTTTTCAATGTATTCCCCTTCTCAGCTTTCCACCCTTAACGGGGTACTTTCCTGAGCGGTACTTATCGATCCACGAAGGGAAGAGAAGAAGTGACGTTCCTCCAAATGCCCTCCTCTTTTATACCCACATTTTATTGTTTATTTTTCCCCTTCCCTTACCAATTACCCATCATTCCCTTTATTGTTAACTTTTTTTCTCTGTTTTAAATAAATTTAGTCCTCCTTTGTTTTTTTCTTACTTTCTCTGTTTTCTTTCCAACGACTTTTCCCCCTTCCCTTACTTTTTACCTATCGTTCCCTTTCGCTACTGTTTTTGTTTATTTTTTCTTTTTCTGTTTCTCTCGAACTTTTTATACCTTTAGACTGTTTTTGTTCTTTTCTGTTTTTTTTTCTCTCACTCGTCTTTCCGTTCGCTTATTGTTTCGTGACCTTGAAGGTCGTAACTGCCCACTTGACTTTCATTATTTATTATTCCCCCTCCCCGACTCGTCTACTGGATCGGTTTGTTTCAATTTGTGGTGGGGGGTATCACCATGAGACGGACCTATACATCTCAGTGTCTCAAGCTTCTTTTTACTCCGTAAATCTGTTTTTATATGCACTGGAATTCTCCAGTGCTGTACAAAAAATATTAGACGACTATAAGTGATGAAGGAATGAGAGGTGACATTGCTCGATTGCTCCACGGTACAGCTTTCATAAAAAAAAATATTTCGCTCCCCTGAAGCTTACGGCTACTTGTTACATTTTTATTGTATGGGTAGTAGAACTCTTTATTAGTGTGAAAAAAAATATTCCTCAACAATAAGTCGTCAAGGGATGAGACGTAACACCGCTGGATATCTCGAATGAATAGTGGAACTCCCATAGGGAAAATGATTTCGTGTGTCTCAAACTTCTTGCCTCTCACATCTGTTTTTATATGCACCAGAACTCTGTAGTATGTACTGTACAAAATAATATTATATAAAGATAAGCCAAAACAGGGTGAAAGGAGACACTGCCGATTGTTCTACCGTAAAACTTTCATGAACAAAATTATTTCGCGCCACTCAAGCTAATGTCAACTTCCCGCATCTATAATCTCCCCGGATTATGAATCTCTAGGACTAGTTAAAATAATATACAATAAGTCATCAAAAGATGAGAGGCAATACTGCTGGACCGTTGAATAGTACACTTTCGATGGAAAAAATTAATTCGTGCTTCCGAAGCTCCTGGCTTCTTCTCACACCTATTGTTATGTTTAGTGGTTGACAAAAAATATTAGGCTCAACAAATCGCCGGACAGTGAGATAGAACAAGACTAGATGGTTGTATTGTACACCGTCTAAGTTCTAAATAATGTACACCAAATAAAAACGGCGTTTGTCCGAAGCATCTTGTTACTTCTCGCATATGTGTAGATATGTACGAGAACTCTCTAGTACTGCAAACAAACTAGACAGCAATGAGCCATCAAGGGATGAGAGGTGAGACTGTTGGACCGTACGTGTGTGAAGTTAGCAGCTCACAAATAAACTCCAGAGAATGTGGCATCCCGTACAGTTTTACAGTTCTTGATCAGTTTCAATAATAGTTCTGTCGATTATACTACCGAAATCGAATGAAGCATAGCATCTCATCGAATGTCGCAAATTTAACCATGCCAGAGTTGCAATTAAGAGAGTTCTACATCCTAACCCTAGTCTGTAAATAGTTCTATCGGTTAAATCCAATTCTAATCGCTAGCAGTGGGTATAACCAAAATATTCGTAAATGAGTGACATGCTGTAACGTTACTACGAGTTCCGGGTCGTAAGAATATGTCAACCGATAATCAGAGATCCCTCACACAATGTCCAAAGGAGTTCTGGTCTCTAAAACATCCTCAATAATTATAAATCATTGTTATAAACAAAATACCCATACAGGAGTGAGATGCTGTGGTATAACTGCGAGTTCTGGGTCGTATGGAGTTATTAAACGATAACCAAAGGTTCCTCACATAAGCTCCGAAAGCGATCTAGTGTTTCATACATCTTAATAATTATGAATCATTGTTATAAAAAAAATATCCCCATACGAGTGAGTTGCTATGGTATAACTGCGAGTTTTGATTCGTATGAAGTTTTTAAACGATAATTAGAGGTCCCTCACACAAGACCCGAAAAACTTCTGGTCTTTCAAACATCTTGCGTTTGAAAGTTGTTTTCTATAGGTTTGTATAACATACCCATAACATACCTATATAATTTACCTATACCATACCTGTAACATACGCCCCATTATTCCACTTTCCAGGAACGAGCCATCGAAAACGATCGTAAGTTCGAACGGGTACAAACGCATAAACGCCGGTACAAATGATTTAACCATTGGCACGAACGGATACAAACGATTGCTCTGTGGTTCAAACTATATACTCGTAGATGGGAACGGGTACGATCGATATACTCTTCGGTATGTACGGGTACAAAGCATTGGTCGATGGTAAAACGATGTCAGTAAGAACGGGTATAAACGATTGCTCGGTGGTACAAACGATATTCTTGTCGATACGAACGGGTACAAAAGATTGTTCGGTGGTACAAACTATATAATCGTCATTACGAATTAAACGCTGGTACAAACGATATCGTCAATACGAATGGGTACAAAAGATTACTTGCCGGTACAAACAATTAATAGCCGGTACAAACGATTTATGCGGTAGTACGAATGGGTACAAACTCGGTGGTACAGACGATAGACTTGTCAATACGAAATGGTACAAACGATTTACTCGTCAGTAAAAACAGGTTCAAACGATTATTCGGCGGTACAAAGGAGTACAACCGCTTGCTCGGTGGTAAAACGATATACCTGTCGATGCGAACGGGTACAAACGATTGCTTGGTTGTACACACGATATACCCGTAAGTTCGAACGGGTCCAAACGATATAATCTTCATTACGAATGGATACAAACGATTAAACGCCGGTACAAACGATATACTCGCCAGTGCGATTGGGTACGAACGTTTAATCGCCGGTGCAAACGATATACTCGTCAATGCAGTAGATGTTCGAAGTGACCTCCATCCATCTTAATGCAGCAGCGGGCCCGGCGAAGGAAACTGCCGACACATCGCTGTAGCATCTCTTGCGATACAGATTGCATTGCCATTTCGATGCGTTGTTGCAATTCTGCACGACGATCGACTGGTGTCCGATACACCTGCGATTTTATATGGCCCTACAGGAAGAAATCAAGGGGGTTTAAGTCGGGTGAACGCGGGGGCCAGTCGCGCATTCCCCGTTTGCCGATAAAGCGACCGCCAAACATGGTGCGAAGATTGTGTCGGGCAAAATGGCTCGTGTGAGCTGGCACACCGTCATGCTGGTACGTCGCTCGGCTGAATTCATCTCGCAGCAATCCCGATCGCAAGAAAAGTTGCCGGAGTCGTTGCAGCAATTCAACGTATTTTGAAACGAAGGCTTCGAGGGAAAAAGCGATCTGAGCACGACTCGCCCGTGACTTCACCCAACGGCACGCGGGAGGCTTTTAGATGATTTCAATGCTTATTTAGCTCTTGATTCTCTGCGGTATTACTGTATAAAAAAAATGTATCGCGCACTCTGATCGCTTATTTTTTTAGTTCATACGTTAATTTAAATATAATAATAAATCTTAATTACAAATTATTTATCTTATATAAAATTGTTTATGCTTTACTCACACCCGTCCTTATGTCAAATAAATTATAATTCATTAAAGTAAGCGGAAATATATTTACGAGGTATGTTTCGGAAACTCCATCTACGACTCCCTAATTTCGGGAGACCCCGCCAGAGGTCGACGTCTCTTGACCGGTCGCGCGCTTGACTCGGACAGTGTCCGGGCGCAGGGATTTTCTCCCCCTTATTTTCAGCGTTATATTATCGCATTGGCCCTTCTTTTCAAACACTTCGTCTGTAACTTCGACACAAGTCTCTTCGATAAACGGGTCAGCTTCGGTCTCTTCCCCCCCTTCATAATGCCAACAGACTAACGCGATTTACGCCCGCGTTAGCTCCCGCGGCAACGGTCAACTCGGGACTCTTCAAGTCATTAATTAGTACAATAGCGAATACAATAGTTAAATAGTGTTAAATAAATCTATATTCTTTATATTAAAATCGTGTGCATTTTCAACCTCATTCAATTTCCGGCGCGTTCCTCTATTCTCACGAATAACTCAAACCATTTCCCACTCGTTCACTTCCAACCAGAATTCCGAGATTAACCCAAATCTAAACATGGTCCTTCGAGCCGGATTCAAGTGAACGAAGTGGTAAAAAGTGAGTTATTCGCTGAAAAAGGCAAAGGAAATTCTCAATCTTTCTATCCGGTGCGCGAGAAAAACGGGTAATTTTCATCGCGGTCATGTGACCACACGCCGGCCGCGAAGTCTAGTAGTCCTTCTCGCAAGATGAGCTCGAGCGAAGCCTCGCTCTCTCTCTCTCGCGCGCGCACCGCGCCCGATACATCGCGCTCTCTCGCTCTCGGGCGAGCCAGGCATCGGACTCCACACACGCGCGCATGCGCGCTTCGGCCTGTGGCTGGTCTACTGGACGCTCAACGTGCCGGTCGACCGAGCGATCTCGGCTCTTCTTCCGACCACGTTCTCGCGACATCGTGCGCTCTCGTGCAAGAGACCGTCGAACAAAAGGTTCGCTTCGTTTTTTTCGGACGCTTCACGCCACGCGCAGTAAAACTTCGTGCGTGTCGATCGGCGATACCACAGTTCGGCATTCGGGGGTTCTTTCCTTTCGTTTTGGACGCTTCGTGCTACGATCTCGCGAGATCTCGTCGATTTTGGACGCCTCAAAAAATATCGTTCGGATTTCGCGAGTTGTGGTTTTGGACGCTTCGTGCTACGATCTCGCGAGTTCTGTCGATTTCGGACGCCTCGAAAAATATCGGTCGGATTCCGCGAGTTCTCCGTCGAGTTGTGTTTTTGGACCTTTCGTGAGACATTTTCGCGAGTTCGTCGACTTGGACGCTTCGTGCTTCTTCGGACTTCTTCACGAGTTTCGGGTTTTTTTTTGCATTGGACGCTTCTCGCTTTTATTGCGTGTGCTACGATCGTTGACGTCTCACGCCATCTTTTTCGTTTTTTTCGCGAGTTTTTGGGTTTTTCGGCATTTGACGCTTCGTGCTATTTTCTCGTGTGTGCTACGATCGTCGAAGTCTCGCGCCATCTTTTCGTCTTCCGCGAGTTCTTCGTGTGTTCGTTTTGGACGCTTCTTGCCATCAATCGCGTGTGCTACGACCGTCGACGCATCGTGCCAATTTGTCGTCTTTCGCGAGTTCTCGTGATTTTCATTTCGGACGCTTCGCGCATTTTCTCGCGTGCTACGATTTTCGCGAGTTCTCATCGATTTTAGACGCCTCGAAAAAATATCGTTCGGATTCCGCGAATTGTGGGTTTGGACGCTTCGTCCTACATTCGCGAGTTCTCGTGGTTTTTTTTCGGCTTGGACGCTTCGCGCCATTTCTCGTGAGTGTTTTATCGATCTCGGACGCCTCGAGCAGCTCCGTCGGACATTCTCACGACTTTCGTGATTCTTGTGGACGCTTCTCGTTTTCGATCGCGTGTGCTACGATCGTCGAAACATCGCGCCAACTTTTCTTTCGCGAGTTTTTCGTGTTTTTTCGGCTTGGACGCTTCGCGCCATTTCTCGCATGTGCTTCGATCGTCGACGCTTCGCGCCATTTTCAATCGCGTCCTACGATCGTCGACGCATCGCGCCATCTTTTCGTTACACGAGTTTTCGTGATTTCGTTGTGCACGCTTCTCGCCATCAATCGCGTGTGCTAAGATCGTCGACGGATCACGCCATCTTTTCGTTTCACGAGTTTTCGTGATTTCGTTGTGGACGCTTCTCGCCATCAATCGCGTGTGCTAAGATCGTCGACGCGTCGCGCCATCTTTCCGTCAGTCGCGAGTTTTCTCGTGTTTTCGTTTTGGACGCTTCGAGCATCTCATTCGGACATTTTCACGAGTTTTTCGTGATTTTCGGCTTGGACGCTTCGCGCCATTTCTCGCGTGTGCTACGATCGTCGATGTCTCGCGCCATCTTTTTGTTTCACGAGTTTTCGTGATTTCGTTGTGGACGCTTCTCGCCATCAATCGCGTGTGCTAAGATCGTCGACGCATCGCGCCATCCTTTCGTCAGTCGCGAGTTTTCTCGTGTTTTCGTTTTGGACGCCTCGTGCTACTCGTTCGGACTTTTTCTCGAGTTTTTCGTGCTTTTCGGCTTAGACGCTTCGCGCCATTTCTCGCGTGTGCTACGATCGTCGATGTCTCGCGCCATCCTTTTCGTCTTTCACGAGCTTTTCGTGATTTTTCGTTTTGGACGCTTCGTGCAACTCGTTCGGAACTTTTCTCGAGTTTTTCGTGATTTTCGTTTTTTCACGCTTCGTGCCATTTCTCGCGTGTGCTACGATCGTCGACGTTTCGCGCCATCTTTTCGTTTCGCGAGTTTTTCGTGATTTTCGTTTTGGACGCTGCGCGCCATTTAACGCGTGTGCTTCGATCGTCGACTCGGCCGCTTCGAGCATCTCATTCGGACATTTTCACGAGTTTTCGTGATTTTCGGCTTGGACGCTTCGCGCCATTTCTCGCGTGTGCTATGGTCGTCGACGTCTCGCGCCATCTTTTCGTCTTCCGCGAGTTTTCGTGTGTTCGTTTGGACGCTTCGCGCCATTTTCGATCTCTAACAAGTCGCGCCTCATTTCACGAGTTTTCGTGATTTTCGGTTTGGACGCTTCGCGCCCTTTATCGCGTGTGCTTCGAACGTCGAAGTCTCGCGCCAGTTTTCGTTTCTCGCGAGTTTTTCGCGGTTTTTCGGTTCAGGACGGTTCACGATAAATCAGCGATTTCGTGTGTCGAACGGTGACACCTCGACAATGACGAGCAATATCGTCAACATGAAACGTCGCATTGCCGGCCTCGTCAGCACCTTTCAGTGCATCTCGAGCCTCGCTGAAAAGACGAGGAATGCAACCCCTTAAAATAACAACATGACGCTCGCTACCACGCGCCTGTCTTTGTTGGAAACCATCCGGGACCGCTTCGAAGGGAACATGTCGCGCTTCTCGAGATATATTGCGATCCCACCCGGTTCACCTCCTTTCTTCGCTCGCCTCGGACTTCCTCAACACCACGGGTACTCCTCCGCACTTTTCCAAGGACTGTTCAAACGCTCTGGCCATTCGACCGTCAGTCCTGCTAGCTACGAGCCAAGCCACTCTGACCTCCTCATCGGGCATCTCGCATCGGGCGAGACTCCTCGTCGATCCGGGCGCGGAACTTTCGTTTATTTCCGAACGCGCGGTTCAACTCCTTCGAACACAAAGGATGACCGCGTCCATCAACATCCACGGAATCGGAGGCCAGCCAGCGGGGCAGACGCGGGGAGCTATCACCGTCACAGTATCTTCAATACACGATTCAACATCAAATTTTATCGTGACGGCGTTTATTCTAAACGTATTAACTTCGACGCTTCCCTCGTTCGTTACTTCAGCGCAATGGGACCATCTTCACGGACTTCCTCTGGCAGACCCGAACTCTCTGAAACCGGGACCAATCGACGTCATCATCGGAGCTGACGCGTACGGTCTTCTGGTTGAGTCAGACGTCGTCAAGGGTCGGGCCATCAATCCCATCGCTCAGCGCACGCTTCTCGGATGGATTGTACTCGGTCCCGTCAACGGTTCCCCCTCAAATTCGGTTCGCATTCAACATGCCTCCATCGAAGACGAGGTCACTTCTTTACTAGCGAAGTTTTGGGAACAAGAGGAAATTCCTCCGGACTCGGCCCCTACAACCGATCCGGACGAATCCGCTTGCGAACAACACTTCAAGGACACTCATAGGAGGGACCACACGGGCCGATATATCGTACGGCTCCCCTTCAAGAATCCTCCTTCGCTACTCGGAGATTCGTATTCGAGTGCGAAACGCTGCCTTCTTCAACTTCTACGGCGACTCTCGACAAATGAGTCGTATCGCGGTCTCTACAACGCCTTCTTCCAAGAATACGAGAACATGTCTCACATGGCTCGTGCTCCAACGGCAGCTTCTTCGAGACCACGGTTTTTTCTCCCACATCACGGTGTCTTTCGGGCCCATACTAAAACTCGTGTCGTCTTCAACGGTTCCTTCAAAACATCGAACGGTGTGTCGATCAACGACATCCTTCACACCGGGGCCAAACTTCAACAAGATACTTCGGACGTTCTGCTCTGGATCAGACGCCATCGGTTCATTTTCGCCACCGATGTTGCGAAAATGTTCCGGCAGATCACAGTCCATCCGGACGACTGGGACCTCCAGCAAATCCTATGGGTGGACCAGGAGGATCGAGACGTCCCATATCAACTGACTACAGTCACATACGGCCTCACTTGTGCTCCCTTTCTCGCCATCCGGGTCATGCTTCAACTGGTCGAGGATGAGGGGCACGACTTCTCACTGGCGATTTCACCTTTGACGAACGGCCGATACGTTGATGATATCTTCGGCGGTGCCGACACGATTCACGAACTTCAGGCAACGGCACAACAACTTCAGGGAATTTGTCAGCGCGGATGCTTTCCGCTTCAAAAATGGTCAGCTAACTCAACGGAAGCCCTTCGGAATGTTACCTCGGAGTCCCAATCGCATCCGGTTGTGATTCAATCGGAAGATCCCAACGTCAAACTTTTGGGCCTCGTCTGGAATCCCAACGAGGACAATTTCAGATTCCTTCTTCAGCTCTCCTTCAACCGTGATATTACGAAAAGGACCGTTCTATCGGAAACGGCATCCTTGTTTGATCCTTTGGGTTTCATCTCGCCAGTCATTGTCATCGCGAAGGTCTTCCTCCAAGAACTATGGCTGGCAAAACTTCACTGGGACGACGGACTCCCAATTCGACTTCAGGAAAAATGGCTACGCTTCCGAGAGAGTCTGAGCGACTTGTCGCTCATTTCTCTCCCACGGTGGCTTCACCTTTCGCCTTCTTCGACTCTCGAGCTACACGGATTCTCGGACGCCTCCCAACTCGCCATGTCAGCCGTGATCTACCTCCGAACAACTTCAGTCGACGGGGTCACAACGGTTATCCTCGTCTGCTCGAAGACGAAGGTAGCCCCCCTCAAACGACTCACAATTCCACGGCTCGAGTTATCGGCGGCTCTACTTCTTTCAAGGCTGGCCTCTCACGTTCAGAGAACCCTAGACTTAACGCAAGTTCCCGTCTCTCTCTGGACGGACTCTTCAGTTGCGTTGACATGGACTACCTCAAATCCGGCCCGATGGAAAGATTTCATCCGAAATCGGGTCACCTCGATCCAAAGTTTCTCTTCCCACGCAACATAGCGGTTTATTGCGGGAAAGGAGAACCCGGCCGACTGTGCGTCGCGAGGGCAGACTCCCCGACAACTGTCCAAACACCCTCTTTGGTGGTACAGACCTGAGTGGCTCGCGCGACCACCATCCTCATGGCCAGTCTCTTCAGCCGAACTTCCACCGGAGAGCGACCTCGAGCAACAATCGGGTCTCGCCTTCACCACCACCGCTGAGCCTAGTCCTAAAACTGGGGACCTTCTACAACGGTACTCGCTCCTCGCTCACTCGGCTTCTTCGGATCACAGCAGTGTCTCAGAGAGCGGTTGCCCGCTTCAAACGGCTCCCGTACGCTTCAATAACCTACCCGCTGAACACACACACACTTCTCGGCTGAACTCCAGATGATTTCGAGCGGAGCGACCCTCAATCGGGGCCACTCCCTTGCCGCCCTCAACGCCTTTGTCGACCAACTAGGGACCCTTCGAGTTGGCGGCCGGTTGACGAACGCACTCCTACAGCCCGAGGCAAAACAGCCGCCAATATTGCCCCGGACCTCTCCGCTCACTTCATTGATCATCGCTGATTCGCACTTTTGAACGCTTCACGGTGGTACCCAATCCAGGTTAAGTTTCCTCCGTCGATCGTACTGGATTTCGGGTGGCCGGGCTCCAATTCGATCGTACATCCTTCGGTGCACCACGTGTGCCAGATTTCGAGGACTTCACGCGCAACAACTCATGGGTTAACTTCTGACTGCGCGAGTCACACCTTCACGGGCCTTCCTCCACACCGGCATTGACTACGCAGGACCCTTCACCGTCAAGACCTGGCGTGAACGAGGAACAAAAACGTACAAGGCTTATCTTGCCGTTTTTGTTTGCTTAACTACTTCCGCGGTCCACCTCGAACTCGTCACGGATTATACTTCAGAGGCCTTCGTTGCCGCCTATCGGCGGTTTTCCGGACGGCGAGGAATCAGTCACACTATTTATAGTGACTGCAGAACCAACTTCATCGGAGCCGATACTGCACTTCGTGCTCTCTTCAAGGCTGGATCAGCCGAAATGAATTCTACGATCATATCGCTGACTAACCTTGGGACGAACTGGTCCTTCAACCCTCCGGCCGCACCTCACATGGGTGGAAAATGGGAGGCTGCGGTAAAATCCGCGAAATATCACCTTCGTCGGGTAATCGGAGAAGCCTCACTTACGTACGAAGAATTTACGACTCTTCTTGCGCAAGTGGAGGCTGTCTTAAATTCCCGGCCACTTTGTCCTTCATCGGAAGACCCCAAGGACATTTCTCCCCTCACACCGGGTCACTTCACCATCGGCGAGGCACTTACCACAGTGCCAGAACCCTCTCTCACTTCAATCCCAGAACCTCGACTTTCACGGTGGCAATTCCTTCAGGCAAAATTACAGCACTTCTGGCAGAGATGGTCTTCGGAGTACCTTCAGCGAAGCTTGTCAATTTCCAAATGACGACACCCTTCACACGACATCAAAATCGGCTCACTCGTGCTAATCGCGGACGAACGACTCCCACCTTCACGATGGCCACTAGCACGAGTGGTCGAACTTCACCCCGGGTCGGATGGTCTAACCAGGGTGGTGACACTTCGCACGGCCACGTCCACCTTCAAGCGACCGACTGCCAAGTTGGCCGTCCTTCCAGTGGACTCTTCGTCGACGACTGTCGCCGAAGGCGAGGAGAATGTTTCGGAAACTCCATCTACGACTCCCTAATTTCGGGAGACCCCGCCAGAGGTCGACGTCTCTTGGTCGGTCGCGCGCTTGACTCGGACAGTGTCCGGGCGCAGGGATTTTCTCCCCTTATTTTCAGCGTTATATTATCGCATTGGCCCTTCTTTTCAAACACTTCGTCTGTAACTTCGACACAAGTCTCTTCGATAAACGGGTCAGCTTCGGTCTCTTCCCTCCCTTCATAATGCCAACAGACTAACGCGATTTACGCCCGCGTTAGCTCCCGCGGCAACGGTCAACTCGGGACTCTTCAAGTCATTAATTAGTACAATAGCGAATACAATAGTTAAATAGTGTTAAATAAATCTATATTCTTTATATTAAAACCGTGTGCATTTTCAACCTCATTCAATTTCCGGCGCGTTCCTCTATTCTCACGAATAACTCAAAACATTTCCCACTCGTTCACTTCCAACCAGAATTCCGAGATTAACCCAAATCTAAACAAGGTGGTATCAAAAAGTTTCGAGACTATTACTTTTACTCGCCAACAAATGGCAGCGTAAAGCTGCACGTACAGGCACAGGAAGCACCGACCTTCATAAGTCATTGTACCAAGAGACATCTTCTTGTGTAGATCGGGAGCTGTGCAGCTGGTGCTATTCTGACCACGGGCGTTACCACGTTTGCGATTTTATCATGGACAGCAAGTAAAAGTTTCAAGACTAGCTCTGTTTACAAGAAAGTACTTTATTTATTTACGTTTACACACTGTCACCTTCAAAATAGTCACCTCGTACAGCAATACAGCGCTCCCAGCGTTTCTGCCACTGCCGAAGTGTGTGGTGGAAGTCTTCTTTTCGAAGCGTGGCAAGCACCTTTTGCGATTCGCACTGGATCTCCGTAATGGTGTCAAAACGGCGATCTATGAGCTGGATCTTCAGCTTCGGGAAGATGGCGAAGTCCGCAGGAGCCAAATCTGGCGAGTAGGGTGGGTGCGGAAGTACAATCATCTTGTGTCCGGTGAGAAACTCACGTGTGAGGAGAGCACGGTGACAGAGCGCAATGTCGTCGTGGAGCAGCCAGTTTTTTGCGCGCCAATATCCGGTCGCTTTCATCGAATGTCCTCTCTCAGACGCCTTAAAACCTCGCAGTAGAACTCGCTATTGACGGTCTGGCCCCTGGGGACGAATTCGTGATGCACAGTGCCGCGAATGTCGAAAAGGACTATGAGCATGCACTTGGTCGTGCCGCGGACCTGTCTCGCCTTTTTCGGTCGTGGAGATGATGGGCTCTTCCACTGTGAAGACTGTGGTTTCGTCTCAGGGTCATACCCGTACACCCAAGTTTCGTCACCGGTAATGATCCTCGATATGAAGGACGGGTCATCCACGGCACGCTGACGGAGTTCTTGGCAGACCTCAACACGGTGTTCCTTCTGCTTCTGGGTCAGCAGTCTGGGGACGAACTTGGCAGCAACACGGTGCATGTTCAAATCACACGTGAGGATTGCCTGCACTGTTCCGTATGACACACCGACAATGGCTGCAATGTTGTGGATTGTTCTTCGACGATCCTCATGCACAAGTTGCCGAATGGTTTCGACATTTTCGGGTGTTATGCTCGTTGAAGGTCGTCCTGATCTTTCGTCGTCTTCCACTGATGTTCTTCCGTTTTTGAAGCGCGCGTGCCACTCAAAACACCTCGAACGACTCATTGCAGCATCGCCGTACACTTGTCAAATCATGTCAAGCGTCTCTGTGGCGGATTTGCCCAGTTTGACACAGAATTTCACGTTCTCTCGTTGTTCTAACTTGCTATCCATGATAAAATCGCAGACGTGGTAATGCTCGTGGTCAGAGTAACACCAGCTATAGTGCTCCCTATCTACACAGGATGGTGTCTCTTGGCACTATGACTTATGAAGGTCAGTGCTCCCTGTGCATGTACGTGCAGCCTTGCGCTGCCATTTGTTGGCGTGTTATAGAACTAGTCCCGAAACTTTTTGATACCACCTTGTATATTCGTATTATTATATTAATTCTCATGCTTTCATCAAGCGATAAAGCCCCAAAAACAATCATCCCCAAAAACAAGCTAATGATCTATCCGACCGCGAATCGTAAGTACCAAAAAGTGTACATATTCTACAAGCGATGAGATGGTCCCGTTGGTAGCGTTCCTGACTTCGGTCCGCAGGGGTCCCTAGTGCAAATTTTTCTCCAAATTTTTCATAATTTCTCATATTTTAGTCGTATTTGAGATTACCGGAGAAATAATGATTTAAAACATATTCAAGTTCTGGTCTATTTCCCAAAAACATTGTTTTTACTGAAAATCCATGATTTCTCATTTTTTTCCCGGAAATTTCTCTTTTTCCTATGACCTGAGTGAACGGCTGCGAAGATATTCGGAGAAAATTTAAAGATGAAAAAAAAATTGGATTTTCGTAAAAAATTGGATTTTCGTAAAAAATTGTTATTATTTTTTTTCCGGAACTTTTTCTTTTTCCTATTAACCGGTGCGATGGTCTAGTGGTTAGCGTTCGAATCCCAGTCGCGTACATTTCGTTGTGAAATGTTTTTCTTCGGCATTTCGCGGCGAAATAAGACTAGTTCCACGACTGGGGGGCGAACTCGATGACCGGCTGTATTGGTGTAGGTTTTCCACAGTTTCCCTATACCCATGGCAGAAATGTCATGATGAATATAATACAGAGGGGGAAGTCGGCTGCGTTCGCAAGAGGGGGGAATAGGGAGAAAAAGGGGAGTGAAAAACAGTAGAGGAAAGAAGCGGGCACAATGAGGGGGAAGAATAGATAACAAACGCGAAAAACGTGTACCTAAGGAAAAAGCCAATAACAAAAAAAATTATATTTTCGTAAAAAAAAACTTATTACATTTTTACTATTAGTATACTCGGATACTCCGGAGAACGAAGATTGAAAAAGTAAGTAATAAATTTTGAACTCCAACACCCCATAACTTTTTATAGGGGGGTGACCGCCGCGATTTCTCTCCACCATCGTGTTCAGGGGGTCAAAATCTATAAACCCCGCCACCTCCCACTCCCCTCCCTGGTGGGGGTCACTTTCCGAATAATTACCGCAATCGTTTGGACCAGTTACTATCGCCAAGTAAATCGTTTTTCTCACCGAGCAATCGTTTCGTCCTGTTCGTCCCGATGAGTAAATCGTTTGCTCCAGCGATTAATCGTTTGCACCCGTTCGCACAGACCAATATATCGAAGAACCTCCGAATAGTCATTTGTACCCGTGCGTACCAACGAGTAAATCGTTTGTACCGGCGAACAATCGAGCAGTTTCATCTCCTATTCCATTCTGACTTATTGTGGTCTAATTTTTCTTGAAGTACTAGACATTTCTAGTACCATAATAGCATGTCTAAGGAGTAGTCAGAAGCTTCAGACTCAGGAAATTATGATTATTTTTGTCAAAGTTGTACTTAACTACAATCGTGCAATCTCATCTCCTCACCCCTTGCCGATTTATTGCTGTATAATATATTTTTTTAATTACTGAAGAGTTATAGTACATATAAACAGTGATGTGCGAAGTAACCACAAGCTTCAGACCCGCGAAATAATTTTTTTTTTTTTTAGAAGCTGTACTATGCAACTATTGAGCAGTCTCACGTCTTATCCCTTGCCACTTCATTGCCGTCTAACCCTTTTTTTGAAGTACCGGAAAGTTCCAGTACACATGAAAACACATGTGAGAAGTACCCAAAAGCTTCAGACACAAGAAAAATATTTATCAATTGCAGGTCCATCGAACAACAACCCAGCAGTGCCACCTCTCCTTGCTTAATTACTTATTGTTGTTAACTTTTTCTTTCACAGTACTAAAGCTCTAGTAAGCACAAAACTGTGTGTGAAAAGTAGCGAGAAGCTTCAGAGGAGCGAAGTAATTTTATTAATCGATATTGTACCGTAGAATAATGGACCAATCTCACTTCTCATCCCTCGCCCATTAATTGTTGTCAAATTTTTGTTTCAACTACTAGTGACCTGTAATAAAGATAAAAAATACATGGAAAAAGGAGCCGAAAGTTTCAGACCCGAGAAATCATTTTTTGACGTGACAACGTCTTATAATTCGATGGAGCCGGCTGCACGCACGAAAAAACATGACTCATGCGGCGTTACCTCGCTCTGAGGCGTTCCATTTAAGGCTTGAAGTGCAAGCGAGAGCGCGGAACGAGCGACAAAGAGGCACAATCGGCCTCCGCGTTCGGCAGCGTTCGGCAGCGTTCGACATCTGTCTATCTCCTACTTGAGTGATGGCCTCTGCACGCTGCGAGCGACGAGCGACGAGCGATCAGCGATATCCAATGGCAACGTTACTCTCACAGAGCATTTCCGTCATACTCGAGCTCTCATTGGATATCGCTCATCGCTTGTCGCCCATTGCGCGCAGTGTGCAGAGGCCATGAGCGATGCGTCCGCGTGGACAGCTGCTATACAGTAATACATGTACATGTTTTCGTCAAGTATGAAGTGCAGTGAAAAGTGAATGTGGTGTCAATAGTTTATAACGATAATTGCGGCGATAAAGGTAATGATTCTTTCGATATTAAATATATGTTCAGTGATATATTGTCGAATATTCGTGCTTTCATCATTAAAATAAATAGCATCGGTCCGCTAGTGCAGCGATTGTAGGTTATGCTATAATTGACAAAACTTTAACAATAAGTTAACAGAACTATTTCACGATGAGTAAAAATCAATTGCTTTACTATTCGATCGAAATAATTATCGAGCGTAGCTATGATTTCAAAAAATTAAAACATAAATGTTAAATCTTCCACATATCATAACAACGTGTCTGAAATGACAGGTTGGACCAGCCAGCCGTCAAAGGGAACAATTTTCTCCTATATCAAACACATTGCGGCGGGCTTTTTAAAAGCTAGAGTTACAAAAATTTTAATGATGTTTCCAAATTTTTTATTTTAAATTTAAGATTTATGAACAGTAATTTGATCACAATTTATTCTTATAATAAATTATTCAAAATTATTACTTTTTTACAACAAATTACAATTAAATTTGCAAAAATAATTAAGTAACTAATTGAACAACAACTTTTATTCAGTTTACTTGCTGAAAGAAATAATGTCAATACAAAATTTATTATTATAAAATAATAAAATAAAAAATTAAATTTTAACAGTCGAGTAGAAATTTAAACAATAAATTTTATTCAAGTATTTTATAAATTTAAAATGATTTTCTGAATGAAGAATTTTATGAAAAAATAAAAGTTGTAAAACAATTGCTCAAAGCACATTCATACTTGTAAAAAATATGTACATTGTAAAGAAAAATAAATAAAAATTGACATAATTGTATTTATGCGTACAAATAAATGTAACTTGATCAATTCAATTGTGATTTCCATTTACCTCCTTCTCTATATCCATACAAAATATCTATCAAACAAACAAAATTAAAATTTTCTTTTAAAAATGAAACCATTCCATCAGTATTTTCTTATGACGTTGTCACGTTCAACTATCGTCAGTAAACCGACTTTACAGACAACCAATTTTTTTTTTTGTGTACTGGAGAGTTCTAGTATACATACCCAAACAAACCCATGTGAAAACACATGTGAAAAGTAGCCAGATTTGTTGTAGAAGGTGTACAATATAACAATCGAGTGTTGTTCGATCTCACTCTCTTCTGATTTATCAAGTCTAATTTTTTTTATCAAATATAAGAGACTTTGAGAATACATAAGAACGCATGTCGGAAGGAGCCAGAAGCTTCGGACGCACGAAATAATTTTTTGTAACGGAACTGTACCAAACAGCAGTCGAGCAGTATCACCTGTCATCACTTGATGATTGATTGATGTCTAATGACTTTCTTTCGACAGTAGAAGGTTTAAGTACCCATAAAAAAATCTGTAAGAAGTAACCAGATACTTCAGACGCGCGAAATAAATTCTGTAACATCACCGTACAACGATCGACATTTGTTCTATCTGACTCTCTGCTGATTTATTATGGTCTAATATTTTTTTTATACTAAAAGAAAGATTTAGTAGGCATGAAAACTTATGTGAAAATTATCCCGAAGCTTCAGACACCGGATACAAATGTTTTCAGTGAAGCTCTGCCACGCAACCATCGTACCGAGTCACCTTCCATCCCTTGATGGCGTATTGTTGTCTTCTATTTTTTACAGTACTAAGGGTTCTAGAACATATGAAAGCATATGAAAGAAGTAACAAGGAGGGTCAGACCTGCGCCATTTTTTGTATTTTTTGGTAAAAGGTCGGCAATACAACAGTCGAGTGTTGTTCTATCTCTCTGACTGCTGATTCATAAACCCATGTGAAGTTAGTAACCGACTTTACAGAATGTATTTTTTTTTGCATTCGTTTGTACTCGGTTGGTAACCGATTGTACGAACTTTTATTTCGTTTGCACCTTAAGGGGGAAAAACGTACCACGGTATGGAAAAATGGGCAGCAACCCATTAAATCTGAATTATTTTAATAAACGCGATTTCAAACCGTTAGTACCCGTTTATACCGTTGACATTTTTTAATTTAATTTTTTTTGAAAAAAAAAATCGATTTTAAATTAAAAATAAAATCGGTGTAATTAGGCGCAATTGACGGTATAAAGTTTAATGTAGATTGCACCTTCAAGGAGGCTAAAAAAAGAGTCGGTAATGAGAAAAAAAATCGGGCACAAACGAGTTCAAACGATATACTCATACGTAGGACGAGCACGACCGTTTACTCAGCGGTACAAACGATCGATCGATGGTACAAACGATATACTCGTCGATACTAACGAGTACAACCGATTGGACGGTCCAAACGATTGCTCGGTGGAAAAACGATTTACTTGTCGATACTAACGGGTCCAAATGATTGCTCGCCGGCAGAGACGATTCACTCATTGGTATGAACCCGTACAAATGATTATACACCGGTTCTACTCGATTGCTTGGTTGTTTCGATTGTTTAATGGTACAGTTTCTATTACGAAAATCATTTAGTTTCAAATTAACGCACGTCGGATTAATCATTGCGACGAATTACTCAATAATAAATGCTGCGAGTTGATAAATATGATAAATATTGATTGCGTGAAGTAGCATGGCATCGATATTCAATTGTCTTCCACGCGTATCTTTCTTTTCCTTGATTCTCCCTTGAAAAAATAAAACATCCATGGAAAATAATTGAATGTCGAGTCAATAATCTGTGCAACCGTTGCATCCTGGACAATACTTTAATCTGCTGTCGGCGTTCTTTGTCTCCGTACTACTCTGAGTGCTCATATTTTCTTCCGCTAACCTATTTCAATTTTCTGTGTTCTGTGTGTTGTTGTTTCTGTGTTATTGTGTGTTGTTGAAATTTCGTTTACGTTTAGGTGTGCATGTAGGGCGTGAGAGTGAGCTTTTCCGCGTGCGTGATTTTGTGAAATCACTTCCGCGATGGCAGAGTATACTGCTCGCGAGTAGCAGTATACTACTGCTGCGGATCTGGTGAGCATTTATGCCGAGTGCAATTACAGTGTTCGTGCCGCAAGTGAACAATATTGGCAACCATGGCCGAACCGCTGACACCCGAGAGGTCCTGTGATCTCGCAAACGTATCAACGCTTCACCGAAACCGGAAGCGTTTTACCGGATCATAGAAACCGGGGTGGACCGCGGACGGCACGCACTGTGAAAAATGAGGATCGGATTATAGAAACATTTATGCAAAATCCCACGTACGGTATACGTGGCGTTGCACGGATGCTTGGACTGTCTTACAGCGCCGTCCAACGAACGACAAAAGCAGAAAGGAAACATGCTTTCCATTATACTCGAGTCCAGGGACTCACAGCTCAAGATTATCCCAAACGTCTTGAGGTTTGTCGCTGGGTTGTCGAGCAACAAGAAGCCGACAGACGATTCACCGAAAAAATAATTTTTTTCGGACGAATGCATTTGTGGCCGGAATGGAACGTGGAAGAGCCACAACTTTCATTGGTGGTCTGACAAGGATGATAATCCCTATCAGACGATTGAGGGGTCCTTCCAGCACAGATTTCAATCCGTCAACCTTTGGGCCGGAATCTCGGGAGGACGTCTGGTAAGAACTGTTTACTTTTTTCCAGAAAGTGTTGTTGCGGCGGCCGTTCCTCCTCCACCGCGAAAAAAATAAAAGTATCGTATCAAGGATACTTTGAACTTTTTAGAACCATCCTTTCGGTTTCTGTACGATTACATCACGAGTATTTAATGATCAAAGCCAAAAGTATCATTTTGGCTTCGTCAGCTGATAACTCAGCAAAAAATAATCACTAAAAGCTCATCAAATTTTCAAATTGAAAAGGAAGAATCTGTCCCGAGGTTTCTCCAGAACATCCTTCTAAGAAATATCTATGTCCGTGACCCTTCTGAAAATAATGGAAAAATGTATACATTATTTATTTCGCTGCATGAAACTTCGAGCTTTAGATTGTTCATCTCTCTCACTTAACAATTTAGACTTTTATTATCTTTTAGTTATTGTGCGTAGTGTATATTGTATTGATGCATTATAAATTAATACATCTCTGAATCGCTTGCAGATTGGGCCGTATGAAATTGAAGGGACGTTACCGGCGCCAAAATACTTTGAATTTCTGCAACGATTCCGGCAACTTTGCTTGCGATCGGGAATGCCGAGAGATGAATTCAGCTGAGCGACGTACCAGCATAAGTACTGAGCGACGTACCGATACAAGCTTCGCACCATGTTTGGCGGTCGCTTTATCGGCAAACGGGGAATGCGCGACTGGCCCCCGCGTTCACCCGACTTAAACCCCCTTTATTTTTTCCTATGGTGCCATATAAAATCGCAGGTGTATCGGACACCAGTCGATAGTCGTGCAGAATTGCAACAACGCATCGAAATGGCAATGCAATCTGAATCACAAGAGATACTACAGCGATGTGTCGGTAGTTTCCTTCGCCGGGCCCGCTGCTGCATTAAGATGGATGGAGGTCACTTCGAACATCTACTATATTGAAGATTATATCGTTTGTCCCGCCGAGCAATCGTTTGTACCCGGTCGGATCGGCAAGTATATCCTTTGTAACACCGAGCAATCGCTTGTACCGTTCATACTGACGAGTATATCGTGTTACAACCGAGCAAGCGTTTTTACTCGTTCGTACCACCGAGCAACCGTTTGTACCCGTTCTCACTGACAAGTATATCGTTTCACCATCGAGTAATCGTTTGTACCCGTCCGTACGAATGAGTATATCGTTTGTATCCATTGGTACCACTGAATAAATCGTTTGTACCGGCGTTTAATCTTTTGTACCCGTTCGTACTTACGAGTATATCATGTGTACAAGCGAGCAATCGTTTGTACCCGTTTGTATCGACAGGTATATCGTTTTACCACCGAGCAAGCATTTGTACTCCTTTGTACCGCCGAATAATCGTTTGATCCTGTATTTACTGCCGAGTAAATCGTATATACCATTTCGTTCTGACAAGTATATCGTCTGTATCACCGAGTTTGTATCCATTCCTACTACCGCGTAAATCGTTTGTACCGGTGCTTAATTGTTTGTACCGCCAAGTAAGCTTTTGTACCCATTCGTATAGACGATATCGTTTGTACCAGCGTTTAATTCATAATGACGATTATATAGTTTGTACCACCGAACAACCGTTTGTACTCGTTCTTACTGACAAATATATCGTTTTACCATCGAGCTATACTTTGTACCCGTCCGTACAGAAGCGTATATCGTTCGTACCCGTTCCCATTGACAAGTATACAGGGTGATCCAGAATAGGTTATCAGCGGGAAATGCCGGGTTCGGCAGGTTACTCCGAAGATTTCTACCGAGCCGTTTTCTTTTTTTCGCCTACGTCGTCAAATGGGAAGCATTAGAAAATAGGCATTCGATCTTCGAAATTAACGCTCGAATCCGCCATGTTGGATGACCGAAAAGGGCAGAAGAGTAGACGAAGGGCCACGAAGTCGTAGCCGACGTCAAGAAGGTTCTGCGAAACAGCAGCGTTTGACAAATGCCAGCGCGCATGATCTGACGTTTAGCGAATCATTCGCTGCGTTGCCTGTCAACCTATTCGGCCCGAGAATCGTGACACACGATTTGACGTTTCACCTGTCGTCTGCTATCGATCGGCGTATTGCGTGCCAAAGCGTGAAGCGCGCCGCAATTAATGACATTTACGAATTTTGCCGCGATTATCCATAGAGAGCGCCTGTTCTTTTTGCTTCCTTAAGAAATAAAAATTAACAAAACCAAAGAATTATCAATGATTATCGACTTTCGATATACCGAGCGATTTTTCTTGCGTATTGAAAAAAAATCAATACGTAAGTTTTTATTAACAAACTTTCAATAACTTGACGCTACATTTTCGAGAATTGGATGTTTTCGGGATTCCATTTCTCAATCGACCACTCCGTTCAGTATCATAGTCGGATTGATCTCCAAAAATACATTTTTTTGTACGAATATCATCTCAAAGTGTGTTCGAGCTGGGTTAGGAAACATGAGGAGAAGATTTCCATTTTCTCATTAGGGGAGACGAAATCTGTCGGTTCCGGCAGACGAAAATCGATACGACATTTTTTTAGGATTGACAATAGATGAGAAGATCTTCTGCACCGCCTGAGATACAATTTTTCACGTACCGATACGGGTTGATTCTGGAAATCCCAAAGCGTTGCGACTCTGTTTGCGGTTTCTCTTAAGGGGTAACACCACTCGAGCGGCAGAAAATTAGGCTTAACTGTGACAATTTATTTTGGCAGTATGAAAAAACGAATAGGATTTCTTATGAGAGGGTTTATGTAAGACATATTAAAGAATGTAAAAATTATTGTAATTTTCATACAAAATAGCGACGACAGAGCCCATCTTGAAAAACTTGTTTTTCAAACTGGGAGGCCGGAATACGCGAACCCTTTGCATGAATCGATTTGAATTTTGATCGCAGCTTCATAATTACATTCTCTATGGGCGTACGTAGCCGTTTTTTACATTAAATGTAAACTTTTTCTTTATAAACAATTTATCTCTTATCTTTTGGCCAAAAAATCGATTTATTTCTTTCAATGTCCACCATTTTTTTCAAAATTTGATCGAAAAATCCCTACGTCGTCCCATAGAGAATGTAATTGTGAAGCTACTATCAACATTTCAAATCGATCCGTTGCAAAGGTGTTCGTGTACTCCGTTCTCCTAGTTTTAAAAAACATGTTTTTCAGGATGGGCTCTGTCGCCGCCATTTTGCATGAAAATTATAATACATTTTTTTTATCCTTTAGTATGTGTTAAATAAACCCTCTAAAAAGAAATCCTATCCTTTTATCAAACTCCCAAAATAAATTGTCAAAGTTAGGTCTTATTTTCTGCCGCTAGAGTGGTGTTACCCCTTAAGAATATTAGAACACCAGCGATATGTAAAGGGTCAACATTTGTGCTGCTTTATAATAAAATGTTATTTATTTATTCATTTCACTTGTGATCAGAGCAAATGGACAATTCATGCGGTGCTGCAAGCTGGAAGTAGGACGTATTGTTTACGTAATAAAGATGAAATCAACATAGCCCTTGACGTTTCCGCGCAACTTCCAATGTTGTTCGACCATCCCCGTAATGGCATTCGTCGATTTCATCTTCGATCAAGTCAAGGATTCCGGAAACGGGCAAATTGACACGCAGCTCGAACGTCTAACAGCTTCTATAAACCAAGCAAAGATTAGATCGATGCTTTGATTCCTTTTCGGAGCATCTATCGGACATTCCTGAAATGCTCCATTCAAAATGGTTTTCGATTTCATCTTATTTCCGGCCAGAGCTAGTGGGCAATTCAGGCACTGCTGTGAACTGCGGGTATGACGCATTATTTACTCGATAAAGACGAAATCAACATTGCCCTTAACGTTTCCGTGCAACTGTCAACGTCGTTTGATAAACGAATTGATTTCATCTCCTATCGCGATCGGGAATGAGATGAATTTATCTCGTTTCAATATCATCGGAAAGGAGATGAAATCAATAGCGAACTCGTTGTGACGGCTTCGAGTATGTCTTACGGACACTAGAAGAATCATTGACAGAATTTTTTCATCTCTGCTCGCGATTGAGAACGAGATGAAATCATCTCTTTGCGATATTATCGGAATGGAGATGAAATCAACCGCGAACTCGTTGTGGAATTGTCGAGTATGTCCTATGGATAATGCACGAATCGTTGTCCGAATTGATTTCATCTACTATCGCGATCGGAAATGAGATGAATTTATCTCGTTTCAAAATCATCGGAACGGAGATGAAATCAATGGCGAACTCGTCGTGACGTTGTCGAGTGTATCCTATGGATACTGCACAAATCACTGACAGAATTTATTTCATCTCCGTTCGCGATCGGGAACGAGATGAATTTATCTCGTTTCAATATCACCGGAAAGGAGATGAAATCAATGGTGAACTCGTCGTGACGTTGTCAAGTGTATCCTATGGATACTGCACGAATCACTGACAGAATTGATTTCATCTCCGTTCGCGATCGGGAACGAAATGAATTCATCTCGTCGCGATATTATCGAATAGGAGATGAAATCAATGGCGAACTCGTCGTGACGTTGTCGCGTGTATCCTATGGATACTCCACGAATCACTGACAGAATTGATTTTATCTCCGTTCGCGATTGGGAACTAGATGGATTCATCTCGTTCCGATATAATCGGAAACGCGATGAAATCAAAGGCAAACTCGTCGTGACGGCTTCGAGTATGTCCTACGGCCACTAGAAGAATCATTGACAGAATTGATTTCATCTCCGTTCGCGATTGGGAACGATATGAAATCATCTCTTTGCGATGTTATCGGAATGGAAATGAAATCAACCGCGAACTCGTTGCGACCTTGTCGAGTATGTCGTATGGATAATGCATGAATCGTTGTCCGAATTGAATCCATCTCCTATCGCCATCGGGAACGAGATGAATTTATCTTGTTTCCATATTATCGGAAAGGAGATGAAATCAATAGCGAACTTGTCGTGACGGCTTCGAGTGTGTCCGACGGACACTAAAAGAATCGTTGACAGAATTGATTTCATCTCCATTGGCGACCGGGAACGAGATGAAATCATCCCTTTGCGATATTATCGGAATGGAGATGAAATCAATCGCGAACTCGTTGTGACGTTGTCGAGAATGTCCTATGGATAATGCACGAATCGTTGTCCGAATTGATTTCATCTCCTGTCGCGATCGGGAACGAGATGAAATCATCTCTTTGCGATATTATCGGAATGGAGATGAAATCAACCGCGATCTCGTTGTGACGTTGTCGAGTATGTCCTATGGATAATGCACGAATCGTTGTCCGAATTGATTTCGTCTCCTATCGCGATCGGGAACGAGATGAATTTATCTCATTTCAATATCATCGGAAAGGAGATGAAATCAATGGCGAACTCGTCGTGACGGTTTCGAGTATGTCCTATGGACACTAGAAGAATCATTGACAGAATTGATTTCATCTCCGTTCGCGTTCGGGAACGAGATGAAATCATCTCTTTGCGATATTATCGGAATGGAGATGAAATCAACCGCGATCTCGTTGTGACGTTGTCGAGTATGTCCTATGGATAATGCACGAATCGTTGTCCGAATTGATTTCGTCTCCTATCGCGATCGGGAACGAGATGAATTTATCTCATTTCAATATCATCGGAAAGGAGATGAAATCAATGGCGAACTCGTCGTGACGGCTTCGAGTATGTCCTACGGACACTAGAAGAATCATTGACAGAATTGATTTCATCTCCGTTCGCGATCGGGAACTAGATGAATTCATCTCGTTCCGATATAATCGGAAAAGAGATTAAATCAAAGGCAAACTCGTCGTGACGGCTTCGAGTATATCTTACGGACACTAGAAAAATCATTGACAGAATTGATTTCATCTCCGTTCGCGATTGGGAACGAGATGAAATCATCTCTTTGCGATATTATCGGAATGGAGATGAAATCAACCGCCAACTCGTTGTGACGTTGTCGAGTATGTCCTATGGATAATGCACGAATCGTTGTCCGAATTGATTTCATCTCCTATCGCGATCGGGAACGAGATGAATTTATCTCGTTTCAATATCATCGGAAAGGAGATGAAACCAATGGTGAACTCGTCGTGACGTTGTCGAGTGTATCCTATGCATACTGCACGATCCACTGACAGAATTGATTTCATCTCCGTTCGCGATCGGGAACGAGTTGAATTCATCTCGTCGCGATATTATTGAAAAGGAGATGAAATCAATGGCGAACTCATCGTGACGTTGTCGAGTGTATCCTATGGATACTCCACGAATCACTGACAGAATTGATTTTATCTGCGTTCGCGATCGGGAAATAGATGGATTCATCTCGTTCCGATATAATCGGAAACGAGATGAAATCAAAGGCTAACTTGTCGTGACGGCTTCGAGTATATCTTACGGACACTAGAAAAATCATTGACAGAATTGATTTCATCTCCGTTCGCGATTGGGAACGAGATGAAATCATCTCTTTGCGATATTATCAGAATGGAGATGAAATCAACCGCGAACTCGTTGCGACCTTGTCGAGTATGTCGTATGGATAATGCACGAATCGTTGTCCGAATTGATTCCATCTCCTATCGCGATCGGGAACGAGATGAATTTATCTTTTTTCAATATCATCGGAGAGGAGATGAAATCAATAGCGAACTCGTCGTGACGACTTCGAGTATGTCCGACGGACACTAAAAGAATCATTGACAGAATTGATTTCATCTCCATTGGCGATCGGGAACGAAATGAAATCATCCCTTTGCGATATTATCGGAATGGAGATGAAATCAACGGCGCACTCGTTATTGCCGGTTTTTGCCGTCCGAGATGAAATCAATTCGGACAACGATTCGTGCATAATTTATAGGACATACTCGACAACGTCACAACCAGTTCGCAGTTGATTTCATCTCCATTCCGATAATATCGGAAAGAGATGACTTCATCTCGTTCCCGATCGCGAACGGAGATAAAATCAATTCTGTCAATGATTCTTCTAGTGTCCGTAGGACATACTCGAAGCCGTCACGACGAGTTCGCCTTTGATTTCATCTCCTTTCCGATGATATTGAAATGAGATAAATTCATCTCGTTCCCGATCGCGATAGGAGATGAAATCAATTCGGACAACGATTCGTGCATTATCCATAGGACATACTCGACAACGTCACAACGAGATCGCGGTTGATTTCATCTCCATTCCGATAATATCGCAAAGAGATGATTTCATCTCGCTCCCGAAGAATCTCGTTCGCGAACGGAGATGAAATCAATTCTGTCAATGATTCTTCTAGTGTCCGTAGGACATACTCGAAGCCGTCACGACGAGTTCGCCTTTGATTTCATCTCCTTTCCGATGATATTGAAATGAGATAAATTCATCTCGTTCCCGATCGCGATAGGAGATGAAATCAATTCGGACAACGATTCGTGCATTATCCATAGGACATACTCGACAACGTCACAACGAGATCGCGGTTGATTTCATCTCCATTCCGATAATATCGCAAAGAGATGATTTCATCCCGCTCCCGAAGAATCTCGTTCGCGAACGGAGATGAAATCAATTCTGTCAATGATTCTTCTAGTGTCCGTAGGACATACTCGAAGCCGTCACGACGAGTTCGCCTTTGATTTCATCTCCTTTCCGATGATATTGAAATGAGATAAATTCATCTCGTTCCCGATCGCGATAGGAGATGAAATCAATTCGGACAACGATTCGTGCATTATCCATAGGACATACTCGACAACGTCACAACGAGATCGCGGTTGATTTCATCTCCATTCCGATAATATCGCAAAGAGATGATTTCATCTCGCTCCCGATCGCGAACGGAGATAAAATCAATTCTGTCAATGATTCTTCTAGTGTCCGTAAGACATACTCGAGGCCGTCACGACGAGTTTGCCTTTGATTTCATCGCGTTTCCGATTATATCGGAACGAGATGAATCCTTCTTGTTCCCAATCGCGAACGGAGATAAAATCAATTCTGTCAGTGATTCGTGGAGTATCCATAGGGTACACTCGACAACGTCACGACGAGTTCGCCATTGATTTCATCTCCTTTCCGATGATATTGAAACGAGATAAATTCATCTCGTTCCCGATCGCGATAGTAGATGAAATCAATTCTGACAACGATTCGTGCATTATCCATAGGACATACTCGACAACTCCACAACAAGTTCGCGGTTGATTTCATCTCCATTCCGATAATATCGCAAAGAGATGATTTCATCTCGTTCTCAATCGCGAACAGAGATGAAATAAATTCTGTCAATGATTCTTCTAGTGTCCGTAAGACATACTCGAAGCCATCAGGACGAGTTCGCTATTGATTTCATCTCCTTTCCGATGATATTGAAACGAGATAAATTCATCTCGTTCCCGATCGCGATAGGAGATGAAATCAATTCGTTTGTCAAACGACGTTGACAGTTGCACGGAAACGTTAACGGCAATGTTGATTTCATCTTTATCGAGTAAATAATGCGTCATACCCGCAGTTCACAGCAGTGCCTGAATTGCCCACCAGCTCTGGCCGGAAATAAGATGAAATCGAAAACCATTTTGAATGGAGCATTTCAGGAATGTCCGATAGATGCTCCGAAAAGGAATCAACGCATCGATTTAATCTTTGCTTGGTTTATAGAAGCTATTAGACGCTCGAGCTGCGGGTCGATTTGCCCGTCTCCGGAATCCTTGACTTGATCGAATATGAAATCGACAAATGCCATTACGGGGATGGTCGAACAACATTGGAATTTGCGCGGAAACGTCAAGGGCTATGTTGATTTCATCTTTATTACGTAAGCAATACGTCCTACTTGCAGCTTGCAGCACCGCATGAATTGTCCATTTGCTCTGATCACAAGTGAAATGAATAAATAAATAACATTTTATTATAAAGCAGCACAAATGTTGACCCTTTACATATCGCTGGTGTTCTAATATTCTTAAGGGGTAACACCACTCTAGCGGCAGAAAATAAGGCCTAACTTTGACAATTTATTTTGGGAGTTTGATAAAAGGATAGGATTTCTTTTTAGAGGGTTTATTTAACACATAGTAAAGGATAAAAAAAATGTATTATGATTTTCATGCAAAATGGCGGCGACAGAGCCCATCCTGAAAAACATGTTTTTTAAAACTAGGATAACGGAGTACACGAACACCTTTGCAACGGATCGATTTGAAATGTTGATAGTAGCTTCACAATTGCATTCTCTATGGGACGACGAAGGGATTTTTCGATCAAATTTTGAAACAAAATGGCGGACATTGAAAGAAATAAATCGATTTTTTGGCCAAAAGATAAGCGATAAATTGTTTACAAAGCAAAAGTTTACATTTAATGTAAAAAACGGTTACGTACGCCCATAGAGAATGTAATTATGAAGCTGCGATCAAAATTCAAATCGATTCATGTAAATTGTCACAGCTAGGCCTAATTTTCTGCTGCTCGAGTGGTGTTACCCCTTAAGAGAAACCGCAGACAGAGTCGCAACGCTTTGGGATTTCCAGAATCAACCCGTATCGGTACGTGAAAAATTGTATCTCAGGCAGTGCAGAAGATCTTCTCATCTATTGTCAATCCTAAAAAAACGTCGTATCGATTTTCGTCTGCCGGAACCGACAGATTTCGTCTCCCCTAATGAGGAAATTGAAATCTTCTCCTCATTTTTCCTAACCCAGCTCGAACACACTTTGAGATGATATTCGTACAGAAAAATGTATTTTTGGAGATCAATCCGACTATGATACTGAACGGAGTGGTCGAATGAGAAATGGAATCCCGAAAACATCCAATTCTCGAAAATGTAGCGTCAAGTTATTGAGAGTTTGTTAATAAAAACTTACGTATTGATTTTTTTTCAATACGCAAGAAAAATCGCTCGGTATATCGAAAGTCGATAATCATTGACAATTCTTTGGTTTTGTTAATTTTTGTTTCTTAAGGAAGCAAAAAGAACAGGCGCTCTCGATGGATAATCGCGGCAAAATTCGTAAATGTCATTAATTGTGGCGCGCTTCACGCTTTGGCACGCAATACGCCGATCGATAGCAGAGCACAGGTGAAACGTCAAATCGTGTGTCACGATTCTCGGGCCGAATAGGTTGACAGGCAACGCAGCGAATTATTCGCTAAACGTCAGATCATGCGTGCTGGCATTTGTCAAACGCTGCTGTTTCGCAGAACCTTCTTGACATCGGCTACGACTTCGTGGCCCTTCGTCTACTCTTCTGCCCTTTTCGGTCGTCCAACATGGCGGATTCGAGCGTTAATTTCGAAGATCAAATGCCTATTTTCTAATGCTTCCCATTTGACGACGGAGGCGAAAAAAAGAAAACGGCTCGGTAGAAATCTTCGGAGTAACCTGCCGAACCCGGCATTTCCCGCTGATACACCTATTCTGGATCACCCTGTATAGTTTGAACCACAAAGCAATCGTTTGTACACGTTCATACCAATGGTTAAATCGTTTGTACCGGCGTTTAATCGTTTGTAGCCGGTCGAACGTACGATAGTTTTCGATCTCTCGTTCCAGCAAACTGGAATAATGGGGTGTATGTTACAGCTATGTTATAGGTAAATTATATAGGTATGTTATGGGTATGTTATACAAACCTATAGAAAACAACTTTCACACTTTCAAACAAGACCAGAACTTTTTTGGGTCTTGTGTGAGGGACCTCTAGTTATCGTGTAAAAACTTCATACGACCCAAAACTCGCAGTTATACCATAGCAACTCACTCGTATACGGAAATTGTTTTCATAACAATGATTCATAATTATTAAGGATCTATGAAAGACTAGATCGCTTTCGGAGCTTGTGTGAGGAACCTCTGGTTATCGTTTAATAACTTCATACGACCCAGAACTCGCGGTTATACCACAGCATCTCACTCCTGTATGGGTATTTTGTTTATAACAATGATTTCTAGTTATTGAGGATGTTTAGAGACCAGAACTCCTTTGGACATTGTGTGAGGGATCTCTGATCATCGGTTGAAATATTCGTAAGACTCGGAACTCGCAGTAATGTTACAGCATGTCACCCATATAAGAATATTTTGGTTATACCCATTGCTAGCGATTCGAATTAGATTTAACCGATAGAACTATTTACAGACTAGGGTTAGGATGTTATTTCAACTCTGGCATTAATTTCAACTCTGGCATGGTTAAATTTGCGACATTCGATGAGATGCTATGATTCATTCGATTTCGATAGTAAAATCGACAGAACTATTATTGAAACTGATCAAGAACTGTAAAACTGTAGGGATGCCACATTCTCTGGAGTTTATTTGTGAGCTGCTAACTTCACACACGTACCGTCCAGCAGTCTCACCTCTCAACCCTTGATGGCTCATTGTTTTGATGTCCTCTCAGACCTTGATGTCTATTTTTTTTTGCAGTACTAGAGACTTCTAGTACATATCTACACATATGCGAGAAGTAACAAGATGCTTCGGACAAACGCCGTTTTTATTTGGTGTACATTATTTAGAACTTAGACGGTGTACAATACAACAATCTAGTCTTGTTCTATCTCACTGTCCGGTGATTTATCGAGCCAATTATTTTTTGCCAACCACTAAGCATAACAATAAGTGTGAGAAAAAGCCAAGAGCTTTGGAAGCACGAATTAATTTTTTTTCTATCGAAGGTGTGCTATTCAACAGTCTAGCAGTATTGCCTCTCATCTTTTGATGACTTATTGTCTACTACTTTAACAGTACTAGAGATTTATAATCCGGGAAGAGATCATAGATCCGGGAAGTTGCCATGAGCTTGAGTGGCACGAAATAACTTTTTTCATCAAAGTTGTACGGTAGAACAATCGAGCAGTGTCTTCTTTCACCCCGTGATGACTTATCTTTATGTAATATTATTTTCTACAGTACATACTACAGAGTTCTGGTGCATATAAAAACAGATGTGAGAGACAAGAAGTTTGAGACACAGGAACTCATTTTTCTTATGGAAGTTCCACCATTCATTCGAGATATCCAGCGTTGTCACGTCTCATCCCTTGACAACTTATTGTTGTGGAATATTTTTTTCACACTACTAAAGAGTTCTAATATTCTGGCCACTTATTACATCTGTTGGTTTATGTACTGTGACGTTGCGTCACAAGGAAGTTTAAGAAAAGCCCGCGTGACCATGCTCGGGCTTAATCTCCGCCACGCACCTTTAACCGGAAAAATTTAAATGTTAATTCTAAAGTAGTTTTAAGGATTTCTTGTATAGAAGCCGCGACACTATCCCCCCGCGTCCTCCCCACACACCCTTGTCACGATGGCGACACGACCACGCGGACTGTCGATTGGGGCCACGTCGGCCCGGCCGTCAACTCCGAGATCCAGCAACGCCATCTCCCGACGACGCGGACAGTGGACTGGCCGTCCGAGGGCCTCCCGCTGCCATCTCTCGAGTCTCCGGCCTACCGCGCGTCAGGAAAGCCTGCAGCTCTCGCGCGGTATGGCTGGCGAGCTCAGTACCGACTAGGGCGCTCCGCGACTCGGGAGGGAAAAGAGTCATGAAGGAGATCGACCGAACGGGTGAACCACGAGGATCGAGACGAAAAATCGATAGG
>OZ023322.1:3523966-3626931 GCA_964007375.1 Ophion obscuratus | reverse complement strand
AGAGAGAGAGAGAGAGAGAGAGAGAGAGAGAGCGAGAGAGAGAGAGAGAGAGAGAGAGGAGAGAGAGAGAGAGAGAGTAATGGAGAACCGAGAGAACGGATCTCCATTGGGTTGATCGAAGGATCATCTCTTCGGCACCCGTAAACCTTTTCTCTTTTCTTACTGTGCGAGAGCGGCTAGCGAAAAGCTAATTGAGTCCTGTCCGGAAAAATGTATCGCTCGGGCGACATTAGAATCTTTCCCTTTCACCTCTCCCCGTGTGAATCCCCAACTCAACGTCCATCTTCCGTGCGAGTCGCAAATAAATAAAAGTGTGAATTAAGTTAATGAATGATAAAATCAGTGCGAGTCACTCCGAGCAATTGGCTCGCGTAAAATAATTGAAAAATTATAGGAATAAAGTGAAAAAAGGTGCAGTGGTGGATTTCCGGTGTCCCTCGTGAAAATTCCCATCGCGCGCGCGTAGCCGCGGCCCCCTCGTGTAGCACGACCGTCGGCCGACTCGAGTAAAAGTCCCCGTGAGACTAAATCGCGGCGCGATAAAATCGCGCAATTAGTACCTTCGAGATTTGTGGTTTTTTGCGCATTATTAATTCGAGTATTGTAACATTAAATTTATAATAGTCATGGTCCAAGATAAGTGGCCATCGTGTTCGAGAACCCCGTGCGTCCCCAGATACCCTGAGACGTCCCCCTTTGCGATTAATAGATCGAGTCTCAATTTATAAAGCAAAGATATTTGAAACGGGTCGAAAAATTGGGTAGGGACTTCGCGTGTCCAGTAACCCGTCAATTTATAGTCAAAGTAAATTATCATTATTGCGGAATTTCTTTTATTGTATCAAGTCTACATTTATCATTTTTTTTGTAATTAATGAATTAATCTCTTTTTCTTATTGTATCGAGCCTAGCTGTAGTTGTATTAATTAAATTATATTTGGATTTATCAGTTGTCGAACCAGTATTAATTTTCCTTTCCCCCTCCCTCCGCCTACGTTAACACGCGATACCTGTCATAGTACTTTAACTCTTCAAAATTAAAAAAAAAATATTGGACAACAATAAATTGACGACAAGTAAAATAAATAAATAAGTGAGGTTCTTTTATAAAGTCGCACAGATTTCTACGCTTTAGGCGACGCTGGTATTCATATATTCTTAAGAGGAACCACAAAGAAAGTCGCAACGTGTTTGGATTCTCCGGATCCATACGTACCGAAAAGTGAAAAATTTGTCTCACGCTCTCAAGATCTCATTTATTTAAATGCGGACACGGGAAATCGATTTTTTTTAAATTAAACCTGTACCATACAACATTGGATTCTAGCTCTATCTTTCTCTCTGCCGATTTATTGACTAATATTTTTTTTCAACTACTAGAGAATTTACGGTACCACCAAGTTCTTGAACATATAAAAACATATGCGAGAAGTAACTAGAAACTTCAGACACGGGAAATCATTTTTTTTTTTATTATTATTAAATCTGTAGCATGCGACGATCGATAAGTCTCTCCTCTCATGCCTCGACAATTTATTGTTGTCTAGATTTTTTTCTGAATTCATGGACAGTTCTAGTATGCATACAAATAGATGTAAAAAGTCGGCAGAATATTCAGGCACACGCATTTTTTTGCTACAAGGGGTACAATACAACATTTGAATTTTGACATATCTCCTTTTCTGCCGATTTATTGTGACTAAGATTTTTTTACAACTTCTAGCGACTTTTAGTACACGAAAGAACCAATGTCAGACGGAGCCACAAACTTCGGACTCACAAAATAATATTTTTTATCGAAAGTGTATCACACGATATTACAGCAACGCGACCTCTCATCCATTAATGACTGGTTTTGTTCGAATGATTTATTTAGCGTAGACACATAGGCACATGGAAGAAGTAGCAAGAAGATTCAGAAATAAATAATTATTTTTTTTCTGGAAAGTGATCCATAGAACAGTCGAGCAGTGTAATTTCTCATCCCTCGCCGATTCATTGTTATCCAACATTTGTTGTTGAAATCCTGGCGAGTTTTCCTACCCATAAAGACGTATATGAGAAGTAGTCAAAAGCTTCAGACACAAGAAAAGAAATGTATTCAATCCCCATCACACAAGTATCGAACAGGAGTAACTGTTCTCCCTTGATGACTTCTCGTTATCAATCACATTTCTACAGTACTAGAGAGTTGAAGTACAAACAAAAAGATGACGGAGAAGTAGCCATAAACTAAGAGGCCCGAAATAATTTCTTTCATTAAAGTTGTACGGTAGATATACTTATATATTCTTTCATATGTAAGAAGTAAATAGAAGCTCCAGAACCGGGAAATCTTTTTTTTTTTTATTAAACCTGGACCATGCAACAATCGAGAAATCTTACCTCTAATGCCTGGACAATTTATTGTTGTCCAGTGTTTCTTCTGATTTCCTGGGGAGTTCTAGTACGCATACGAATAGGTATAAGAAGTCGGCGGAATATTCAAGCACACGCGATTTTGTTCGCTAGGAGGTGTACTATACAACATTTGATTTTTTATCTCTCTCCTTCTGCGCCAATTCATTGAGACTGAAATTTTTTTTTCAACTACTAGCGTCTTTTAGTACACGAAAGAACTAATGTCAGACGGAGTCAGAAACTGCGGACGCAGAAAATATTATTTTTTAAAATACGTGACGATTTTTTCTCGAAAGTGTTTCATAGAACAGTCGAGCAGTCTGACTTCTCATCCCTCACCGATTCACTGTTGTCCAATATTTCTTTTTGAAATACTGGCTAGTTCTCCTACGCATAAAGACGTATATAAAAAGTAGCCAAAAGTTTCAGACACGGGAAACATTTTTTTGTATTTAAGCTCTACCACACAACAATCGAGCAGTGATACCTTTACTCCCTTGATCACTCCTCGTTGTCTAGCACTTCTCTGCAGTACCAGAGAGTTACAGCACATACAGAAAGATGTCAGAGAAATAGCCATAAGCTGGAGAGGCGCGAAATAAATTGATTCGTTAAAGTTGTACGGTAGAGCAATCGAGCAGTGTCACCTGTCATCCCTTGATGACCTATTGTTGTTTAATATTTTTGTACGGTGCCACAAAGTTTATGTACATACATATAAAAACATATGTGAGGAGTAACTAGAAGGTTCAGACATCAGTGTACCATACGACGTTACAGCAGCCTGACCTCTCATCCATTGATGACTGTTTTTGTTCTAATGATTTATTTAGCATACTAGAGAGTTTCAGTATACATGAAGATACATGGAAGAAGTAATCGGAAGCTTCAGAAATCGAGAATGCTTTTTTCTGGAAAGTCTTCCATAGAACACTGCTCGATTGTTCTACCGTACAACTTCCATGAAAAAGAAATTCGCGCTTCTCAAGCGTATGGCTACTTCTCCGCCATCGTTCTCTATGGACTGTAAATCTGTATTACTGTGAAGACGTGCTAGACAACGGGAATTATCCAAGGGAGGAAAGGTACCACTGCTCGATTGTTGTGAGGTGGGGCTTGAATAAAGTAATCGTGTCATGTGTCTGAACCTTTTGGCTACTTCTCACAAACATCTTTATGTATAGGAGAACTCTTCAGTATTTCAAAAATAAATATTGGACAACAATGAATCGGCAAGGGATGAGAAATCGCACTGCTCGACTGTTGTATGGAATACTTTTCAGAAAAAAATCATTCTCGATTTCTGAAGCTTCTGGCTACTTCGTCCATGGATCTTTATGTGTACTCAAACTCTCTAGTATGCTGAATAAATCATTAGAACAACAACCAGTCATCAATGAATGAGAGGTCAGGCTGCTGTAACGTCGTATGGTGCACTTTCAATACAAAATATTGCTTCGTGTTCTTTCATTAGTTCTTTCGAGTACTAAAAGTCGTTAGTAATTGACAAAAAATGTAAGTCTCAATAAATCGGCAGAGAGGGAAATAGTTGAGTAGTTTCAAATACTAGCAACTAAAAGTTGCTAGTAGTTGAAAATAAAATATTAGCTTCGAAAAGTTGGCAGCGAAGGAGATAGATCAAAAACCATATGTTGTAATGTACACTCCGCAGCAAAAAAAAACTGCGTGTGCCCGAATATTCTGGCCACTTTTTACATGGGTTTGTATGCGTACTATTATTCTCGAGAAATTCAGAATAGATACTGGACAGCAACAAATGGTCCAGGCATGAGAGACGGGATTTCTTGATTGTTGCATGGGACAGATTTAATTTAAAAAAATCGATCACCCCTGCCTGAAGCTTCTAGTCACTTCTCACATATATACCCATATGTATGAGACCTTCCGCGTACTGTAAAAAAATATTAGGCAACAATAAGTAATCAAGAGATTTCAGGTCACTGCTCAATTGTTTTACCGTACAACTTCCATGAAAAAAAAAATTATTTCGCCCCTCTCAAGCTTGCGGCTAATTCTCAGCCATTTTTCTGCGTATACTGCAACTTTCCAGTACTGTAAATAAGTGCTAGACAACGAGAAGTGATCAAGGGAGGAAAGAGACTACGGCTCGATTGGTGTGTGGTGGAGCTTGAATGAAAAAAATTGTTTCGTGTGACTGAATCTTTTGGCTACTTCTCCTATCCGTCTATATGTGTAGGAGAACTCGCCAGTATTTCAAAAAACAAATATTGAACAACAATGCATCGGCGAGGGATGAGAAGTCACACTGCTCGACAATTCTATGGAATACTTTCCAGAAAAATATCGTTCTTGATTTCTGAATCTTCTGGCTACATCTTCCACGTATCTTTGTGTGTAGTGAAACTATCTAGTACGCTAAATAAATCATCAGAACAAAACCAGTCATTAATGAATGAGAGGTCATGCTGCTGCAATGTCGTATGGTACACTTTCGATAAAAAATATTATTTCGTGCATCTGAAGTTTCTGGCTCCATCTGAGATTAGTTCTTTCATATACTAAAAGTCGCTAGTAGTTAAACAAAAATATTAGTCTCAATAAATCGGCAGAGAAGGAGATAGGTAAAAAATCAAATGTTGTGTTGTGCACGTCGTAGCAAAAAGAATTGCGTATGCTTGAATATTCTGCCAACTTCTTATATGTATATGTATGCATACTAGAACTCTCCAGGAATTCCGAATAAACCCTGGATACCAATAAATTGTCCATGCATTAGAGGTGATATTTTTCGATTTTTGTGTTATGTCCGAAGCCGTTTAGAAAAGACATATATTTCTAGAGTTGTAAGCGTCGAGTGCTAAACGCTTTACTCCGATTAATACCCTAATGAGTCACAAGTGCTCTTCGGGATAATAATTATGTGGGAACGTTTGCTGTGAGACCTCGAGAGATCATGTTTCTTTTATGGATTTAGGAAATATAATAAAGGGACTTCAATGTCTTGAGTCACACAATAGTTTAATAAACACTCGATGAAATAATAATTTGGTGCATTCCATGTAAATTTATAATGTGATAAATACCTTTGACAATCAGGAGCGGTGTCGTCGCTTTACAATAAAGTATTCTTGCTTTCGTTGAATATTTATTTAAACACTCACGCGTACTCTCACAATCTTCTAGAGATCTGGTCACGTAATAACAATAATTTGTACTTGAAATATTTGGTCGTTTGACCCTTTTGGTTACAAAACAATATAAACTGACTCTAATAATTACGCCGAATCACACTCTTCTACAGAAGACCCGGATTTCGGACAGCGTAATGACGCGTGAAAATTTCGATTGAGTCCGAACACATTATAATATACGTCCGATACTACTGTCGGATCACTCTCTCCTACGGAAGATCTGCATTACGAACAGTGTATCGGCGTTAAAAACTTCGGCTATACTGCGCTCTTGTCGTCGAGGCAAGGAGGTTTTATAAGGGCGCGGTGACTTTGCTAGAAAGGCTACTCTCTTAATTTGGGCACAGAGAAGAACTATTTTTTGTCTAATATCCGAGAGTTAGACCTCCTCGGAGAAGCAATAAAGGTTGGATATTTTGGATCTCTACCATGTCGCTTTGCCGATCCCTATCATAGGGCTTGACGCTCCGGCCGGGAAACGTTTATTACTGCTCTCATGCAGAGCAGGAAAAAATAGTGGAGCGGCTCGCTACACGAAAATACATGCATTAGGTATTGCGCTCAGTTGATAAATAAGGAAAGCATATATCTTCGCTATGGTCTGTGATGCTCGCGTCTATCGTGTGTGAGAAGCAATAGAATTGTGATAGGTATCTATCACAATTGTACGCTTTTGAACGCTTATATTTGTGGTTGCATTGAAAAATAAAAATAGCTGACTATTGCTTCTCGCTCGTGTACAATTATGTGTGTGTTGGTCAAGAAGAAATCAGAGAATAACGTCGTACGTGACAGCTCCCCAATCAGACTAGTCCTCGGTGACTTCAAATTTATGCATATTAAAATATGGCTGTATTGGAATATGTATAAATTGTACAAGAATCATTAACTCTAAGTTTGAAATATGGTTTCAAAATCTGGTTGTAAAATTCAGGGTCGTAAGGAGTAGAGTACTAAGTTTTTCAAAGGGGAGGTGGATTATGAATGCCGTTCTGATAGCGTTTCGACATCTGGCGAGGGTTTTGATAATGAGTTCGGTTATTAATCGATCGGTATTGGTTTTGTAAATTCCATCTGATGTGTATATATGTCTTCTGACAATGCTCTCCTCATGGAAGATACATCTAGACATTGCGATTGTTCAGCGGATTACAAACCGAGGTTGCGTGTAGCCGTCAATGTTTCGACCAGGGACGTACATATAAGTATATGTATGAACGTGTATATATATATATTTATATTGTAACGGTGAAATTCGGCACCTTCTAGAATAAGTTACGCGATATATTTTTTCCCCACTATGTAGCCAATGCGTATTGCGTTATTCCCGATCATATATAAAGAGCATTCGGTAGAGATAGACAGAAGAATCAAATGAATTCTCATCCATTTGTCACGAGCGTACCGTTGCCGAGCTAAGTGTATCATTGCCCAGCGTAGTCCTGGTGCAGTAAACATTCATCGATCGTCAAAGAACATTCTACAATATACAACTACGCACTTCGATCGACGTATATCTCCAAGCCGCTATCGTGAAAGAAGAGTCATCAGTCGGCGCATCAAATTACAATCGTTGGACATCGAGTACGAGAAAATACCGAGAACAATACAGGCCAGCGCTTCGTCATACGATTGTAACACAATAAAATAAAAGAACACTTCGATACGCGATAACGACGTCTTTTTTAAAAAACATATATGTTCACCCAACGGTGTAACATATAAATTGGTGGCAGCGGTGGAATGAATTTTGCAAGGATGGCCATCCTTGCATATGCTCGTCCTCGAGCTATTTGGGTAAAAGCGCATTGGTTTTTTTGGTTACATTGACATTTACGTATTTTAATCGCAGAATCGCAGCGGTAACCGAGAGATTCGCGTTGGCCGCCGATCCGTCACACGCCCCTCCTCCTGGTCGTCCATCAGGTTATTCACCGGCTCAGTGGCCGCACGGCGGTCACCGTTCTCGTTTTGCCTGGTTTCAGATTCTGCGTCGCTGTCGTCCTCCAGGGTATCGTCCTCGCACGCATCGGGGGTCCATATTTTAAGTTAGCTCGCATGGGCCGTAGGCGCATAACATTTTGATCTGAATCTTGTATCTAGCTCGCTCACTCGATACGTATCGCTTGGCATTTTTTCTATAATTTCGAACGGTCCCCGAAATTTCGCTCGCAGTTTATTTGATTCCCCCAGGGCGCTCGGTGCCGTTCGCATAAAAACAATATTTCCCACATTCAGGTCTACATTTCGGCATCGATTCGCATCGTATCGGATTTTTGTTTTCGCTTGCTCAGTCACAATTCGCTGTCGTACCGTTTCTCGCAGGGTTTCTGGTGGACAATCGTTGTTTGCCCCGCCGGTCACGGTAAGTACCCATATGAAAACTCAAAAGCGCTTTTTCCCGTACTCGTATTTCGCATTTCATTCAGATCGCTTTGGATTCGACCGAGGTTTCGGTCCCAGTCACGCCCGTCATCCTGCTGGAGACTGCTCCGTATTGCCGGTAAGAGCACGGCGTTCCACCTTTCTACCTGGCCATTGGCCTGAGGGTGGCGCGGCGAGTTCAACGTGTGTCGGATTTCTTGTTGTTGGCAGAAGGCGTCGAACAATTTCGCCGTAAAGCACGTTCCGCGATCCGACACTATTCTCGTCGGCGCGCCATACTCATTTACAATAGTTTCCAAATGTTTCAGTGCACTTCGCGTCTAGGTGTCTTTAACTGCGCGTATGAGTACATACTTCGTGAGATTATCGACGACAACCAAGATATATTTATTACCGCGACCGCTAGTGACAAAAGGACCCAAATGATCTACGTGCAGGATATCGGATGGCCGTTTCCCCGGTGGGATCGAGTGCAGTTCTCCCGCCTGCCTTCCGGACACCGTTTTGTGCGCAGCACATTGCGGCAAGCCCAAACGTGTCGTCTCACGTAGGCTTTCATCCGCGGGAAGTGATAATGCTCCCGTAATCGGCGCACGACGCGTTCCACCCCTTGGTGACTCTTTAAATCTTGGAACCTAACTATTAATGCTTTACGCATCTGACGCGGTACGATGTACAATAGCCGTACGGCGCGTTTCCGATATACGATGTCATCTACTAACTCCATTTCCTCGACTGCCCCTTTCTCGAATTTCGATCTTAACGCAATAGGTTGATTCAAAATTTCCTTTTTTAATTTCAGCTCATCGTCGCCGTATTACATCGTTTTCACTCGAAATGCTAAACACGGAGGGTTGACCCTCAGGATCTGAATCCTCTACGGGCGCGCGGCTGAGCGCGTCGACGTGCGCTAATTTTTCACTCGCTCGATGGACAATACGAAAATCGTATTCACTTAAACGATCATTCCACCGAATTACTTGCGGATTGAGAGTTTTTGCGTACTCAAATACGTTAACGCGTGACAGTCAGTGATAACCGTAAAAGATATATTTGCGAGCATATTCCGTAGCCGCTCGATCGCCCAAACTACGGCCAACAACTCGAGTTTGCTGCTATGATATTTATGTTCCGGTTCGCTAGTATGTCGGCTGAGCGCGTACACGACAGTAGTATGGGGGCCACTATGGCGACCCCCACTCCTCATCCCTACTCCTCATCCCCACTCCTACCCCCACTCCTCGATAGCCGAGGTGGTGGAGGGTGGAGATGGGATGGTCGTCCATATCCCCCCACCCTTCCCCCCTCCTCGGTATCCGAGTCGGAGGGGATGAAGTGGGGATTTCCCCGCACTCCCCGCGGGGTGTGGAGGGGGATGGCCGGAGTGGAGGGTTCGCCATAGTGGCCCGCTTTTTTTGCTTTATTCAAATATGCTCACAAAGTATACATTTTTTTATGATATCTACATGATATCGCTGTTGATTAACCATTTTAACTGATGGTTTATGAGATTATCGGTGACGCTTGTTCTGGCGCGTGCGGAGAGTTCGCCGGGAATACAGGACAGGGTGCGTTGAACGCTTTCTTGAATTTTCGTCTTCCTTTTACGAATCCGTCGTCACAAACGACGCGCTGTCATGCTGAATATCTCGGCTGCGATTACGCTGCCAAGTGTATTTTTACACTTTGTCACGTCCTCGGTGGAACGATGAAGCCATGCCATGTAGTCGTTTCTGCGTTGCTCCAATAGCTGCAACACGACGAAGTCATCTTTTATGAAAGTGAAGAATGGCGCCGCATGGTGTATAGCGTTTGCTCCGTAGTCGTTGCAGTTTTGGATAGTTACGGTGGGCCGGTTGAAATGTTCACCGTATTCTAAATTGTAACTATCGCAGGAAATCACGGTGTGGACCGTAGGAGTGTTTCCCTCGCCGTTGAGATACGCTGTGATCGTAGAAAGACGTTCGCGAAAATCCAACCACGATGGAGTATTTAGCGTTGTCCAGCCGTTGCTGGCGCATGTGAAGCGCATGACGGGGTTTAATTGATTAGCACCGATAACTTCAATACCTAGCCGCACACTTTTTGTCAAGCAATTGTTGAGATTATGGGATATTTGTAGTAGCAGTGGGCCCTGCTTATAGCAGCGATTATTGGAAGCCTCGCTTGCCATGGCTGCTCTGGGTAGACTGAACCACGCAAGTGAGATGTCGTTGTCTTTCGCGGGAACTGCAGACGCTGCACTATGCGGCCGCTGGCTTGAATTCCAGACTGTTAAAATCGTCCCCGAAGAACTCCATGAGAAGATTATTCTCGCGCGCAGCCGTTACCATCTGCTGGAACAGCGTTTCGTTCTCCAGAACTTTGGTGAATCTGGATGGTAGAAAGCACGTGAACTCCCTGTCCACCTCAATAATGATTCGGGGCCCGAAGCGTGTTTTTACTGCCCGGACATCAGAAATCTTGTAGTCGGTTTTTAGCGAAAGCTCCGACAGTTTTTTCGCCGTCAGGAAGTCCGACAGCTTTCCGATCTTGTTGATTTGGGAGAAGTCCATCACTGATATAGAGCTTTTGAATTTCACGGGTTAAAATTTGTAATGCTGTTCTTCTATGGATTAGTGTTTGAAGAGCAGCTAAGTTTTGCAAGAATGCTTCAATGCGTACTTTTAACTCGCACCGTTTCCTCTGCATATGATTCTGCTGTTGCCTCCCGAGAACGACTGATCCTTTATAGCTCTGCTATACCCACCCATCATACCCGCAGCTTCCCCCACCACGTTTCGCCAAGAGTCGCGCAAAACAAAATGGCTGATGTCGAAGAGCGCCAGGCGGAACTTCTAGCAAAATTGCTGACGATGTCGTTGCTATGCGCCGCTGAATAAAGTTCGAAACACAGAGAAATATTTCAAGTGTCATCATTTTATTGAACGGTTAACGGTTATGGGAGCAGCAGCCCCGTACACAATGCAAACTTTTATGATTGAAGGAATTGCTGCATCCTGTGGGCAGACCCTTATTGAACATTTTACGCGTAGCTTTATTCTGTTTACGGGTAAATGTCTTGTAGCAATCGTCAACTATTTTATCGTTGCATGATAGATCATTTGAAAATACGTTTCTAAACTTATGCATACCGAAGCCAGTACACATATAATGAAGAAACATAATGCAATACTGTCCGCAGCACTGCGAATCCGCCGCTTGAAGCTGAACAGTGCTAAAGTGAATGCCAGTCCCTGAGAATAATGTATGATACGCATCCACATATAGATGCATGTCGTCAAAGTTAGGTTGGAGTGCTTTCGATGGTATCTGCACACCGTCAGCATATAACGCGAGATAATTAATTTTATAATTCTGAAAGTTAAACGGATTCAATGCGCGGTTACCGTTGAATGCTTTATTATCGACAAACCCTATAATTATGCGCTTCGGCAGTTGGCCGAGTATAACATTGTCCAGAGTATCGCCGTGCACACCTGCATGCATCGATATAGACTTAACCTCGATATGTGTCAAATAATATTTTGCTGTAGATTTTGATAATGCTCGCGCGTGAGCTAAAAGTATACCAGGGGCGATTTTAGCGCGGCGTACGAGAAGCGATGCGTCGGTAATATGCATGCTGAAATCTTTCGAGGAAGTCATAAGACAGAATGCGTCACTGGTGCATACAAGACGTAAACGCATCTCCACACCGTTTATAAGAAATCGCTCTTGATTTAAAATATCGCAATGGAGGTGACCGAAGAGATCGATCTCATTGCGCCCATTGAGGACCATTCGACGATTAGCAAGGCCTGCATTAGCTTCTGCTACATCGTCCATTTTACCGGCTGTATCACTGTACCACAGACAACTTGAAAGATGAGAGCTTTTCGCACCCTGCCCATAATTCAATAAGTTTTCAATGTATGCCCTGTATGCATAAGCATTATTGGGCGGAGATACGAGCTTCTGATTGAGAAATACATCGACTTGATTGAACAGCGAATGAAGTAAATTATTGACGGGACCCACTCTAATGGTAGGGTCGGGTTTCACTGCACTCGAGCATATTTGGGCACGTATGCTTAGCATGTATTTGGGCACGTATGCTTAGCATGGTATGAGCGAGATCGATGTATTCGTCACCTTGACCAGGTACCACAAATTCTATTGGTGAATCATCCGTCAGAGATGAGATCGGTTTATAGTGCACCCATTGCGTTCCCTCGATGATTGTTTGAGTCGGCGGTAGAGAGAATAGTTCCAGCTCAGACTTCAAACACTCACACGAATGGGCATGCAAGAACGCCATTTTCACGAGAACATATCTGATACGGTCCTAGCTCGCGACTTCTTTTTCTTCTTCGACGTTCTCTTTCTAGCTGTTCTCTTCTTTTTTTAACACAGTTTGTACGTTTTTTCTTCACCGCGGCGGTTTTCTTTTTTAGGCCGATGCTACGCGCTCTGTAGCTACTGAGTGAATGCGCAATCTTGTGATTTTTCGAGGCCTTATATCCTGAGCCCTGCATAAGACTATTGAGTTTTTCTTCAGCTGTTTGCTTCAAATTCACACCCGATTCGCGCAAACGCGATTTCAAGGCTTCCCTAGGCTGAATTCCTGCATCCATTATATCGTTCGCCACATTAAAGCCTGACCGTATAGCCTTTTTACCGACAGCTCGTCCCCCCTGTTTTAGGAGAGGTAAAATGCGACGGAAAAGACCGCCAAGGAAGCTGCCAATACCGTGACCCCTCTGGTTCGGCGACCCTATGTATACTTGACTAATTCCCCCGTACCCTGTTCTACCTCCTCCCACTTGTGCGTCAAAGTACGCATCGTAGTAATTCATGTTGCTCTCAATCTTTTTTTTCTCTACCACAACTAAGCTAGACGTTTGAACTGGAGTGTCACGGTTAGCGTTCCATCCTCGAATTGCATCCTATGCCCGAATTCATCTCTTATATCGATATCTATCGTTTGAAAGCTGGTACGTAGAAGAGGTATGTACCGCGGTGGCGAAACACTTCATTTTCACAGACCCGTAGTTATAATTATTATCAATGTCAAAGGGGACGACACGTAATAATGGCGCGTGTACATCACCGGTCATGTAGGACTCACAAATATCCGTATAAACAAACAACATATTGGGTATGCCGTTCATGAGGCTAGCCGGCTGCGGCGCAATATACTGATTCGTTAACACAAGACCCGCGCTATGAGTGAAGCCTAAAATTTTGTTAATTATGGGGGAACAGTGGAAAGCGTGTTCTAGATTTTTGCACTCGGTGCATACACGCTCTACCGAGACATAGCCGTTAAAAGTATGCTGGAATTTCAAATGTCCTGCAATACATTGAATTTCGTTAATTGCTTCGAGTAGCGTGGATACGCTACGGTATACCCCAGATGGTACGCAAGCACGCTCGTTTTTAAAATCGACATTGGCCTCAACGCCCGGGGTCGCTGCGTTCATCACTAAACTGATAAAGTTTTTTTTCACCTTCAGGCGGCACGTGTAGAACAGTCATCGGTATGTGTATTTCGGCAAAGGAAACGCCCCATTTACCGCATAAATTTACACTCTGTGGCAAGTGTGTGGTATATTGTGTCGTCCGGTTATTAGGGTAGTACTTCATGCTGCTATTGCTAGGTAGAACTACAAAAAACTCGGTATCACTCATCCCGCCTACTTTTTCTTACCCCACCTTTGGACTCTAGATAACTCGGGTTCGTAAAAAATGCCGTCCACCTCCTCGCCGTTGAGATCATGCAGAATGTACACGATAGGTCGGCTACTCACGGATATACGATGTATCTTAAACAGCTCACTGCTCCAGCCGCTCTCGTATCCTTTAGCAAAGGCAGCCTTCGCGCTACTGATGCGGACAATATCACCCGGCTTATATTTAGGAGGCGACCGCTGTACAGGATGCTGTTGTTTGTATCGCCGCATTAGATTATCGCGCGCTTTAACAGAAGTAAGTAACGTCACAGATGCGGCTGTCATTCTAATGCCGCTATGTATAGTACGATTGTATGCGGAGACTGTTTTCTGCAAAACGTCGATATAACGTTTTTGGCGCGAATACGTGAAGTATCGCCACATTCTTTCTTTCAACATTCGATTGAAACGCTCTACAACAGCTGCTTTTACGTCAGGGTTGCGGCTTGCCCGAAACTGAATATTATGCTTCTGTAAGAAAGTCTGAAAAACTGACCCTGTAAATTCCCGACCCTTGTCCGATTGTAGGCAAACGGGAGATCGGCCGTTTGTGCTTTTTAGCGAAAGTATACGAGCCAGAGCGTTAGCCACTGTTAAAGCAGCCTTGTCGTACACCGGCTCAACCCACGCGTACTTACTGAGCACATCTATGACCACAAGAAGATAGGTATAGCCATCGTTATAACTTTTGAGTGAACGAAGGTCTACAAGATCAGCCTCCCAAACTTCGTCAATCTGCAGATTGTAGAGCTGCCGGGGAAATCGTCTGCGTATCGCTCTATGCTTGGTGAAAGCATCCTGTGCTTCGAGCCACTTTATCGTTTTATCTGGGGAGATTTTCTTTTCACGACTTACGTGTAACAGTTGAATAGTACCGGAAAAAGACGGCTTATGTGAAGGATCAAAGTAAATTTTTTCAAGTGTTTTCATACTGACAGTTTGAGAGAGAACCAGGTGAACCGTCTTCTCTTACCACGCCCGCTCTGTGCGGCTAATTTATTGCTCTCACTACCGCTGTAGAACTCGGAATGACTGGTATCGCTAACGTCCTCGTCGTGACTGTCGCCGTCAGCGTCGGTGGTGCTGTTACCGCGGGGTGAGCGTAATGTTGAATTGGCTTGCGTTTCCAACCACAGTTCGTCGTTTCCCACAAACTCGCGAGGTGCCTGTATAGCCCTTGAAAAATTTGCAAAGACTCTACGACCCGCCGGTTTCGCCATCTTTCGCGCACGCATTGCGTCATTCACAAGGTCAACAATGTTTGATGTTTGATTGTTTCTCCATTGACAGAGACTACACCAGCTGCTTTCCAAGAAAAATCTGAGGACGGTGCATCATGTAGTCGTCGCAATAAGAGTTCCGCTTTATTGCGGAATTTCGCAGGTACACTCTCAACGATAATGGAATCGTTCATTTGTGTTTCTGCTACTATTGTTGCTGATCTTTCCACGGGGTGTGTGTCTTTTTTTTGCTCCTTCACAAGTTCATGATACAGTTGTGCTCGTTCGCCATCGACGAAATGTAGATAACGTTGTAATACGTTCAAATACGCCAGCCATTTTCTCGCTTGTCGCCGTACGCAATAGATTTCAAGATTTCGCTCATCTCCATATCAAGGCGATTCAGAGTCGCCGTAATTGTTTTCTCCGCTTCGCTCACCGGTCGTGCCTCACTATCGCTGACACCGCGCTTTTGGGAATCTAGTTGTAATAGGCGCTCCTCGGGCACCAGAACCATTTTCCTGGCATGCTCCATTATTTGGCTATTAGATTTGACAATATGGTACCGAGGATTGGGGCAAGCAGCACGGGTAAAAATCCACCGCTTTGAATGACAAACTTCTTCTTACTTTTCCAGCAACCTCTATTCGCGGCTAAGCGCCTGAGAAGCGGCACGTGGCGGCGCAATTTCTTCCGTTGGTTGGCTTTGAGAGGAATATTACCGCGAAGAACGTTTAAAGCGCACTCGCAAATGCAGCGTATTATACGAGAATCCGCTTTCCGCAAAATAGCCTCACGCTGTTCTTTGGTGAGATATTGAAGAGCGTTCCGCAAACGGTGGTTTGTAATGATGGATGCAAAATGGATGGCAAAACTATAAAGAGCACTTCGAACTCAACGGTGGATGTTAACAAAGAAGATTAACGTAAATTGGTGAAAGTCAAGGATCCCAAAGAAGAAAATACATATCGTGAAATGTCAACGGGATATCCGAATCATCATCGTAAAGTTGACTTCAAGACACCCTTACTCACGAACTCGATTCAACGAATAATCGTCAAACGGAACACCTAAGGACCATCCGACGACGACTCATCGAATCAAAGGTCACGTGTGAAACCAACGAGGATCCGAGAGGATCATCCTGAGGGAACATCTCGAAGGAATCATCACGCGACAGTCATTGAAGAAGGGCATCGGCAACTAATCAAGAGCCGGGTGCCAATACGGAGTGATTGACAGCCCATCCTGATTGAAGAAAGAAGAAATCCTCGTCAAGGATGAGGGAAACGCTCGTTATATTGAAGGACGATCGATATTGCGCCGAGGTAAGAAATGGAAGAAATAGAAAGATTTCTTCAAAACCTTTTCAAGAGAATAGAGAACATTGAATCAAAGGTTGAAGCAAAAATAAATAGTTATGAATCCGAAATTTTTCAAGATCTTTTCAAGAGAATAGAAAAAATAGAATCAAAAGTTGAAGTAAAAACAAATGATTACGGATCCGAAATAACTGAAGACGAAGATGAGACTGGCCATGTAACATCGCTAAAAGAATTACTAATTACGATATCTGAATTCGATGGTGAAAATATGCCTGTCGAAACATTTATTTATCAAGTTGAAAGCGCTAAAAAGAACACAGATCGAAACAAACAAAGTCTTCTACTTGCAATGATTTGAGGATCAAAATTAAAAGGAAGAGCAAAAGTAGAAATTAGAGCGGATAATATTGATAATTTTACCGAATTTAAAAATATCTTGCGAATTAATTACGGTAGTCACGGCGATTTTAACTGTTTTTAAACTCCAAAGGATGAACTGTAGACAAAAACAAAAAGAATCGATTAATGAATATTCACAACGATTTATGAGAATACACAATTTGGCAATCAAATCAATTTTGAATAAAACGTCTATTCCACAAAGTCATAAAACAGTCCTAATCGATGAAGAAAAGAAAAAGGGTCTTACAGATTTTCTAGAAGGTTTAGAAAAAGAAATTCGTTTGGACGTAAAAACCGAACACCCAAATAACATAAAAGAAGCGATTACTTCCGCAATCAAAGCCGAAATAACTTCCAAAATGCGTATAATGAATAATTGGTCAGAAAAAACTTATCAGGGTTCACGTCAGTATCAAAGTCACAAAAATAAAAATAAAAGCGAGAAAACATTCACGAAAAGTTTTCAAAAGATGTGTTATTATTATAAAAAACCCGGACACGTACTTTCAGAATGCAAGAAAAAACAATTTGACAACAGAAACTTTAACAAACGGGATTTTCAAAATGCTCCTCAAAACTCCAAAGATCCTCCTCAAACCCATCATGTCCAAGAGAACAAACAAATATCACAAGAATGTGTAGTATCCGAAACAAAGAATGTAAACTCGCTCACGTTCTTTTAAAATTAGATGACACCAAAGAGGGAATATTTTTGATTGATCCAGGTTCCACAATATCATTAATAAAAAAGAAATTATTGAATGATCCGACAAAAATAATCAAGGATGAATAAAGAATTACGACAATTGCGAACGAAACCTTGAAAACGGAAGGAATGATTGAAACAAGATTATTTTCCCAACCAGTCGAGCTTCACGTAATCCTTTCAAATTTACCAATGAAAGAAGACGGATTAATTGGATTAAATTTACTTGAACAATTTGAAGCGAAATGGGACATGGGTAAGCACATACTTCAATTTGGACCAAGAACATTTACAAAAGATCCACCAAAAAGAGAAACGAATATGCCCGCACGAACTGATTGTTTACGTACATTTGATATTGAAGGAATTTTGAACGGACATGCTAAAATAGAATTGAAAGATTACGATGTATTGGTAAATGTTCAAAACGGACAAGCCACATTTCCTATTCCTAATTGGACTGACAAGGACGGTTGTACAAGAAAATTAAAAGCCGAACCTATTAACCATTTGGATATATAAAATTATAAGATAACAAATGAAAGAGAAAAATTACTTGTCAAAAACATCCGATTAAGTCACAGTAACGAAGGAAAAGAGGAAATCTGGAAAATCATTAAGAAATATCAAGACATCTTTGTTCTACCAAGAGATCCACTTCCAATGACTCGATTAATAGAACATTCAATAGACCTGACTGACGAAAAACCAATTCACACGAAGCAATACAGATATCCGCCCATTCACCAAGAGGAAATTAAAAAACAAATCAAAGAAATGCTTGAGAAAGGAATAATTCGAGAAAGTGATTCACCGTTTAATTCACCTTTGTGGATTGTGCCAAGAAAGCCGGATTCATCAGGTAAAAAGAAATGGCGTATAGTAATTGACTGTCGGAAAATCAATGACAGAACTAAACAAGACGCTTATCCCTTGCCAAATATTGACGAAATTTTAGATAATTTGGGAAACGTTAAATATTTTTCTGCTTTCGATCTTGCATCCGGTTTTCATCAAATTGGATTAAAAGTAAAGGATAAAATAAAGACGGCATTTTCAACAAAGGATGGTCATTATGAATACAATAGAATGCCTTTTGGATTAAAGAACGCACAGATTAAAGAACCACATTTCAAAGAATGATGAATAAAGGATTACAAGGATTAATTGGCAATAACTGCTTTGTGTATATGGACGACGTCATTGTATTTGGAAAAACTCTAAATGTACACAACAAAAATCTAGAAACACTTTTTCAAAGATTCAGAGACGTTAAATTAAAACTACAACCTGATAAATGTGAATATCTGAAACCAGAATTAGCATATTTGGGTCATGTCATCTCGAAAGAAGGAATTAAACCAAATCCTGAACGAATCGAAAAAATTATAAATTATCCAAAACCGAAAAATAAAAAGGAAATCGAACAATTCTTGGGACTCGTGGGCTATTATCGAAAGTTTATTAAAGACTTTTCAAAGAAAGCATTACCTTTGACAAATTTACTAAAAGAAAAAACGATCTGGCAATGGACAACCGAAGAAGAAAGTGCCTTTACAACATTAAGAAACGCATTATGTTCAGAACCTATCCTGACGTATCCCGACTGGAACAAACCATTTATATGTTCGACAGACGCTAGCGGCAAAGCAATAGGTGCAATACTATCCCAAGGAGAATTAGGAAAAGACAAGCCTATTTCGTATGCTTCAAGAACGTTAAATCCTGCTGAACTAAATTATTCAACAACAGAAAAAGAGTTACTTGCAATTGTTTGTGTAGTAAAGCACTATCGACACTTTCTCTATGGAAGAAAATTTAATATAATAATGGATCATAAACCACTAATTTGGTTAATGAATTTGAAAGACCCCTCTTCACGGCTAATGAGATGGAAATGGAAATTGGAGGAATATAATTTCGAAATCATACACAGAAAAGGAAAATCTCATGCAAATGCAGATGCTTTATCCCGGATAAATGTTTTGGAAAATGAAATCCCTGATTTCATTTTCCAAAACCAGTTATGATGATTTTCAAAAAGAAAAGAATTCCTATCGAAGGTCTGTAAATATATTTTACAAAGAAGGAAGAACAAACAAAAATGGTAATAACGGACAGTCTATATGAGAAAGGATTAATAATCGACCCTAATGACGATGAAATCGTTTGGTGGGCGGAACTAAGAGCGCGAATCCCTAATCGCGGATTTATTGAAATTAGAATCAAAGATCCAAGACTTCGAGTACTGGTACTGGAAATGATCGAATATATTTACACAAAAGTAAATCCAGGAAAAGATTTAATAATTTTTACGAATCAAGTAAAAGACCCTACCACGCAGGAAGAAAAGGAAAGAATAATCAAGGAATTTCACGAATCAACTATTGGAGAACATAACGGATCACAGAAGACAATAGAAAAATTGAGACAGAAATATAATTGGACTGGAATGACAAAAGACGTAGAAAGAGTAATCCAACGATGTCAGATATGATCAGAGATATGTCAAAAAGAAAAATTAACCTCGCAAGTAACAAGACATGATACAGGAAATCCTGACATCCCGATAAATCCCAATGACAAAGTATCATTAGATGTAATGGGACCCCTTCCAGCAAGTCATGGGCACAAATATATATTGGTTGTACAGGACTACCTTACGAGATATTTGATAATAGCTCCGCTCAAGACAAAGAATTCGCAAGCAGTACTAGAAAAATTTTGGGAAAATTATTGTAAAATTTTTGGGATTCCTAAAGAAGTTTTAACGGACAATGGCGTCGAATTTAAAGGTAAATTTCACGAGGTAATGTGTGAAAAATTAAGAGTCAAATGGACCGCAACCTCTGTTTATCACCCACAATCAAATGGAAAAAATGAAAGAGCGCATCGGGAAATCCTCAATTACGTACGGAGTTACATGGTGGAAAGTACCGATTGGGTGAGTCAATTGTCAAGGGCTATGATCTCTTATAATTCGACAAGGAATGAATGAACCGGAGTGTCACCTTTCGAATTTTTGTTTGGTTATGCCCCAAATATTCCTTTGGACGCCGAAGAGCTTGAAATGACGATAAAAGAAAAATATGATTCGTTACGAAGATATCGAGAAAAAGTCCGTGAAAAAGCTAGAGAAAAAATCGAAAAATCCCAAAATTAAACTCGCGAACGATTAACTTCCCAAAAAACTCCGAAATCCTTAAGCATAGGACAGGAAGTATTAATTAAAAGAAAACAACCAGGATTTTAAAAGTTACAAAGTCCATGGGAAGGACCGTATATAATAGAAGAGATTTTAAACGAACAAAGTGTGTAAGAAGAGGTAACGACCTCGTAATATAAAATAAAATAGATGTAAAACCCTATTTTACAGATGAGAATGAATCCGATGACGCAATTGATGATACTGATACTGATGACGACATTATTGATCCCAATGATCCGCAGCCAAGTACAAGTAAACAACATTAGAAATGAAAAATCGATTTATCTAGAAACCATGGGAAATAATCATCCGAATAGAATTTAGCCACTTACCCAACGAGGTATTCTTACGAAAGAATAAAACTAAAGAATTATACGATATATGCTTACAGTACAAACCTGGATTTATATGTCAAAGTGTGCAGCAAATTTAAACACAAATCAAGCGAAATGAAATTTTAGAAAGTCAACGAAGGACATTATATCATTTAATTGGTCAAAGAATAAAAAGACGACTTTTCAATATTGTCGGAGAAGGAATAAACTGCTTTTTGGAACATTGTCATCCTCCGACGCCATTTATTTTAATAATGAGATCGATAAACTACGGAATGATAACTTGATAATAGCACATTTAATAAAAAATCAGACGACTTTAATGATGAATCAATTAAAGAGCAATGATAAAACTTTTCAAGACATGATTGTGAAATTTAAGTTTGAATGGGATTCGACCAGCGCCTACGTGGCCGCTACCCGCTCGACGCAGCAGTAAGCGCCCTAGTCAGGCGACCCGGCCGACGCGCCCAAGTTTCTCACAAGCGGCGCGATACGCGAGGATCTATTTATAGCGGTGACGCGGCTCACTCGTCAGCTGAACTCTTCGGACCAGATCCGCTCTAGATCACTGCCTTACAAGCAGGTCCTTGCACGAGAGCAGACGCTCACCTTTGCCTAGCGGCGATAAAGCTATCTCGGGGAGCACTCGCTTGCCTACCCGCTCCGGACCACCTACGCTGCCGCGGAAACCTACCCCCCTACTGGGGCCACCAGCGCCACTGACGCGGTCACCCGCCTGCCTGCTGGGACCTCTGGACCCTCGCCGAAGACGCTGGACATCGCCACGCTGGACCATCGTGCCCACGCCGCACTCACTGTTGCCTGCCACGCCACCACTCGGCACCAGCGTAGCCTCGACCACCCAAGGCACTCAGACCAGACCATCGGGCGGATCCAGCAGAGCCTGCCAGACCAGCGACCAGTCTAGCAGCGAATGGGAACCCGCCGAGCCAGTCGTTAGCCGCTCGCTAACGGCCTCAGCCTGCCAGACCAGCGAACAGTCGGGCAGCGAGTGGGAGCCAACCGAGCCAGTCGTTAGCCGCTCGCTAACGGCCACAGCCAGCTAGGCTGTCCAGCAGCTCACAGCTCCACCCGAGGTGCCAACGCCACCGACAACGCCGGAGAGAGCGTTTACTACCACCAACTCGGGCCACTCCTTTACACCACTTCTGCCTAGCCCATGGCAACGGACGTCAACGAAACTCAGCCTAGTCTGGCGTCCTAAAATAAACCTGAACTGCGTATTGTAAAATAGTCAATTACATGTAAGGAAAAGAGAAGATTAAACGAAAATAACGAAACTCGTCTCCACCATCATTTAAGCGGAATCGACCTAGCGAACGACGGCCCAACCCTCAGCCACGAAACTCTCCACGAGCGCAATTCGAAACAAAGTTACTAAGTGGGAATATCAAAAACTTGCACGAAGAAACTAGAAGAAATACAATCAACATACAAATCAATGAAATATTATCCGGATACGTTACGCCGTATCAAGATTTAAAGACGAGCATAACGGACTTATTAAATGCAATAATTGATGGATAACATGGAATAGCGCATCCTCAAACGCTTCCCCCACAACTTATATTTGAAAATTTGAGAAAGCATACGAATTATCCTCATTTCTTCCCAGTCCCGCTAAGTGAAGAGAATTTTTCCACATTAATTGACATAAGTCATTTAACAATTGCAGTAATACAAGAAAAGTTAATATATATTCTGGAAGTACCAATATTAGAGGAAGAAATGTACGAGATAATGCATCCAATTGTGATTCCAAGTTATTCGCTAATAAAAGGATATGTATTATATCACATAGACACAGACTATATAGTAATTAGCGAAAAGAAAACAAGATTTTTTCCGTTACAAACAATAGAATTTGAAAGTTTAAAGAAAGTAGAAAATACGTACTTAATTCAAAGAAAACATCCAGGCTACTCAACGCAGTCCTCTACATCATGTGTGATAACAATGATTCTCGCAAGAAAAGAAAATACGTGTACACCGAAATATGTGCAATTAGAAAGCTCTTTATTTATTCAATTAAAAACAGGACAATATTGGATTGTAATACCGGTAAAAGAAGAAACGCTTCATATACTGTGTCCTGATAATGCTCCAAAAACAATAAAACTTGAGTCAAATGCAAAGGTTCATCTTGAAAAAGGATGTTTGGCAATGGCAACACACGCTATATTAAAAGCCTCGAATGTAATTAAAACAGTTGAATGTGATATAATTTTACAAGGAAGTTTTAACGAAACAGAGATAAGAGATCTACTACAAATTCATAAAATTAAAGGAAAAGAATTGAATATTAGTATAATTTCTGAAAACTATATCAACTCAAAGAATTTGCAAGACTTAGGAACAAATATCGAAGAAATCAACGAGCAAATAAATGAATTAGTATTGCGAAGAAGATCAAAATCTGTTAAAGAAGATATTCAAGATGGACTTCAATATATAGGATATACGGCTATAACCGTGATATGCACTTATGTTATGTATAAAATAGATCTTTGGAAATGCTTAAGAAAAACAGATTCCTCTTGTTTAAGACCATGTATAATATTTGATCATTATCATTTTGGAAATAACGCCCAGACTATAGATCGATCGGAGCAGATACACCTTGAAGAATCATTGAAAGGAAAATATAATGAAAAGACGAGAATTACAGAAATAGAAGAAACTGAAGAGTCGCCAAAACTGATTCAAAAATTGTTTAAACCAAAATCAACCACTCAAATATGAAAATTTATGGGGACCAAAACTCTTTAAGGAGGGAGGAATGTAACGGTGAAATTCGACACCTTCTAGAATAAGTCACCCGGTGATGCGATATATTTTTTCCCCACTATGTAGCCAATGCGTATTGCGTTATTCCCGATCATATATAAAGAGCGTTCGGTAGAGACAGACAGAAGAATCATTCTCATCCATTTGTCACGAGCGTACCGTTGCCGAGCTAAGTGTATCATTGCCCAGCATAGTCTTGGTCCAGTAAACATTCATCGATCGTCAAAGAACATTCTACAATATACAACTACGCACTTCGATCGACCTATATCTCCAAGCCGCTATCGTGAAAGAGGAGTCATCAGTCGGCGCATCAAATTACAATCGTTGGAGATCGAGTACGAGAAAACACCGAGAATAATACAGGCCAGCGCTTCGTCATACGATTGTAACACAATAAAATGAAAGAACTCTTCGATACGCGATAACGACGTCTTTTTTTAAACCATATGTTCACCCAACGGTGTAACAATATATATATATATATATATATATATATATATATATATATATATATATATATATATATATATATATATAGATATATATATATGTATCGATACAATATATATATTGTAACGGTTCGGCTGTACAGGTAAGCTACCGTCACATGGAATACGCTAGTATTACCCCGATTCCGAGATAATCGCGTGAGCTGACCAGCGGCCGGAGCAACCGGCCATGCCGCCGGCGGGGCACGACACTTGCACTAAGCATACAGGGCGAGCCCGCGACACCTCGCAAGGAGCTCCGCCCATCGCGAGGAGCAGGACCGCCGCTGACCCGCGGGAGTCCCCGCCCCTTTGTCCAACATCTCGCGATTCTCGTACCTTGACCACTCCTATTAGATAAGAGTGCGCCCCAAATTCGTCACGACGCCTCCTCACACCTAATGTGCGCCTAATATCGAAGTGAAGAACAATCTGAAATATTATTCCCCTCGAAATGTCTACAGTATGCGAATGTCCTCAAAGTCGCCAGGATGGTCACCCCACTAACTGAACGTCTCCCAGCCAGGCGATCCCCTGCCTAGCACACAAGAATCGCTAGGGAAATGGAACTTCTCCTGACGTCCCTGTGGCTATTTAAGGGCATGCACGACCACGAGAGGCACTCTTCGTAAATTCTCTTATTCAACGTGGAGTCACTCGTCATCCGAAACCTCGGATCACAGGATGGAGGCCTTGCTGCCGTAGCCCTGGTCCCATCCCAGAACAAAACCTCAGCTTCGTGGTAAGGTGCTCTATTTCTAGTAAGTGTGCAGTCCGTGAGGTGCCGATCGCATTTCGCTGCACATGAGGGAAATTCCAACCAGCTTCACTGGTTTTTGGTCCTCCTTGCCTGGCACCAAGGAGGTCGGCCGTCCCTCCCGGACGGCCCCGCTATGCGCACTCGAGGTTCGGAGTAATACTCGTCCTCGAGCTCGCGCATTATCATAAACGCTAGCCTCCCTAGCGCGTGAGCGACACGGCGTGGCACCCGTGCGCTTCGTTGCACTTTAGCAACCAATGCCAACTGGAATTTCAGCCACAAAACCGATACAATTATCTTAACGGGCTATCGCATTCTCGTTACAGAAGCGAGCCCGAAACCAGCCATATGCGCATACGACGTCGCTCGTGGACTGTACGAGTGCGAGCGAGACGGAGAGTGCGAGAGAGAGAGAGTGAAAGAGAAAGAGAGAGAGAGATCGCGCCCACGGAACAGTGTGCGCACAGAGTCCTCGCATGCACTCCTCCTATCCCTGTCGCTCTAACAAAGACAGCGCTTCTCGCCGCCCGTTCCCGGTCCCCGTAAACGTTGTTACTCACCGATTAACACACAATTTTCACCAAATTAACTCACAAACAATATTATTTGTTCGTCCACCCTAACTAACCAACACGACAATCCACAACATCGAATGCCAATGATGACGGATTGAGACAGGCGTCTCTGAGACCCTCAAACCACTGAGGCATCTCCTAAAACTATCTCAAAAATCCTTCCCATCATTCCCGGTACATAACTAGTAAATCGTCCTTCAGGAGGCTACGGGAACCCCGCAACATCTCACGGCAAATATTCACCGTATAACACTCGTTTTCCCGACGACCCGCGTGAACGTCGAGCCGAAAACGAAATATAACTTTCGTGTAAACCGCGAAACGTTACATTGGCGCCCAACGTGGGGCCCGAAAGCCTTTTTAAAATTCCTGAAAATGTACAAAAAGAAACCAAAATTATCGAATACCCGTTCTCGTCATTAATAATGCTAGATAGTTAGGCGACGCAATCACCACTAGATCGTATAGCCAGCTTATGCTGAGTAAAACCAATTTCAGGTCGTCTACAAATCAATCACGTAAAAGCGTATAACGAGAAACGAGTATTCGCACACGGTGCATGCTCGTTCTCTCTCGTGCGAACCGAGAAAATCTCTCGTGCTAAATTCCAGAAATATTTCGTCTATCTCACTCTCGCCAAGCGAGAAAAAGAAACCGTGCGATTTCGAGCTCGAAAAGGACTACGCTTAGGCAAGGCCACCACTGTTCCCGAGCGACGAGCGAGAGCGAGAGAAAGATTTTTTTTTGTCGCTCGAGCGTCGCAAGGGATTAGCGAACCTCGCGTACGACTCGAAAATTCGGACAAAAACACCGCCCGAGAGAGAAATTATTTCGAGTATCGGAATTCATATATCCCGCAAGGTCGTGAGAGAGACAGTAATAGAAAAACCGATGTAAACAGAGTCCGCAAGGCCGAGAGAGAAAAACTTCTCCTCTCGAAGGCCAAGCGGGCGACGTGGACACCGGAATTTACAACAAAGTGAAATATAAATCGAACGTACTGCTCGGCGATCGAGGAGTACTTCCCCTCTTCTCGAGGCCCGGAAGGGGAATCCTCCTCAGGAGGGGCGGGCGCTATACCTCCCGCCCCGAGCCGCTACAGACTCGGCCCTCGCGACCGGCCTACCCGCCGAACCCGACGCCCTCGCAAGTAATGCGTGGATCGAGCCGCGGGGAGGCGAGAGGGGGGCGCGCCGCAGGGACGACAGTACCGTGAAGGTAATGAGGGGTCTTCCCGCATGGAACCCCAATATTCCTGACCCACAGAATTTCGACGATAGTGCCCGTTCTTCGCCGGAAGAGTCACAACTTTCGATAATGGCCGTCAAGGAAATTATGGCCAACTTACAACGCCGAGTTGATGAAGATGCAAAGGCGCTTACGGCGACCCTTCTCTCCATCAACGACAATTTTGCAAAAAAATTAGAATCTCTCAAAGAGGTGATGAACGTCCAAGTCAGGAGCCTACTTCAGAGGCCCCCCGACGCGAACTCCACTCTCGAACCTTGGGGTAATGAACCTCTATCTTCTACACGCCATAGCGCACCCGCACCTGGGGGACTCTACGTCCCGCAAGGGGAACTGCACCAGATCCCCGAAGGTAAATTACTCAACTTAGGCAACTTGGGTCTACCTGAGACGTACGAGGGTGGTCCGATAAGTAATTAGCCTCACTGCCCGATGGCGCCACTGTCGCAAGAAAAATTTACTATCATGTAGTACAGGGTGCGCCAGAGAAACTTACTTATTTGAAAAAATTCCCGCGCGGTGAGTTGGGCGGGTAGAGGGGCGAGAGGGGGCGCATCTGGAGAGGAAAGTTCCCAAGTTTGTTTCTCCCTCCAGTCAGTTGCCATCATGCTCTGGTCTAGAGAGCAACGGGCCTTCGCACTCGAGAGCTTCTTTTCTAACGGTCGCTCACTTGTCGCTACGCAACGTGCCTTCCGCGCTCGCTTTGAAATTCCTCCTCACAGACTCGTTCCTGGTCGTAATTCGATTCTGTCGTGGGTTAACTCATTTCGGGAGTGTGGAAGTGTCGCTAAACCCAGAAATGGACTTCAACGGACCATCAGAACTCCGGAAAATGTCGAAAGAGTGAGGCAGTCAGTTGTGCGTTTTCCCCGGCGTTCGGCTCGCAAACACGCAGCTGCTATGGGAATTTCTGACACCACTGTTCGACGAATTCTCCATGAAGACCTTCAATTTCATCCCTATAAATTGGCTGTTGTGCAAGAATTAACTGAACGCGATTTTGTTGCCCGTCAAAATGCATGTGAAATGCTGGTTGACAACCTGCCTGAAGACGCGGTCGTTTTTTTCAGTGACGAGGCTCACTTCCACATTTCCGGCTGCGTCAACAAGCAAAACATGCGTTATTGGTGTGGTGTAAATCCACGTGAGCTTCAACAGAAGCCACTTAATTGTGAGCGAGTTACTGTCTGGTGTGCGATGTCGGTAATGGGAATAATTGGTCCTTATTTTTTTGAAGAAAACGAACGCGCAGTTACCGTGAATGGAGCTCGTTACAGGAACATGATCGAGGAATTTTTTCTTCCAAGACTCGAAGAAATGAACGTTCGGAACGTGTGGTTTCAGCAAGATGGAGCCACAGCACACACAGCACGAGACTCAATGAATTTGTTGCGACAACATTTCCCCGACCGCCTCATCTCTCTCAGAGGCGATCTCCAATGGCCGGCACGCTCTCCAGATTTGACTCCATGCGATTTCTTTTTATGGGGTTATTTGAAATCTCTGGTTTATGTCGATCGACCACGGACCATAGCACACCTCAAGAACAACATTCGCGACGCCATTGCCAACATACCGATTGATATGCTGCAAAGAGTGGATACGAATTTCAAAAATCGACTTCATCAGTGTATGCGCAATGGGGGTCGCCATTTATCCGATGTCATTTTCAAGACGGCATGAAAAAAAATTGGGATATTGTATTCTCAAATAAAAAAAAATTTTAAACAATAATTGAAGTACTTTTGTTTTTATTGACCTTTCAAATAAGTAAGTTTCTCTGGCGCACCCTGTACATTCTCGTAGACAGCTACTGTCAAAATTTCAGCCGAATCGGACTCGTAGTTTTGCTTTGACCGCGTGTGAAAGCGGGCGTGTCCGCGGATTTTAGAAAAATGGAAAAGGGCAACATTGGTCGGTGATTCGATTCTTGTTTTTGGAAGGGAAATCGCGCAGCGAAATCAAAGAGCGCTCGGATGCTGTGTACAGTCTCTTTTCTTCTTCGATGGCGACCGTTAAAAATTAGTTTAACGAGTTTCAACGTGGTCGCACGTCGGTTTTTGATGAGCAACGCCCAGGTGCCCCGAAAACTGCTACCACGGAGGATAACGTGACAAAAATCCACGATCTCGTATTGGCAGACCGCCGATTGAAGGTGCGCAAGATAGCTGAGACATTAGGCATCTCAAAAGACCGCGTGGGTCATATCCTGCATGAAATATTGGGCATGAGAAAGCTGTCGGCGCGATGGGTGCCGCGTTTGCTCACTCCGGACAACAAGCGCAACCGTGAGACCACTCCACCGCAGTATTTGACGCTGTTTAAGCGCAATCCGAAGGAGTTTCTGCGTCGTTTCGTGACCGTCGCCGAAACGGGGATCTACTGGTACACACCAAAGACCAAGGAACAGTCGAAACAGTGGACTTCATCCGGCGATGCAGACCTCCAGAAAACGTATTTTTCAGACGGGTTAAAAAAGTTGAAGCAAGGCTGGGTCAAGTGTATCGAGCTAAAAGGATACTATGTTGAGAAATAAATCGCCACTTTTCCAAAATTTTCGTTTTTTTTTGTAGGCTAAGTACTTATCGGACCGCCCTCGTATACCCAAGAAATTCAGCATCGACATGGGAATCCCATCAAGGATAACCCAATACCATATCGACCGTCTGCGCCAGCAGCATCGCACGAAGAAACTTCTCACGGCACCAGCGCGGGAGTTATGAAGATCAACGCCCCCACTTTCGGAGGGCATGATCACGAGCTTCCCTGGCAGTTCCTGACTGACCTCCGGGAATACCACCGCGTATTTGCCACTCGATACGATTACAAAATCATCCTATCCCAGTGTTTCTCGGATCTTGCCCTTCAGTGGTGGAAGATCACAAGGAACGATATCCACTCATGGGAGTCCTTCGAACGAATGTTCGTAGAAAGGTTCTGGAGTGAGGATCGGCAATACCGTGCCAAAAACAAGATCGAATATGGATGGTTCGACCCCATTAAAAAGGAATTTAAAGTTTTGCAAACCCAAAAGTTGCGTATACCACTTCTAGACATTCTTTTTCAGTTCTTCCGTAATTTTTCTCGGCTGGATTTAATAGTGTCGACATGTATGCGATTGGTTTATCTTCCCCGATTTTTCCTTGACTCAATACTGCACCGATTGTGTAATTTGATGCGTCGGTCGTTGAAATAAAAGGTTCTTCAAAATTCGGATATTGCAAAATTGGAGTGGAGCATAAAGCTCTTTTCAAGTAGTCGAAACTTTTCTGTTGTTCTGGTCCCCATTTAAATTCTACACCCTTTTTCAATAAATCAGTCAACAGCTTAGCTTGTCCCGAGAAATTTTCTATAAATCTTCTGTAATAACCCGCTAGGCCAAGGAATTGTCTGATGTTCGTTACTGTCCTAGGGATTGGAAATATATCGACCGCTTCGGTCTTTTTAGGATCAGGACGAACGCCTCTGTGACTGATCGCGTGTCCAAGATAGATAACTTCTGTATTAAGAAATTCGCATTTATCTGGTTGTAATGAAAAATTGGCGTTACTGAGTTTAGCAAAAAGTCTGCGGACCTTTATACCATGTTCCTCTAGGGAAGAAGCGAAGACTACAATGTCATCGAGGTAAACAAATAGTTCAGTGTCTTGTAAACCAAGTAATACTCTGTCCGTTAATCTTTGAAAAGTAGCAGGTGCGTTCTTAAGACCAAAAGGCATTCTAACATACTCGTAGTGTCCGTTAGGTTGCTAAAGGCTGTTTTCTGTCGGTCCTTGGGATCCATTTCTATTTGGTGAAAACCTGAGGCTAAATCAAAGGTCGAGAAATATTTTGCTCCGCCGAGCCGGTCAAAGATTTCAACAATGTTAGGCAAAGGGTAAGCATCGCTTATTGTTTTTTCATTTAATGCGCGAAAATTGATAACCATCCTCCATCGTTTATTCCCCTTTGAATCTGGTTTCTTGGGAACAATCCATAGAGGCAAATTGTACGGAGAAACCGAGTCGGAAATTATATTATTTTCGAGGAGTTTCTTCACTTGTTTATTAATTTCTTCTTTATGTACCGGAGGGTATCGGTATTGTCGAATTGTCACAGATAATTCGTCCATCGTTGGTATGCTATGTTTGATCTTTGACGTGGCCGGTAGTTCATCACCAGGCAGATAAAATAGGTGTGAAAAATCGTTTACAAGATCGAAAACGTGCTGTCGTTCTTCTGTATTGAGATGATCCAAGCGAAAGAGATTCTTCAGTGATTTTGATTCTTTCATCGTACGTTTTATGCGTATGAGTGTCAATATTATCGTTAATTTCGTGGTCGAAAAAGTCTTCTTTACTTTCGCAATAATCGAATGGCAAAATCTCTTGTTGCGGTAGTTCAATTTGTAAATCGTCTTTTTATGCATTAATTGCATACACATAGCATGTGTCATTGTTATTTGAAACAACGGCATTTCCAATAAAAACGTGATCTAATGTCGGTACTCGGGGTAGAAAACCTGTTTTCAAATCTGTTTTTAATAGTTTTATTGACACTTGGGTATGACTGCGGGCCTTGAGGTTAAGAATGGTATTGATATTTTGCTTAGGTAACTCGATTGGTGAATGGTAAATGCGAGGTTGATTCCCTTCGACTTTTTCAAAAGGAATAGGTGTAATTGGCTTTGAAGAAGTAACAAGTGCGTTACGGTGAAAAAATATTTCTGCTTCTTCATTTTGAAGGAAATCGATCCCAATTATTCCGTCTGCGGGAATAGCAGAATTTTGATCGAGAACTTGAAATTTTTCTGATTTTTCGAAAAAGGTTATTTCAGTCAACCCTAGCGTATATACTTAGTCGGGTGTTATACCTGATAGCGTAAGCGATTCGTGTATTGCAATTATGCATCATCTTTTTATCGATCTCAGTTTAATTATATTTATATCGGCACCAGTACCAATAAGAAAAAGGCCGTAACCATTTTCGAGTTCGGGGGCACGTAGCGTTATTATTGGTGACCATCTCTGTCCGACGGTCCATCTAACATATCATCTACCGTAAGAAATTTCACAGTCGAGGGACGCTGAGTTTGTGATTCGCTCGTCGATGCGTCCATTCGACGGGCGGGTTTCAAGTTTAAATTCTCGTTTGAATTAGTGCGTTGGAAAGAGGTTGTCTTCGTTTCGTCGAATTCTCCGCGAGAGTATCTTTCGTCTTTAAGAGGCTGATTTTGGTATATAGGTTAGGAAGGTGGATAATGATTAGGAGCACAGCTCGGCCAAGGTGAATACATAGGCGGCATGTAAGGCATAGGGGGGTACGCTTGTGGTGCGTAGAAACGATTCTGGGGGAAGTTCGAAAAATTTCTGTGGCCTTCTAAAGGCCTTCTTATGAATGGCCGCTGTTGGAAGTGATCTGAATTCTTTTCGAATGTTCGATTATTTGGAGACAGAAAGTTTGGTTGGAAGTTACCTCGAAAATTGGGATTTTTATCGTTAGAATCTCTTTCTTCTCGAGGATAAAAAGATACATGACGTGATTCTATGTTTGGAGGGCTCTGATATGATGGTTGAGTTTGGGTGAAACGTAATAAATTTGAATTTCTTGCATTCGCACCCTGCATATCCCGTTCAATGCGTTGGACTACTCGAAAAGCTTCTTCTAATGTTTGTGGATCTTGAACGCTGATTGCGTATAACAGGTCGTCGGATAACCCTCTTTTAAAAGATTCTAAGGCCAATCCGTCGAGCATTGGCAATATTTGATTTAATTGTTATTTAGTAAATTTATCCTTCGGAGCAGCTATCGTACTCTTTCGCAATTGTTTGATTCTTGTCAATTGTCGACGAGACAGTCCTTGACGAAACAGTCAAGGACTGTTTCGTCGCGTCTTAGTCTGACAGCTTGAATTTCCGCACAATAGAAGGGGTATGATTTTTTTGGCGAAAAATATTCTTTTAAGACGTCCGATAGACTTTGAATCGAATTAATTTCTTTATCAGCGATTACATCACGAGCGGTTTCTTTCAATTTCGAACAAAGAGCTTTGAAGAAAGCGTGACGTAAGCCATCAGGCACAAACATAAGACCATTTTCAACATCTTGAATAAAAGCTTTTAAAGGCATATTTTTGCCATTAAAATTTGGCACGTGAAGCAGTGCTTGTTGGAGTGCCATACATTCACCCATACTTGTTAACATTGCATCAGTGATGTTTTGATGGTGAGTGAGATTTGCAATCATTTCGACGTTTGCCATTTTTTTCTTCTTGTTATTTTTTTTCTTTAAAAAATATAAATGTCATTAAAGATTCGATTATTTATTTATTTAATTCATTTATTTTGCATTCATTCTTATTTTTATTTTTATTTTCAAATAAATTTCACAAATTAAAAAAAACGCTCAGCATATCCCACCGCTGCCACCAAAATTTTCTGTTACGTCCGAAGCCGTTTAGAAAAGATATATATTTCTAGAGTTATAAGCGTCGAGCGGTAAACGCTTTACTCCGATTACTACCCTAATGAGTCACGAGTGCTCTTCGGGATAATAATTATGTGGGAACGTTTGCCGTGAGACCTCGAGAGATCTTGTTTCTTTTATGGATTTAGGAAATTGATAATAAAGGGACTTTAATGTCTTGAGTCACACAATAGTTTAATAAACACTCAATGAAATAATAATTTGGTACATTCCAAGTAAATTTATAATGTGATAAATACCTTTTACAATCAGGAGCGGTGTCGTCGCTTTACAATAACGTATTCTTGCTTTCGTTGAATATTTCTTTGAACACACACGCGTAATCTCACAATCTTCTAGAGATCTGGTCACGTAATAACAATAATTTGTACTTGACATATTTGGTCGTTTGACCCTTTTGATTACAAAACAATATAAATTGACTCTAATAATTACGCCAAATCACACTCTTCTACAGAAGACCCGGATTTCGGACAGCGTAACGACGCGTGAAAATTTTGATTGAGTCTGAACAAATTATAATATACGGCCGATACTACTGTCGGATCACTCTTTTCTACGGAAGATCTGGATTACGAACAGTGTATCGGCGTTAAAAACTTCGGCTATACTGCGCTCTTGTCGTCGAGACAAGGAGGTTATATAAGGGCGCGATGACTTGACGAGAATGGCTATTCTCTTAATTTAGGCACAGAGAAGAAATATTTTTCGTCTAATATCCGAGAGTTCGACCTCCTCGGAGAAGCAATAAAAGTTGGATATTTTGGATCTCTACCATGTCGCCTTGCCGATCCCTATCATAGGGCTTGAGGCTTCGACCGGAAAACTTTTATTACTGCTCTCATGCAGAGCGAAAAATAAATTGCGGAGCGGCTCGCTACACGAAAATACATGCATTAGGTATTGTGCCCATTTGATAAACAAGGAAATCGTATATCTTCACTATGGTCTGTGGTGCACGCGTCTATGTTGTGTGAGAAGCAATACAATTGTGATAGGTATCTCGAACGCTTATATTTTTTGTTGCGGTGAAAAATGAAAGTAGCTGACTCTATTGCTCCTCGCATGTGTACAATTATGTGTGTGTTGGTCAAAAAGAAATCAGAGAATAACGTCATACGTGACACTTGCATGGTACAGGTTTAAATGAAATGATTTCCCGTTTCTGAAACTTCAAGTTACTTCTCACATATGTTTTTATATGTACGAGAACTTTGTGATTCCGTAAACAAATATTAGACGACGATAGGTCTTCAAGGAATGATAGGTGACACTGCTCGATTCTTCTACCGCACAACTTTAATGAAAAATAATTATTTCGCGCCTCTCAAGGTTATGGCTACGTCTCTGTAATTTATTTGTGTGTACTTTAACTCTCTAGTACTGTAGAGAAGTGCTAGACAACCAGAAGTCATCAAGGGAGAAAAGCTACCCCTGTTCGATTGTTGTGTGATGGGGCTTGAATACACTTTTTTTCTTATGTCTGAAGCTTTTGGCTACTTCCCACATACGTCTTTATGGGTAGGAGAACTCGCCAGTATTTCAAAAATAAATATTGGACAACAATGAATCAGCAAGGGATTAGAAATCACAGTTCTCGACTGTTGTATGGAGTACTTTGCAGAAAAAAACATTCTGTATTTCTGAAGTTCCTGGTTACTTCTTCCATGTGTCTCCATGTGTGCTGAAACTCTCGAGTACGCTAAATCAATCATTAGACAATATTCAGTCAACAAGGGATGAGCGGTCACACTACTGTACCGTCGTGTAATATACTTCCGATCAAAAAAATTATTTCGTGCGTCCGAAATTTTTGGCTCTATCTGATATCTTTTATTTCGTGTTCTAAAAGTATCTAGAAGTTGAAAAAAAAATATCAGCCTCAATGAATCGGCAGAAAGGGAGATAGAACAAGAATCGAATGTTGTATAGTACAGGTTGACGTTGAAAAATCAATTTCCCGTGTCTGAGGCTTCTAGGTACTTCTCGCATGTTTTTATATGTACGAGACCTCCCTCGTACTGTAAAAAAACTATTAGGCAACAATGAGTCATCGAGGGACGGCAGGTGACACTGCTCGAATGTTCTACCGTACAACATCCATGAAAAAAATATTTCGCGTCTCTCTGGCTTATGGCTACTTATTAGCCATATTTCTGCGTATACTGTAACTCTCCAGTACTGTACGAGGGTGGGATGAAAAGTTTCCGGCCTGACCAAGAAAAGCGATGTTTAAAAATTTTTTTTGCTTTATTTTTCAACATACTCTCCATCAACACTGATACATTTCTCATAACGGTGTTCTAATTTAGTTATACCAGTTTTAAACGTAGATTCGTCAAGCTCCTCAAAATACTGATTTACAGCTTCGATAACTTCTTCGTTGCTCTTAAATCTTTTTCCGCCAAGCCATTTTTTGAGGTTAGGAAACAGGTAATAGTCGCTGGGGGCGAAGTCTGGAGAGTAGGGAAGATGCGGCATCAATTCAAACTTCAATTCGTGGATTTTGGACATGGCAACAATCGACGAATGCGCTGGTGCGTTATGGTGATGAAACAAAACTTTTTTCTTCGCCAAATGAGGTCGTTTAATTTGCACCTCGTGCTTCAAACGTTGCAATAACTCTGCGTAGTATTGACCAGTCAACCCTTTCAAGTCTTACCCTTTTCAAGGTAATCAATGTATATAATTCCTCTCACATCCCAAAAAACAGTAGCCATAACCTTGTTTGCCGATAGAATTGTTTTGCCTTCTTTGGGGTTGGTTCCCCTTTTTCAACCCACAGTTTTGACTGTTCTTTACTTTCAGGAGTGTAGTGGTGGACCCATGTCTCATAAACAGATATGAATCGACGCAAAAATTCGTTTGGATTACGCCTATACAGCGCCAAATTGTCGGTAGAAATGGTTTTTCGAAGCAGTTTTTGGTCGAGCGTAGGCAAACGCGGCACCCACCTTGCACACAGCTTTTCCATGTTCAAATGGTTGTGCAAAATATTTGGCACACGTTCAGCTGACATCCTACAGGTCTCAGCTATCTCATGCACTTTCAACCTGCGGTTTTCCAACACTATTTTATGGATTTTTTCAATCATCTCTGAGGATGTGACTTCAACGGGCCGTCCTGAGCGAGGCTCGTCAGAGGTACTCACACGACCCATTTTAAATTCAGAAACCCACTGCTTAATAGTTGAATATGATGGGGAGGAGTCTCCTAGTGCTGAATCCATCTCTTCTTTTATTTGTTTTGGTGTAAAACCTTTCAAATGGAAGTATTTGATGACAGCACGTTTTTCCAATTTTTCCATTTTTACGAAAACAACGGAAGCGTCTCGCGCAATGTGCTCTTAAACGCAAACTAACGTAGCGATTGGGCTGAAACTGTACATACAAGCTCGGTAGGAATGGTACTGTAAGACGCCGCTCCAAAACTAGACCTAGTGGCACCATCTCTTGGTCAGGCCGAAAACTTTTCACCCCACCGTCGTAAATAAGTGCTGGACAACGAGAAGTGATCATGGGAGGATAGGTAACACTGCTCGATTGTTGTGTGGTGGAGCTTCAATAAAAAAAAATTGTTCCGTGTGTCTGAACCTTTAGGCTACTTCTTATATACGTCATTATATGTAGGAAAACTCGCCAGTATTTCAAAAAGAAATGTTGGACAACAATTAAACGGCGAGCGATGAGAGACCACACAGTTCGACTTTGTATACCTGTGTATACACCTGTGTATAAGTGTACCTGTGTACACACAGGTACACTTTTCAGCAAATAATCATTCTCGATTTCTAAATCTTCTGGCTACTTCTTCCATGCGTAGCCAGGAACTTCCTCCAGTTTCTACTTCTTCCAGTTTCAGTCCTACGTCTTCCAGTTTCATGTACTGAAACTGTCTAGTATGCAAAATAAGTCAATCGCACAAAACCAGTCATTGATGGATGAAAAGTCGCGCTGCTTTAACGTCGTGTGATACACTTTCGCTCAAAAATATTATTTCGTGCGTCCGAAGTTTGTGGCTCCGTCGAGTATTAGTTCTTTCTTGTACTGTAAGTCGCTAGTAGTTAAAAAAAAATACTAGTCTCAATAAATTGGCAGAGAAGGAGTTATATGAAAAATGAAATCTTGTCCTGTACCTCTCGTAACAAAAAAAAATGCGTGTGTCTGAATAGTCTGCCGACTTTTTACATCTATTTGTATACGTACTAGAATTGTCCAGGAATTCAGTAAAAAATCTGGACAACAATAAATTGTCGCGCCATGAGAGGTGAGACTTCTCGATTGTTGCATGGTACAGGTTTAAAAAAGAAAAGGATTTCCCGTGTCTGAAGCTTCTAGTTACTTCTCACATATGTTTTTATATGTACGAGAACTTTGTTGTGCCGTAAACATACTATTAGACAACAATAGGTCATTAATGGATGATAGCTGACACTGCTCGATTGTTCTACCGTACAACTTTAATGAAAAGCATTATTTCGCGCCCCTTAAGCTTATGGCTACTTCTCTGCCATCTTTCTGTGTGTACTGTAACTCTCTAATACTGTAGAGAAGTGCTAGACAACAAAAGTCGTCAAGGGAGGAAAGGTACCGCTGCTCGATTGGTGAGTGGTGGGGCTTGAATAAATGTTTTTTACTTGTGTCTGATGCTGCTGGCTACTTATCAAATACGTTTTTATGTGTAGGAGAACTCGCCTGCATTTCAAAAACAAATATTGGACAATAATGAATCGTCAGGGGATGAGAAATCACGCTGCTCGACTGTTGTATGGAATACTTTCCACAAAAAAATCATTCTCTACTTCTGAAGTTTATGGCTATTTCTTTCATGTGTCTCCATATGCAATGCAGCCAGATCGCGCGTAAAAGTTACCTCCTCTCTAGTCTCTTACGCGTCCATCACATAATCATAGTAGCGCGTGTCCGTGAGCGAGCGGCGGTCGGACATCTTCGGAAAGAGCCGAGCGGGGTCGAAGCTTCCCGACCGCGCCTTCGGCAGCTACACCAATACATGGACGCTGAGCACGTTCATGTGCGGCCAAGCCGAAACGATGGCTTCGAGGGAAAAATCAATCTGAGCACGACTCGTGCGTGACGTCACCGACGGCACGCGCGAGGCTTTTAGATGATTTCAATGCTTATTTAGCTCTTGGTTCTCTACGTTATTAATGTATACAAAAAAATGTATCGCGTACTCTGATCGCTTATTTTTTTAGTTTATACGTTAATTTAAATATAATAATAAATCTAAATTACAACTTGTTTATCTTCTAAAAAATTGTTTACGCTTTACTCACACCCGTCCTTATGCCAAATAAATTATAATTCATAAAAGTAAGCGGAAATATATTTATAGCATTATCCCCAAAAACAAGCTAATCATCCATCCGGCCGCGAATAGTCAGTGCCAGAAAGTGCACATATTTTACAAGCGATGGGATGGTCCCGTTGGTAGCGTTCCTGGCTTCGGTCCGCAGGGGCGCGGGATTGTTCCCCGCGCTCGGTGCTTTTTCTTTTTTTAAAATAATACTATTAATTCTTATTTGATTAGTTATTTCTATAAGTTATCATTATTATTTTAATTAGTTATCTTTTAGTGTCGAAAAATTTATCGCGCTCTCCGACCACTTATTTTATTAGTTTGTACGTTAACCCATTAACGCCCAAGAATCGCGATTTTTTCCTTCATTTTTAAGCCAGATTTTGACGTGACAACGTCTTATAATTCGATGGAGCCGGCTGCACGCACGAAAAAACATGACTCATGCGGCGTTACCTCGCTCTGAGGCGTTCCATTTAAGGCTTGAAGTGCAAGCGAGAGCGCGGAACGAGCGACAAAGAGGCACAATCGGCCTCCGCGTTCGGCAGCGTTCGACATCTGTCTCTCTCCTACTTGAGTGATGGCCTCTGCACACTGCAAGCGACGAGCGATGAGCGATATCCAATGGCAACGTCACTCTCATAGAGCATTTCCGTCATACTCGAGCTCTCATTGGATATCGATCATCGCTTGTCGCCCATCGCGCGCACTGTGCAGAGGCCATGAGCGATGCGTCCGCGTGGACAGCTGCTATTCAATAATACATTTGCATGTTTTCGTCAAGTATGAAGTGCAGTGAAAAGTGAATGTGGTGTGAATTGTGTATAGCAACGATAATTGCGGCGATAAAGGTAATGATTCTTTCGATATTAAATATATGTTCAGTGATATATTGTCAAATATTCGTGCTTTCATCATTAAAATAAATAGCATCGGTCCGCTAGTGCAGCGATTGTAGGTTATGCTATAATTGACAAAACTATAACAATAAGTTAACAGAACTATTTCACGATGAGTAAAAAATCAATTGCTTTAATATTCGATCGAAATAATTATCGAGCGTAGCTATGATTTCAAAAAATTAAAACATAAATGTTAAATCTTCCACATATCATAACAACGTGTGTGAAATGACAGGTTGGACCAGCCAGCCGTCAAAGGGAACGATTTTCTCCTATATCAAACACATTGAGGCGGGCTTTTTAAAAGCTAGAGTTACAAAAATTTTAATGATGTTTCCAAATTTTTTATTTTTAAGTTAAGATTTATGAACAATAATTTAATCACAGTTTATTTTTATAATAAATTATTTAAAATTATTACTTTTTTACAACAAATTACAATTAAATTTGCAAAAATAATTAAGTAACTAATTGAACAACAACTTTTATTCAGTTTACTTGCTGAAAGAAATAATGTCAATACAAAATTTATTATTATAAAATAATAAAATCAAAAATTAAATTTTAACAGTCGAGTAGAAATTTAAACAATAAATTTTATTCAAGTATTTTGTAAATTTAAAATGATTTTCTGAACGAAGAATTTTATGAAAAAATAAAAGTTGTAAAACAATTGCTCAAAGCACATTCATACTTGTAAAAACTATGTACATTGTAAAAAAAAATAAATAAAAATTGACATAATTGTATTTATGCGTACAAATAAATGTAACTTGATCAATTCAATTGTGATTTCCATTTGCCTCCTTCTTTATATCCATACAAAATATCTATCAAACAAATAAAATTAAAATTTTCTTTTGAAAAATGAAACCATTCCATCAGTATTTTCTTATGACGTTGTCACGTTCAACTATCGTCAGTAAACCGACTTTACAGACAACCGATTTTTATTGTATAAAGAAATCATAAAAAGGGAAGAGATACGTTCCCTAGTATTTTCGAGAGTGCTCTTTTAGAATCTGGGGTCAAAATCGGGTTTTGTCCATTAGGAAAAAAAATATGGCTGCTTTTAAACAATCAAAAAAACAGGAAAAATCGATGATACTTTTTTTTCAAATTTTTTTTTCACCTCGAAGCCGTTAAAAAGTCCGGTTTTTTTCAACCATGGGTGCATAGAATAGTGACGATTGAACAATCAATTTTTTAAATTCGTCGTTGTCAACATTTTCACCCCCAAAATGGCGCTTTTCACCCCCTGAGTGACACGAAAAATTTCACGCTCGGTGTCCCAAATGAAAAGTAGTTGGATTTGGACGAAAATTGGTACTCGGAGGTTTTTGAGGTCGCTGATTACGATTCTGTTCTCAAAATTCCGAAATTCAAAATGGCCGATCCAAGATGGCGGACACATATGCAAAATTTCATTTGGATTGGATAAAACATGGCACTCGAGGGTTTTCGAGGTCGCTGATTATGATTCTGCTCTCAAAATTCCGAAATTCAAAATGGCGGATCCAATATGTCGGGCACAAATGCAAAAGTTCATTTGAATTGGATAAAACGTGGCACTCGGGGGTTTTCGAGGTCGCTGATTATGATTCTGCTCTCAAAATTCCGAAATTCAAAATGGCGGATCCAATATGGCGGACACAAATGCAAAAGTTCATTTGGATTGGATAAAACATGGCACCCGAGGGTTTTCGAGGTCGCTGATTATGATTCTGCTCTCAAAATTCGGAAATTACAAATGGCGGATCCAATATGGCGGACACAAATGCAAAAGTTCATTTGAATTGGATAAAACGTAGCACTCAGGGGTTTTCGAGGTCGCTGATTATGATTCTGCTCTCAAAATTCCGAAATTCAAAATGGCGGTTCTAATATGGCGGACACAAATGCAAAAGTTCATTTGAATTGGATAAAACGTGGCACTCGGGGGTTTTCGAGGTCGCTGATTATGATTCTGCTCTCAAAATTCCGAAATTCAAAATGGCGGATCTAATATGGCGGACACAAATGCAAAAGTTCATTTGAATTGAATAAAACGTGGCACGCGGGGGTTTTCGAGGTCGCTGATTATGATTCTGCTCTCAAAATTCCGAAATTCAAAATGGCGGATCCAATATGGCGGACACAAATGCAAAAGTTCATTTGAATTGGATAAAACGTGGCACTTAGGGGTTTTCGAGGTCGCTGATTATGATTCTGCTCTCAAAATTCCGAAATTCAAAATGGCGGATCTAATATGGCGGACACAAATGCAAAAGTTCATTTGAATTGGATAAAACGTGGCACTCGGGGGTTTTCGAGGTCGCTGATTATGATTCTGCTCTCAAAATTCCGAAATTCAAAATGGCGGATCTAATATGGCGGACACAAGTGCAAAAGTTCATTTGAATTGGATAAAACGTGGCACTCGGGGGTTTTCGAGGTCGCTGATTATGATTCTGCTCTCAATATTCCGAAATTAAAAATGGCGGATCCAATATGGCGGACACAAATGCAAACGTTCATTTGAATTGGATAAAACGTGGCACTCGGGGGTTTTCGAGGTCGCTGATTATGATTCTGCTCCCAAAGTTCCGAAATTAAAAATGGCGGGTCCAATATGTCGGACAAAAATGCAAAAGTTCATTTGTATCGGATGGAATGTGGCACTCGGGGATTTGCGAGGTCGCTGATTATGATTCTGCTCTCAAAATTCCGAAATTGAAAATGGCGGATCAAATATGGCGGAAACAAATGCAAAAGTTCATTTGAATTGGATAAAACGTGGCACTCGGGGGTTTTTAAGGTCGCTGATTATGATTCTGCTCTCAAAATTTGAAAGCCTTTGGGTACTCAAATACCTGAAAATACCAGGTATTTAAATACCTAAAGGCTTTGTCACTTCCGAGAAAATTCTCCAAACCTTTATTTATTTTTTTTTTCGTTTATTTTATTCAGTCGGTCCGCCTCGTGTTATAACCTCGCATTTCTTCAAGACGTAAATATCGAACTCTCAGAAAGAAATGCGTGGCACCACTCGAACGATACGAGAAGACTTTGCCTCTAGCCTAAATAAGTCCCGGCCGATAAGTGTTTAGCATGGTGCCAACAGGAAACGAGAACTCACTAGCGCTCGATCTCTTCGCGCACCCGATATAATCTACAACATAACACAGACCATGCGCACGCTTAGGTCTCAGATATCGAACTCTATATCCAATGCGCTTTTTCGCCGAAACACGGGACAAAGGTCTCGTACGTTCCACGCGTGCAAATTCTATGTAAGGAATGATCGAGATCAATTCTGCGAATCATGAATTTCATATCAAGAAAGACTTTCTTCCTGAAGTCAGTCTTCCAACAGTTTCCATCGCGTTCAGATCTCAGTCTCGCAAAATCTTCCATCAAATTAAATTCACTTCTTAATCTTGTTCTGACAGAATTCGAAGTGTAGAACCGGTATCATAGAGTTTCTAATATTATACATCTTCGGGTTTTGACCGAAGTGTCGTATAAACAGTTAGTCGACTCTCGCGGCCTCGAGTCTATAAAATAGTTCAAGTGCTGTTTACTACGCGGACATACATACACACTCTCAGCGCCCCAAAAGTCTGGTGCTGGTGACCGCTTTCCGAACGCTAAGCGTGGCGTCCGTCAACGAGACCCTTATATGCGAGCGACAGCCGATACTCTTGCGAGCGAGCGTACCTACACACTGATCCACTCACGAACACAGCGACCAATGTAAGCGACAAATCTCATTTTTATGTTAATCCGATTGTTCCCCCGGCTTCACCGTTATTTCCATTGTCAATTTTTCTGTTAAACAATTTTATTCATCCGACCACTTATTTGTAATAAACCTTTAGTTAAGTTTGTACAAATTCGTCAGATTATTTCTAAATGCCAATCACTGCACGACTTCCTAATTTCTAACTCATTTCAAGCACTACCCCTTTTTACCCTCATCCCGTGCTATTGCGCTCGTCGTAGGCAAAAAAGGAGGGAATCTAAAAATATATGCCCACGTCCCTTCAGGACGTGACAGCTTTCGAATTTTGAGAGCAGAAATATAATAAGCGACCTAGAAAACCCTCGAGTGCCACGTTTTATCCAATTCAAATGAACTTTTACATTTGTGTCCGCCATATTGGATCCGCCATTTTGAATTTCGGAATTTTGAGAGGAAAATCATATTCAGCGACCTCGAAAATCCCCGAGTGCCACGTTTTATCCAATTCAAATGAACTTTTGCATTTGTGTCCGCTATATGGGATCCGCCATTTTTAATTTCGGAATTTTGAGAGCAGAATCATAATCAGCGACGTCGAAAACCCCTGAGTGCCACGTTTTATCCAATTCAAATGAACTTTTGCATTTGTGTCCGCCATATTGGATCCGCCATTTTTAATTTCGAAATTTTGAGAGCAGAATCATAATCAGCGACCTCGAAAACCCCCGAGTGCCACGTTTTATCCAATTCAAATGAACAGTTGCATTTGTGTCTGCAATATTGGATCGGCCATTTTGAATTTCGGAATTTTGAGAACAGAATCGTAATCAGCGACCTCAAAAACCTCCGAGTACCAATTTTCGTCCAAATCCAACTACTTTTCATTTGGGACACCGAGCGTGAAATTTTTCGTGTCACTCAGGGGGTGAAAAGCGCCATTTTGGGGGTGAAAATGTTGACAGTGACGAATTAAAAAAATTGATTGTTCAATCGTCAGTATTCTATGCACCTATGGTTGAAAAAAAACCGGACATTTCAACGGCTTCGAGGTGAAAAAAAAATTTGAAAAAAAAGTGTCATCGATTTTTCCTGTTTTTTTGGTTAAAAGCCGCCATATTTTTTTTCCTAATGGACAAAACCTGATTTTGACCCCAGATTCTGAAAGAGCACCCCCGAAAATACTAGGGAACGTATCTCTTCATTTTTTATGATTTTTTTAATATAATAAAAATCTGGCTTGAAATTGAAGGAAAAAATCGCGATTCTTGAGCGTTAATGGGTTAATTTAAATGTAATAATAAATCTAAATTACAACTTACTTATCTTCTAAAAAATTGTTTGCGCTTTACTCACACCCGTCCCTATGTCAAATAAATTGTAATTCATAAAAGTAAGCGGCAATATATTTATATTCGTATTATTATATTCATTCTCATATACTTTCATCAAGCGATAAAGCATTATCCCCAAAAACAAGTCAATCATCCATCCGGCCGCGAATTGTAAGTACCAGAAAGTGCATTTTTAACACAAGCGATAAGATGGTCCCGTTGGTAGCGTTCCTGGCTTCGGTCCGCAGGGGCGCGGGATCGTTCCCCGTGCTCAGTACTATTCTGTTTTTTTTTAATTATTAATTTCTTTTTGTATAGGGCGAATTGTTTATTCGTGAAACACGCTCATTGAAAGAACATTATTCTGAAAATAGGAAAACTGATCATGATATTTTACGATTAAAACATTTTTGTTCTGTCAATGGTGAGTGTTCACAAATAAGCAATTCATCTCATTACAATGAAAATTACCTGCAAATGTAAAAACAAACAAAAAAGTCACGTTTTGTACTTCTTTCCACGTCACTCATGAGATAAAGTACAATGGTACGCCTTTTTTTAACGTGGTATCTCCAGGAGGCATAATCCACGATGAAAAAAAAACCTTAAAGAAACCTCCAAGTCCAAGGTTTTTATCGATTGCACAAAAATTATTGAAATAAACACTTTATTAACATTTTTTGCGAATATTGCACTAAAATCACTTCTTATTATCCTGTTGTGTGTAAAAATTCATTTACCCCAGAAAGTCCTCGTCCTCGTCGTATGCTCGGACTTGGAGCTTTTCTTTTGGTTTCTTGCCTGCCTCAGTGTACAAATTTTCCGGGTTCATTAGAGACAGATGGTCTCGCGTTATGGTCATTGTGGTCGCACTGTCCCCCCTGCCCCTCAAAGCCAACTTTACGACGCAGATTGAATTAAGCATACTCGAACTGAGGCAGTTCCTTTTCTTTGTTTTTGTGTCTGTGATGAGAGAGAACGCTCTTTCAGCCGCAGCATTCGAATGAGGCAATGTCCTCACCATACCCAGCAACAAACGCCAAGTTTCGTATCGGAGAATACCGTCAGAATTGGTAACAGTGCAAATTGCCATCCACATGTCGTCGAATGACAATTTACACCATTCTTCCTTCTGATGACTGTTCTCTTCGTACAAGGAGTGCCATTCGTAGCGAATTTTTATTTCGTCGGAAACGCGAAGTTGACGACAAACGAACAATACGCGCGCAATAGTCGACTCGCGATCCGCATCTAATAACGCGGGGCCTTTTCGACTACCGTTAAATTCTTAAAAAATTCGTCGTCGAAGGGGAGTCTATCGCGAATTTGACTCGAAGCCGTGACGTAAAACCGAAAGCAGTTTTGGCGGAACGTGTCGACTTCGGCTTGTGGAGTCCCTCTCCTCTGTACATCCGCCAAATATTCTTTGCAATCATCCCCAATATCAATATCAATCACTGCGCGCTGATTCGCGCACTTTTCGAATCTTATATTGCGAGCGTGAACGTCAAATATTGCCGGCTGTAACAGAGCGGGTTTGAGAAACCTCTGGAGGATCTCTACGAGCATCGTCTTTGAAGAAGGTTGCAGACGATGCATTAAAGTTTCTTCGCTTTGAAAGTAGGTGTTGATTTTGTTGAAAGATTCGAGTGCGAATTCCAAAAAAAGAAGATAAGCTTTAGTTACCGGATTTTATGCAAACTCGAGAAGTTCTTCTGCTTGTTTGGCCTTCTCCAATGACTGATCAGCCAAAAATGCTATCAGCGTCGGCCAATTTTCGATAATTTTGACGAAGGCGGAATGGCGTGAGAGCCATCTCGTTTCTGCGTATCTCGTGATTTTAGCCGGACGATCCTGGAAGCTATCTTGGAAATCGCGAAAAACTGCTGTTCGTTTCGGACTGTTGTTCAAAAAGATCGCGATACCTCTGATAAAACATCAATTTGTTTTGGAATAGCGAAGAATGCGGCGCTAGCAATCAACGCGAGAGAATGGCAAATACACGGCTGCGTTATGAGATCGGGATTATTTTCCGACAGAAATGTACGGAACGACGAATTTTTGCCGACCATTACGGATGCGTTATCGCACGCGAGACCGAGAATGCTGCGCAAGGGAATTTGTTTCCGGAAAAGCTCATTTTTGAACGCTTTGAACAGTACAATGGCCGAACAGTTCGCCGCGTTCAAATGAAGCAGCGTCAACAATTCTGTTCTTGCCGTCAGCGTACTTGGCTCTACGTAACGGACCATTAACGACTTCCATTTATCGTTTGTACAGTCTGATGTTTCGTCCACGTGAATTGAAAATTTGTTTTCGCGTAATACTCGCGTTATTCCGTCGGCGTCTACTGCGCTAACAACCCTGTCGACCAGCTTTGTTGCTTTTGTTTTCTCGACTGTTATAGCCTGCAACACAGCAGGCTCTTGACCGATGAGTTTAAATAGACTGAGCATATCCTGTGCGACCGTCATCGCAATATTATGCTGAGCCAAAAAAGTCGCGAAACGAATCTCAGCAACTTGTACTCGTTCATTGAAGTCAAATTCAGCACCAGAGGCAGCTGAAAAACTCTGTTGAGTACAAGAAGAGTATGTGGCTTCCGGATGGAGGCCGTGTTGAGGATCAGCGTTGTGCCGACGTTTCGCAAACGTTACAGTCTGCATCATCAGGGCTGAGAGCTCCGATACTGAAGCTCTCGTGTCTCAGGTATTCCTTATATAGTTGCAGTCATCGTTCTGGATCGCTGCACCAGCCAATCAGATGTTTTAATTGATCAGCTGGTCAATTAAAAAACCGGGAGGACGGTGTGCCAAATAGGATTGACGTGATATCCTCCATCTCTGTTTAGATTGTCCGGATGTTTTCGGATCTCCAAGCCTTCTCGGAACCACAGCTGTGGGAAGATCTTGACCGTGTCACTCACGAACAAGCCCTCCACTGTGCAGACCTAAGATCAAAGAATCAGATAGAAAAATTCAGGAAACTATGTCCGCAATCAAAGCAGCCCATCCTAACCCACACAGTTAAAAACCTAAGTAACCACACACTCTCCGCAGCTGAAACATCAGTCCTCGCAAAAGGGCACAATTTCGCCATTACACCAACAGAAATTCCAACCAGAGAAATCATCAGCCAGGTGGAAACGGCCATCTATCGTCTCCCACTGGATACTGGCAACGACATCAGGAAACGGATAAGCAATATTCTACACGAGGCAAAACCTCCGCAGCAGAATATCACGAAGGAAGAACACCTTGCTCTTCACAATTTGAAGAAAAACAAGGACATCTTAATACTACCAGCTGACAAAGGGAATGCAACTGTCATCATGGATAAAACGGACTACTGCAGTAAAATTTTGAACCTGCTCGAGGACACCAACACGTACAAGAAATTATCACGTGACCCCACATCGAGTGTAGAAAAGAAAACAACAACACTTTTAAAGAAGGCTGGTCTATCAGAAAACCTAACCAAAGCCCTAGCACCCAAGGAATCCCTACCACCCAGGCTTTACGGTCTGCCAAAAATACACAAAAACAACATCCCACTTAGGCCCATTGTTAGCAACATAGGCAGTCCTACATATCATTTGGCACGTTTTCTCTGCAAACCTTTGCAGGAACTCGTAGGCCTCAACAACTCCCATATCCAAAACTCTCGGGATTTTGTGAACAAGATCCAGACTATCAAGGTACAACCAGAAGACATTTTAGTGAGTTTCGATGTTGTATCCCTGTTTACAAACGTCCCAACCAATGAAACCCTAAGCATAGTTAAAAATTCCAAAAAAATTGCCCCTAACCTACTGCCCCTCATAGAACATTGCCTAAACTCTACATATTTCCAATTTCAATCCTAATTTTATGAACAAACTTCAGGCGCAGCCTTGGGTTCCCCTATTTCTCCTATCATCGCCAACATCTTTATGGAGAACTTCGAGAACAGAATTCTGCAAGAAGCTTCCCTCAAGCCCACCACCTGGTTCCGATATGTCGATGACACCTTCGTCATTTGGAGTCACGGCAAAGAAAACCTCAATCATTTCTTAACCTTCCTCAACTCCCAGCACCCCAATATTCAATTCACCATGGAGATAGAACAGGAAAATCAAATCCCTTTTCTGGATGTACTGGTTCAACGGAAAAGCGATGGCACTTTGGGCCATAAAGTTTACCGGAAGCCAACGCATACGGATAGATACCTCCATGCTACGTCCCATCACCACCCTTCCCAAAAACAGTCGGTCATAAGCTCTCTGGTCTACAGAGCTCTAGCGATCTCCGAACCAGACTCCTTGGAGGTTGAACTAAAACACCTACGAAAAGCTTTAGGAGACAATGGCTACAAGCCAGGCAACATCGAAAGAACGATCAAAAATCTAAAAAGAAAAATAGCTGATCCGAAAACGGTTACAGCACCTGATAGGGAGAATGAAGGACAAATAACCGCAACAACTTCCCTTCCATACCTTCAGGGCATAACCGATCGCATAGGGAGGGTCCTTGGAAAACATAACGTGCGAGTCATCTTCAAACCTCAGAAGAAACTAGCACAAGTGATTCCGAGTGCAAAAGACCAAAGACCACCATTAAGTGCACCAGGAGTATACAAGATACCCTGCTCATGCGGTAAAGTGTACATAGGAGAAACCGGGAGGAAGATCAGTACACGGATCAAAGAACATCAACGGTGTATCAAATATGGCCATATTACACAATCAGCGCTGGCCGAACATTGGATGGAGATTGGTCATGCCATCCAGTTCGACAAAGCCCAAAGCCTGGTCCCATCAAACAGCTATTTTTCCAGGAAACACCGAGAAGGCTTGGAGATCCGAAAACATCCGGACAATCTAAACAGAGATGGAGGATATCACGTCAATCCTATTTGGCACACCGTCCTCCCGGTTTTTTAATTGACCAGCTGATCAATTAAAACATCTGATTGGCTGGTGCAGCGATCCAGAACGATGACTGCAACTATATAAGGAATACCTGAGACACGAGAGCTTCAGTATCGGAGCTCTCAGCCCTGATGATGCAGACTGTAACGTTTGCGAAACGTCGGCACAACGCTGATCCTCAACACGGCCTCCATCCGGAAGCCACATACTCTTCTCATTACATAAAGAGCCGTGAAAGCCTTAAAACTAAAATCTGTTGAGTACAAGTTGCTTCCGGAACACACGCAGAAGACGTAGTGTTCCCCGAATCGAGTGATATTACACCCAATACACTCATGTTTTTCACATGCACTTCTGACGTGGAATGCCTCTCTATCTCACAGTGGCCACATGACAGCGTTGTTCCGCAAGCAAGGCAATTAAATTTATCAGGTTGCGATGCAACAGTATGTAGCCATTTTCTCTACTCTGGATGCTGATCGTACCATTGATGTTGAAAATGTTTCTTTTTAGCCAGTTTCGGCTTTTTTGCCGCGGGTTCATCCATGAGGAAAAAAATCAAGAGTTGAAAAAACACAATCCAAATGTCGAATAAATGAGCAAAATATAATTTTTAAAACACCAATGTTACGAGGCACAGAGTAAAAAAATCGCTTTACACAAAAATCCCGAATCGCGTTACAAAACAATCCCGAATCGCGGTTCACAAAAATTCCGAATCGCGGTGCACAAAAATCCCAAATCGCGGTTAACAAAAATCCCGAATCGCGTATCACGAAAATAACGAATCGCGTTGCACCAAAAATTCCGGATCGCGGTTCACAAACATATCGAAACGCGTATAACGAAAATCACGAATCGCAAATTACGTACGTTTGAATTTTTTAATTATTCCGATCGGTACGAAGACAATACGAAATACGAGACTATCGAAACAATTCAGTCGAATAACGTCGAAACAGCATGCGTTCCGTTATGAGGCCTTGAAATTGACATATAAAAACAAAAACGAGCGAGCGACGTTTCGTAGGAAAAAAGTGGCAGGTTCAGATTTTTTAACATTTGGATACATTGTATGATTTCTCGAATGAACAACTCGCCCCATAGAAGCCAGGAACGCTACCAACGAGACGATGTTATCGCTTGTGTTAAAAATGCACTTTCTGGCACTTACGATTCGCGGCCGGATAGATGATTGACTTGTTTTTGGGAATAATGCTTTATCGCTTGATAAAATTATATGGGAATGAATATAACAATACGAATAGAAATATATTGCCGCTTACTTTTATGAATTACAATTTATTTGGCATAGGGACGGGTGTGAGTAAAGCGCAAATAATTTTTTAGAAGATAAGTAAGTTGTAATTTAGATTTATTATTACATTTAAATTAACGTACAAACCAATAAAATAAGCGGTCGGAGAACGCGATAAATTTTTCGACACTAAAAGATAACTAATTAAAATAATAATGATAACTAATAGAAATAACTAATCAAATAAGAATTAATAGTAGTATTAAAAAAAAGAAAAAGCACCGAGCGCGGGGAACGATCCCGCGCCCCTGCGGCCCGAAGCCAGGAACGCTACCAACGGGACCATCCCATCGCTTGTAGAATATGTGCACTGTCTGGCACTGACTATTCGCGGCCGGATGGATGATTGGCTTGTTTTTGGGGATAATGCTTTTTCGCTTGATGAAAGTATCAGAATTAATACAATAATACGAATATAAATATATTTCCGCTTATTTTTATGAATTATAATTTATTTGGCGTAAGGACAAGTGTGAGTAATGCGTAAACGTTTTTTGTAGAAGATAAACAAGTTGTAATTTGGATTTATTATTATATTTAAATTAACGTGTAAACTAAAAAAATAAGCGATCAGAGTACGCGATACATTTTTTTGTATACATTAATAATGCAGAGAACCAAGAGCTAAATAAGCATTGAAATCATCTAAAAGCCTCGCGCGTGTCGTCGGTGACATCACGCGCGAGTCGTGCACAGATTGCTTTTTCCCTCGAAGCCATCGTTTCGACTTGGCCGCACATGAACGTGATCAGCGTCCATGTATTGGTGTAGCTGCCGAAGGCGCGGTCGGGAAACTTCGACCCCGCTCGGCTCTTTCCGAAGATGTCCCAGCGCCGCTCGCTCACGGACACGCCCTACTATAATTGTGTGATGGGCGCGTAAGAGACTAAAGAGGGGGTAACTTTTACGCGCGATCTGGCTGCACTGTCCATATGTACCGAAACTCTCTAGTACGCCAAAAAAATCATTAGACTACAATCGGTCAACAAGGGATGAGAGGTCAGACTGCTGTACCGTCGTGTGATACACTTCCGATCAAAAAAATTATTTCGTGCGTCCGAAGTTTTTAGCTCTTTCTGACATCTGTTCTTTCCTGCTCTAAAATTCTCTAGTAATCGAAAAAAATATCAGTCTCAATAAATCGGCAAAGAGGGAGATAGAACAAGAATCCAATGTTGTATGGTACAGGTTTAATTTAAAAAAAACGATTTCCCGTTACCGGATTTGAAAAATCGAGATCTTTAGAGCGTGAGATAAATTTTTCACTTTTCTCCTTCGTTATCTCTTTAGTTTTGGTCTTTTGTTTTTCTCCGATTAGCCTTATATTTATTTAATCTTTAATTTGAACGGAACGCCGTATGAAGATTTTACAATTTTTGGAGTAGACCTCGGAGTACAAAAAAATAATGGTAATTCGACTAATTAAGAAATACAAAACCATAACCGTAAGTAAACGGTTCAGAACACACGCCACGATAATTAACTATTATGTCTTTAGAATACACTTGAGTTTCTCGCAATACGCGAACAGTCTTAAGTCCGGCCACGCAGGCCTCTCAGTCCACATAGACCACACAGACCACACAGACTCTTTATTTATTCGCACCACACAGTTTTCGCCTTTTTCGCGCACGACCGTCTTTTCTCGACCTTATCTGGCTTCTCCTTTTTCGACTTGTCTCGAACCGGCGTCTCGAGCCTATTCCCGCCAGTTTTTCTCTTTGCCCTCAGTCGATGATCTCTCACGTCATTCGCCACTCACCCGATCACGCGATGCGCGAACCCGTCGGCGCCTCTCCCGCACGTGGCCCGGCCCCATTGGTCCCTTCTTTTGGTGCCGACAGCGCCACTAGCGCGCGGCAATTTTAACGGCTGCTTGCCGCTGTCGTAACAGATCGACCATTCTCGTCGAGGTCGTCCACGAGCTCGGTGGCGTATTCCTCTAGCCATCGAGGCGGCCACCGCCTCCTGGCAGTCTCCCTGGTTGCGGCTCGTACCTGGTCAGGTTCCCCTGACACTCCCACCTCGGTGTCACCAGGCGTCGTTGGACCCGCTGCGTCCCGGCCGTCCTTGCCCCTGGATAATGAGTCAGAGAAGTGTGCGGCCGTGTGGATGACAAGTTGATCGTGTGGATTCGCCTTCGGTCCGGCCAATGAAGGTTATTCCAAAGTCAGCAATGGAAGTAGAGATTCTTTTTCTTTTACGTTTCGGCCCTCGGTACGCGTCCTCTTCAGAAGTTCTTTTATTCTTTGTTCATTCATTGTGATACACATTTTTTTACAATAGTGTTTGACAAAATTATATATATGAGTGTTTTTGGTCATGGTTCCGTTATACAAGTTTTATTTCATTTTGTATAATAATTCTGTTAGATGTTTTGGTTATAATTATGTTAATATAGTATGAAATTTTTTTCGTTTGTTGAGTTATTTATTTTTATGTATTAGTGTTTGAGATGTGCGAAGTGTGAGAGAGACGGTTATTCTATTATGAAGTAATAAAGAGATGAAATGTGTGATATAACTAACCTCGATATTGTGCATATTTTAAGTTTTTGCAGATATTAGGAAGGTTATTTTGTAGAACATTATTTATGGATGTAAATAATGTTTGGTGAGAAAGTACTCAATCGATAAGGCATTCTCCTTTATCGGCGATTTTTTTCCCTTGTCTGTAACGGATAATTAATGATAAAAGAGTTTTATGTTTGGTAAGTGAAAATATTTTACAATCCCAGGACTATGATAATTACCTATTGAGATTAGTTTTTAAGAATTTGTTTTCCTTTGTAAATAAGCAAAAACTCACATAACAATTTTAAATTATTGATACTATAAACTAATGAATACACTGACACGATAAACTCATTTTTAATGACATTATAACTAATCTTAAATATCCCTAACCTGACACATCTATTTTATTTTTCTGGACACGCCACTGTCGAAATGATCTTTCTCCCCCGATTCACCGTACAGAGACTCGAATAAGCTTCAGAAAATTACACACCTCTCAGTTTTTCTCGAACCCTCATTGACCACGAAACTCAACATGTAGGGGAAAAAATATTGTAAATTTCCAGTTTTTGCTCATTTAGAAAGGAAACCAATTCTTAAAAACTAATCTCAATAGGTAATTATCATAGTCCTGGGATTGTAAAATATTCTCACTTACAAAACACAAAACTCTTTTATAATTAATGATCCGTTACAGACAAGGGAAAAAATCGCTGATAAACGAGAATACCTTATCGATTGAGTACTTTCTCACCAAACATTATTTACATCCATAAATAATGTTCTACAAAATAACCTTCCTAATATCTGCAAAAACTTAAAATATCAACAATATCGAGGTTAGTTATATCACACATTTCATCTGTTTATTACTTCATAATATAATAACCCTCTCTCTCACAGTTCGCACATCTCAAACACTAATACATAAAAATAAATAACTCAACAAACGAAAAACCAACAAAACAACATGATCTTACCTTTTGTGAGGATCCCGAGCCCTTTACCGAGGCGTGTGAACCACCGAAGGGAGGACTAGAGACCAGCCGACCGGACGAGATACCGCCAAGGACGATATCGTTCGTCGATGTCGTGGGATCCGGAAGCGACGCAACAATTCCCGTTGCCAATTGGGGCGAGCCACCGACCAGGTACCCGGCGGGGAAGTGCCTCCTCAGGGGGGAGGTCATGCCCATGGATTTGACTCGAGCGTCTGCGAAAGGAAAGCCGATCACTGAGGCCGATGTCAACATTAGGCCGGATCAACCACGGGCAGTGTGCGCGGAAACGCTGAAATTGATCAACGAAATTCGAGACTGTGTGGCGCTAAATACGAGCGAGCTGGAATATTCGACTACGACCGAGATGGAAATCCGATTGGAGACGAAACCAGGACGGCAGGCTGGTGAACTGCATCCCATGCCGCCGGGGATTCGGCCGTTCGAGATCGTTCACTTGAACCATCTGGGGACATTCGTTACGAGCAAGAAGCGAAACAAGTTTCTCTTGATTCTAGTGGACAACTTGACCAAATTCGTGCACCTGTGTCCGGTGAAGGACACGAGGACGTCAGAAATGCTCAAACATCTGCGACGCTTTGTGGAACCATATGGGGCGCCAGCGCGTTATCACGGATCGGGGATCGAGTTTCACGGCTGGGGACTTCGAGGCCTGTTGTCATAAGCATGACATCAAGCACCACCTCAATTCGCCTCGACATCCGCAGGCGAATGGGCAGGTGGAGAGGGTAAACGCCGTGGTGGTTCCTGCCATTCGGGCGAGTTTGGATGGCAGGGAGGGAGACTCGTGGGATGGCCCACTTCCCAAAATCCAACAGCAGCTGAATGAGCTACCGAGCGCCAGTAGTAGAAAGAGCGCCTTTCAATTAATTTATGGCTTTGTACCGCGCAGATCGGAAGGAGGACTACGGGAAGTCGTCAAGGGGGTACAGCGTCGCTACGAGGATCCGGTGAAATTGCAGAAAGAGGCGCGGGAGCGTATTCGAGACGTCCAGGCGAAATACAAGGAGAGGTACGATCGGGCCCGGCCGCGGACTATCGACTACCAGCTGGGACAGCTCGTTTTCATGCGGGCTGCGCCTGTGCCGACGCGGGAGTCGACGAAGCTCCAACCAAAGTATCGAAGCCCGTTGGAAATCAACGCCGTCTGGGGGCACGACACCTATGAGGTGGTGGACCTATCTCGAGAGAGCGGGAGGCGGTACGCCTCTACTGCCCACGCATCTCAACTCAAGCCGTGGGGACCTGCCTACGAGAGCGATGAAGACGACACTTCCGAGAACGAGAGCGACGACGAGGACGAGCGTCAAGGCGAGTCATCCAGGGGCCAGTTAATCGTGTGGATTCGGCTTCGGTCTGGCCAATGAAGGTTATTCCAAAGTCAGCAATGGAACTAGAGGATGTTTACCTTTTACGTTTCCGCCCTCAGTTCCGGTCCTCTTCAGAAGTTATGTTATTCTGTATACATTGTGGTACACATTTTTTTACAACAATGTTTGACAAAATTATATATATGAGCGTTTTTGGTCATGGTTCCGGTATACAAGTTTTATGTCGTTTTGTATAATAATTCTGTTAGTTATGTTTTGGTTATAATTATGTTAATATAGTATGAAACTTTTTTCGTTTGTTAAGTTATTTATTTTTGTGTATTAGTGTTTGAGATGTGCGAAGTGTGAGAGAGAGGCTTATTCTATTATGAAGTAATAAAGCGATGAAATGTGTGATATAACTAATCTCGATATTGTTGATATTTACGTTTTTGCAGATATTAGGAGGGTTATTTTGTAGAACATTGTTTATGGATGTAAATAAAGTTTGGTGAGAAAGTACACAATCGATAAGGTATTCTCGTTTATCAGTGATTTTTTCCCTTGTCTGTAACGGATAATTAATTATAAAAGAGTTTTGTGTTTTGTAAGTGAAAATATTTTACAATCCCAGGAGTATGATAATTACCTATCGAGATTAGTTTTTAAGAATTTGTTTTCCTTTCCAAATGAGCGAAAACTCGAAATTTACAATATTTTTTCCCCTACATGTTGAGTTTCGTGGTCAACGAGGGTTCGAGAGAAACTGAGAGGTGTGTAATTTTCTGAAGCTTATTCGAGTCTCTGTACGGTGGATCAGGGGAGAATGATCATTTAGGCAGTGACGTGTCCAGGAAAATAAAATAGATGTGTCAGATTAGTGATATTTAAGATTAGTGATAATGTCATTAAAAATGAGTTTATCGTGTCAGTGTATTCATTAGTTTATAGTGTCAATAATTTTAAATTGTTATGTGAGTTTTTACTCATTTCCAAAGGAAAACAAATTCTCAAAAACTAATCTCAATAGGTAATTATCATAGTCCTGGGATTGTAAAATATCTTCACTTACAAAACACAAAACTCTTTTATCATTAATTATCCGTTACAGACAAGGGAAAAAAATCGCCGATAAACGAGAATACTTTATCGATTGAGTACTTTCTCAGCAAACATAATTTACATCCATAAATAATGTTCTACAAAATAACCTTCCGAATATCTGCAAAAACTTAAAATATCAACAATACCGAGGTTAGTTTATATCACACATTAAATCTCTTTATTACTTCATAATAGAATAACCCTCTCTCTCACACTTCGCACATCTCAAACACTAATACATAAAAGTAAATAACTCAACTAACGAAAAAAATTTCATACTATATTAACATAATTATAACCAAAACATAACTAACAGAATTATTATACAAAACGACATAAAACTTATATAACGGAACCATGACCAAAAACGCTCATATACAAGGTGATTCTGGATTGGTGTATCGCCAAGTAGACTTCGTCGTCGGCTTTATACTTACAGGTAGTATGGCTTCGACAGGAGCAGCCATGAACTTGTACCAGATGTCTCCGTAAAGGTAATATGGAGGAAGTAAGGAATTACAGGTTGTTTGAGTTCTTCTTTTGGTAATATATGAGTTCGAGGAGTAAGGAGATATTTTTCGTTCCCACGAGTGACAGGTTGATCGTAATATTCTTTTAACCTGATCAGATTTACTGCTATTATTATCTAATGAATAACGTGTACTATTTCGCCAGCAAGTACTACTATATAAATCGACTTCTTCATTGAATTGTATACAATTCGTCCGAGGGTTATCCCACTAATAACAGCTATTTTGGAATATTTGGCGCTCTTTGCTACAATGTTGTGCATGCATATAGTAATGTAATGATTTTCTAATATAATATAATAACTACGTATATACATTTGAATTGACATAATCGATTATATCTAGGTTCGCGACAGGAAATCTCTCTCAAAGTGTGAAAGAGCTCGGTTATTGCGGCGTGGTTTGAATATAAGTAGCTTCCGGGGTTATGTACTGAGGATACTGTAACTAAAAATGTAATCTTTTTCGCTGGTTGCAAGTACAAAGGTGATATTGTTGATACTGAATAGGTTGATAACGGCCACCTGAAAAACAGGGTAATTGTTATTATTATTTGTTTAATTAGGGTTAAAATCGGATTCGTCGACTCTGGTCGACTAGGTTTTTCTTTTCGGCTTTGTTTCGACGTTAATGTGCGAATACCGTAATCTATTATCGTGAACGATGCGCGCTTTGTTGTAATATTGGATTTTCACATTGCCTTTACCCAATTTCTCCAGGATCTTGTGTGGACCCGAACATATCAGAACATTTCCCCGAAAATACTTCCCCGAATGACATTTCCCCGAAAACACTTCCCCGAAAACATTCCCCGAATCGACATTTCCCCGAATGACACTTCTCTGAACGACACTTCCCCGAAAAATAGTTCCACAAATCGACACTTCTCCGAAAAACAGTTCCTCAAATCTACATTTCCCCGAATGACACTTCTCCAAACGGCACTTCCCCGAAAAACAGTTTGTTTGGGTCTGTTCGCGTTTCACGCACTCCACTATTCCAAGCACATCCGAGGTGCCGTGCATCCATACCAGTGTTCCACGCACCCCACTATTCCACACGCACATTCGAGGTGCCCTGAGCCCACACCAGTGTTCCACGGACCCCACTATTCCCCACGCATATCCGAGGTGCCCTGCGCTTACACCCATTTACGCATTTACCCATTTTTACCCAATTTGACTTTGACTTTAAATAAATAACTTTTTCACACATTTTTTCTTGTCATCTTATTTACCCTTCAATTAATGATTTTTACCCATTTTGACTTTGACTTTAAATGAATAACTTCTTCACTAATTTTCGGGGAAGTGTCGTTCGTGGAAGTGTTCATTCGGGAAAATGTCATTCGGCGAAATGTTTTTCGAGGAAGTGTCATTCGGGGAAGTGTTTCGGGGAAAAGTATGGGCACCAGACCCGAATAATGGTGTCCCAATTTACCTGGTTTGGGACAGTAGAGGAACTAGAACGGTTCTAACGCAGGGATCTCAGGGGGGAGCGGGGCGGCGGAGTCGAGCACGGAGAAGCCGGGGTATGCATGGAGGCGGGGGGGATCCAGCATGCGGCAGCCGAGTGAGGGGTTCCGGCGGAGGGAAAGGGGAGGGGGTGGTGTTGGAGAGTGGGGAGGCTAGTTTTTGGTGATGATGTCTTCCAGGCCATAGCTGGACCCGCGGGCGAGAGGGGTGGGGGCATCATAGAGTCGCGGGTCCTTAAAAAACCATAAAATCTGATAATTTATTATCAATATTATAGATGTAAGCGGAGCATTTTTGTCTAGACTATTCACAGGAGTTTATATATATAAAAAAAAACAACTTAGACAAATGGGTGCGCGCGCGCGCGTGTGTTTGTGTGTGTGTGTGTGTGTGTGTGTGTGTGTGTGTGTGTGTGTGTGTGCGTGCGTGCGTGTGTGTGTGTGTGGGAAACGCCCATTTATGGCTCGGAAATTTTCGAGAGTGAGATAACGATACTTCCCATATGAAGGGTGGCTCTTCAAAGCCCATCAAATGTTTTATTTATTGTATGCAGCTGCAGCGTTATTCCAAAACAAGTTTCAACTCGTCGAGGTTTCATTCCACAAGATTACGTTAAGATTTTCACATGTGCGAGTATGTACGCAGTGCATCCGGCCAAGCACCCCCTTGACTTGACCAAAAACGAGCTCGAACAGGTTCCAAAGGTCTTGTTCCTAAAGTGATGGGGTAACTTTATTGGTTTACTGTGGGATCGTTTGCCGGAGCATCATCGGAATGATAGTGAAGTGATATCGTATCTTCCATGCATGGAGTATTATAATACGCCACAGATGAAGTATCACATTGATGGTCCCACACCCCAACGTCGGGACTATGAAAAGTGTTGCGAGGGGGGAAATTCTCTACGTGCGGGGTTCTTCGAACGTGTTTGAACCTGTTACACAAGCCTATGATAGGATAAGTGGGGAGAAGTTTTTAAAATTTGAGTGGAGGGGTTACGAGGGAGTTTATGATTTCGTGGACTGCACTATTCCACCGCACCATCAACTTCTCCGAAAAGAACTTTGAAAAAGAGTGAAAATGGATCTCTCAAATATCAACAAAATCATCCTGATGGCGGAATTCCTCCCAACGAAGAAGCTGTCAGAACTCCACGTCCATTCGGATCATCAAATCACGGACATGAGAGCTGTACAGACCAAATTTGGAAAACGCTACATCGTGGACGTTGCAAATGAGTTTGCCGTCTTCTTGCCAGCGCAGCTGGTAAAGGCCTTCGATGAAGATCCGAAAATGTTCAAGAGTATGCTACAACTGGCGCGCAATGGTCAACTCTACATGAAGTACATTGGTGGAAAATACAACACCGCCGAGTTCCATCGAGTCTGAGTATAGTGGAAAAGAAGGCGCGTGAAGGCCCGGTGGAAACAACGAGTTCAACAGCAGCCAGCATCATCGCCATCGTAAAGTGCAAGGACTGTTTGCATCACAGTCATCATCATCGTAGAATTTACGACGCTCGAGTCTGAGTATGGTGGAAAAGAACGCTCGTGAAGTCCTGGTGGAAAGAACGAGTTCAGCGGCAGCTGGCATCGTCACCATCGTAGAGTGCAACGACTGTTTGCATCACAGTTATCCCCGTAGAGTTTTTAACGCTTGGTGCTATGTAAAAATGTACAAAAAAATTTTTCATCGAATATAATGTAAAAAAAAAAATTGTCGTCAAGCTGTATTCGCCGTAGATAAATGTAGAACGATATTTGTTCAAAATGTTTTTATTTATTTACAAAATAATCCCTCGCTCACACAACGCTTCGTACACAGAGAGCCAGCTTTTCAACGACGAAGGAATGATGGGGACATTTAATGTTTGCGATTTTCGGCAACTTCTGCAGCGATGGACAGTCCAGAGTCTCCAGATCGATAACTTTTGTTGCTGAATCCGTGAATCTCGATAGCCATGAGCACTTCTCGAATCCCTTGGCATAGATCGTAGGAGCTCCTTCCAAGATTCCTCGAATTGTCGTTCTAGCTGCCTCGTATGGTATGCCGCTGTGTTCCCATCGTATTCCATGATAATTGCGTTCCAGCCACTTGTTTGCCATTTTGTACTTGGCCGGTAAAGCGTCCCAGGCGAATGGTGCATCGAAGGAGAATGTCAGCGGTTCAGCGTTCTTCTCATGGAATTTGACGATGGACATCTCCTTTAAGAAGAATTCGTTGACGGGTCTCTTGAATCCTTGCACGTCTACGATAAGCTCCATGTTGACTGAAGTGGGCGCGGATCATTGGCATGATTTTATACCAATTTTTCAACCCCACCACTGATTGGATTGTACTCGACAATACGATCATGGAGGATCATGCAGTACGCTGAAGTTTGCGGTGGAATATTATTTTTCAATTCAACCTCAAGGCGTACATCAACAGGACCGGACTTGAGCGAATCGTTTTGTTCTGAGCAGTCAATGACAACGAGGGGGGCTTTTTCTAAAAGCTATGGTTTCCATCCTACTCAGCCATGGTTCAGCCTCTTTGTTGTAATAAGTCGGTTGAAAGTTTGCATACATCTCATAGAGAAGAGCATATTGATTTTGATCAATGTTCAAATTCAAATTTCTATATGGGTAACATTGCGAGTTGAGGTATAGTTTGACGTCGCTCAGGTTACAATGATCAAAATGGCTCGCATTCTGTACTTTCTTATTTTTTCGCCCCGGCTGCAGCGCGAGTATGACATATCGTGGCTTCTGCAGCTGATTCGAAGTTCTCACAGACCACACATTCTTGGAGGTGGCATGCAGTAATAGATATCCATACAGTTCCCATGTACGAAAACTCATGGAAATTGATGTGTCTTTGGCGAGAAACTTTAACAGTTGAATTTTTCGCTGATCTGAGACGGTGACATACAGTACGAGCCATTCTGTTTTATGTAATGCGAGTTTGTAGTCTTCGGGCGCAGTTTGTACAATGGCATTGTCATCGGTCTTTGATCTTGTGAGAATCAGCTCGTGCTTGGCATTTACGACAATCTTTCGATAATCCTCGGCAAATCCAAGGAGCATGTTGAGCGGTATACAGACATCAAAGTTTCCCGATACATCTACAATCTGCTTGGTCTCTACGACATCGAGCCATCCAGTGTTCTCGAGCATAGAACTTATGTCCGGTGAGAGAGATGAATATCCCTTAATTAGACTCGTAATGCCAACATTCTTATTACGATCGATTTCTATTGCATTCAATTCATATCGCACTTCCTCAAACAAATGACAAATGGCATTGTTGACGAGACTTGTAGCAGTGGTTGGCATCCCATCTCACTTGGATAATCTTCCACATATGTGTAGGGAACTCTTGCTGGGTAGGATAGAGAGGTCTTGATGTTGGATGGCAATACGGATTTCATCGCTGTTATTGAAGGTTGAAGATGCATATGGCTGATGAGCGTGAATCCCACAATGGATGATGGATTCATCAAAGACCACGGGTGTCTGAATGTTTACGATTTCTTCTTCCATTTCACGCAATAGATGCACAGAGCACAGACTAAATAATTTTTTACACGCTTTCCCCACTCACTTTGAGACCCAAACTCTTCAAGAGTAGCACGTTTTAAGGTGTTAGCACTTTGGGCGCTGGCCGACGACAGATTGTTTTTATCCATGACCGATTATTGTTATTTGAAGATCTGTTGAAAACAATACCCACGATGACTTTATATGCAGGCGTATGGCGATTACTTCACCGCGGAAATTTACCAAATCACCGTCTTGATCCACTATGCGAAGCTGCATCGTGTCAATCGTTCGGCTCGTGATTGGCAGATAAATTACGTGGGAGGGAACTTCAATGATCTTATAGCCCGGTGGCACAGATGGAAAAAAATCATGAATTGTGTATACTTATTATCTGTTAATATAGGCGCCAGCGGTAATGTTGCACTCAACGAGTAGGGGGTTCACTTTGAGAATGGCTACTGGAAGATCGGATTCGTGTCTTTTATTGGCTTCCAACTTGCGTGCGGTGAAGCCTAGTAGATGACCAATAGAATCTTTTTGCTCAAAATTGACATCACGATCACACTCGATCTCACTGCGTAGTGTGTTAATGTTGGGTTTAAGGGAGACTTTGTCCTTGGAGTGCCATATTTCAGGTGTTTACATTTTATTTTTTTTAAAGGAAACGAGTAAAGCTTTTTGAGTGCGGTTTTTTTTCTTGCTTATATTCATGACATATAGAACGTTAATAAATTTAAAAAAAAACCAAAATGGCGGCCGTTGCAGCTCCGCGAAAATAGGTCCTCAAATCGCGGAGGTAAACGGCTGACATCACTGCCCCCTCTTTGTTGATCTGAAACACAAGTTCAAAGCATATTATCAATCTATGACCCTTTGGTCATGGAATGACGGATGGGTTTTTTGTTTAGTACAAATTTCGGAAAATGTCGGCAATTTAAAAAAAAATCAAATTTTCGCGTTTTTTTCGCATAAAAAGATAAATAATAAATGCAAAAATGTATCTATCGAAAAAACGATCCGTCATTCCGTGAAAACATACTTTCTGAGTAGGCTCTCCTAATTGCAGGTCGATATGTTAATTACAGCGGTCAGGAGAATGTCAGCCATTTTTTAAAAACGTGTTTTCGAGAAAAACGCGTTTAAAGTTTTGTAATGTGTTTACACAAATGAGTTTATAATTACCGCTAATCGGCAATGCCTGGTCCATAGAGGCATCCCTCCTCTTCTTCTAGCTGCTCATGTTGAGCCGCTAACATCTCCCGCTGGGCACAAAGGACAAAGTCTCCCTTAATGCTGATGCTGATGTTTTTACGCGCGAGCTCTGCTTGTACAAACGTCTCAATATCCTCTATTTCATAACTGCCCGTAGGTATCGTTAACACCTCATCTCTCACGTAAAGTTTATTGTGGTCGATGTCTATATTGGGAATAGAGTTGAAGGTTAAAAAGTCCACGAGGCCGAGAGTATAATTTTTGTGTGGCGAGAGTTCGATGGGGGGAAAGTATTGCGCCTCAAGTATGGACGATGAGCCAGATATGGTCAATGTTAAACTATCATCCATGATGCTGGTAAATTGACAACTTAATTCTTCACGTCATTTCCCTCCTATATATAGTGAATATTTGTCTTTGTGCTGCAGCTGTCGACAAAGAAACTTGAGGCACAGTCCATATTCAATCGTACCATATTCCTGATATCTAGTATAATTATAATGAACGCTACCGACACGGAAATATCTCATGAGCTCGAACGGTGGCGGAAGATTGCCGAAACTATCAAAGTACATGACTTTCGATCCGGTCTTTTTGTTAGCGACCCAGTGTGTTCCAGGACCGATATTTTCATCCAAATTTACAATTGCTGCTTCACATTTGAGAGGTGCGCTCGCTGGCAATGTATCGCGCATGTAAACTCCACGAAAATGTGGAATCTTTAGGATTTTTGCATATTTGAGTAAGTCGCGGTTGGTGAGGGGTTGGTGTGGTAGCGTTACTTCTAGTTTTTTTACTTAATATGAAGGCTCAATCCCTGCTCATATGGTTTCAGATGTACACCCCGACCTAATGCAATTGTTTCAATTGTTCGATTATGGCGCTTACTTTCATCCAATTCACGGTTAACTGCTTGAGCAGCATTTACAGCTTTAAGGCGGTCCTCTAGTTTCTCGGGTCGAACAAATCGATTTTTTTTTTTCATAAATCACATCTACAACATGTGTAGAAAATGTATGCCAAAGGATTTTTCGATATTCGAAGTGGTTCACAAGTGACGGCCCTGGAACGGAGCAGGTATACGGAGCGCACGCCGGGCTGCTCCGAAAGCCGAGCGGCGCTGACCATTGTATTGATATCCCTAAATCCAACTGCTACCTCAACCTTTTATGAATTAGGCCCGAGTAAAGGGGAGCCGAGACTGTTGACAGACGCTTTCTATTATTGACTAAAACGCCGTGAAGCGTCGGTTAGTTATATTGTTTGAAAATAATTTTCAAAATGTTGAAGAAAGGAAGTAGAGACTCGTTACCATCGACCTAAGAAGCGAAAATTCGCAGGCAACCGACACACTTTTGAACGAGACAAGTCGTTTACATCGGCGTCAGCGAAGAAAATTCGTCAGAATAAAAGTTTTGAAGTGAACGTTGAACAGACTATTTTGTATTGTATTTTGAATTTTGTGAGTGTATTTTCAACCATTTCTTCGGCTGTTATTTGTAAAGAGTGCAAAAGTACGGTGACTTTCCATCAACGTGATATACGAGGATTGGGCTTTAAAATTTCTATGGCGTGCAAGTGTGAGAAAGAAAAAAAATAGATTCATGCCCAAAAATCGGTAAAGCCTACGAAATAAATCGTCGCTTAGTTTTCGTGATGCGTTTGTTGGGAGTCGGTTATGAAGGCTATAGAATTTTCTGTGTACTGATGGATATGGGACAAGGTTTTCCTTTGAACACGTACTATTCCATATTAGAAAATATTCACTCAGCTTCTTCGGCCGTTTTTGATACAGTGTTGTCGATTGCGGTTAATCAAGAAAAGGAAGTGCTTCAAGAACAAGGAAAAGCAGAAAATGAATTCACCGTATCTGGAGATGGCACATGGAAAAAAGAGGATTTTCATCTTTATTCGGAGTTTCAACTTGAATTACCAAGTACACCGGTAAAGTGGTTGATGCGTGTGTAAAGAGTAGTTTTTGTGCTGCATGCAATTTGTGGAAAAATATAAAAAATAGTGATCCAGTTGGATATGCAGGATGGCTCGCTGATCATGAAGAAAATTCTATTCGAAATCATACTGGAAGTTCTGGGGAGATGGAAATAGATGCAGTTGTAAAAATGTTTTCTCGTTCAGTAGAAAAACATCAAGTTCGATATAAGCCATACATAGGAGATGGCGTCAGCAAGACATTCAATGGTATTTTGAAGGCAGAACCATATGGAGAAGATGTTGTTGTTGTAAAAAAAGAGTGTGTTGGACACGTTGAAAAAAGGATGGGGACTCGGCTCCAAAATGCAAAAAAAATCTAATAAAGGCATTGGTGGGAAAGGTGCAGGAAAACTCGCTGATAAATGTATAGGTGAGTTGACAAAGTATTATGGATTAGCTATTCGGAGACATCCAGATTCTATCGAGGAAATGAGAAAGGAAATTTTGGCAATATTCTTTCACAAGATTTCCGCAGACAGCAATCCACAGCATCAAAATTGTCCTGCAGGCGAATCTAGTTGGTGCAAATGGCGCAGAGCTGAATTTCTCGGAGAGGCTGAGCAATTCAAACACAACAAACCGCCTCTTTCTGAAGCAGTTAAAAAAGTTATAAAGCCAATGTATGAGGATTTATCCAAAGAAGAATTGTTAAGCAGATGCCTGGGAGCGGAAACTCAAAATAATCACGAGTCGCTCAATTCGTTAATCTGGACTTTTGCTCCGAAGCACCTCCATTCTGGGCCAAAAGTGGTTGAAATCGCCACGTTTCTTGTTGTCATACTCTTCAACGAAGGATTCAAATCTATCCTGAAGAGCTTGGAAACCATGGGAGTGAAAATCGGCCCACAAGCTAAAGGATATGTTCAACAGCGTGATAGCTCTCGGATCGACCGTTTAGAATGGCGCACGAGTGATGTTGTAAAACAGGCCCGAATCGCGAAAAGGGAAGACGGAGTAGCTCTGCGCGACTTCCAAGTAGAAGAGGAAGGCCGATTGTATGGTCCAGGCATAGCAGATTGACGATGAGATGAAATTTTTAGTATAAATCACATGAGCGAACTTTCAAACGCGTTTTTCTCGAAACACCATTTTTCGAAACGGTGACCACGATATTTTAGAAACTACTGCACCGATCCTATTCAAATTTATACAGCATCTTTAATATGTTATAAGCCAGCGATTGAACTAGGATTATCATGATTGCTTCGATAGTTTTTTTTTGTACGAGCGAAAAACTTAAGAAAAAATAAGTAAAAAATAGAATGTAATTTTCAAAAGCGTATAAAAAAGTCAATTTTTGTAATGTAGAATTCACTCTAGTTCAATCGCTAGTCTTAAATATGAAGATTAAAATGCCGTTTGGTTTTTTTATTTCAGATAAGCAGAACAGCCGCAATCTTGGTCACCGTCAAGCACCTCTTTTACTTGATGTCTTCCTGTCGGCCAATAACTTTTATTCTATTATATATTTTGACTTCAAAAAATTTGTAAAACTTATTTAAATGTTAATAAAGATTATGAATTAAAAATTCTCCAAACCTTTATTATTTTTTTTTGTTTATTTTATTCAGTCGGTCCGCCTCGTGTTATAACCTCGCATTTCTTCAATACGTAAATATCGAACTCTCAGAAAGAAATGCGAGGCACCACTCGAACGATACGAGAAGACTTTGCCTCTAGCCTAAATAAGACCCGGCCGATAAGTATTTAGCATGGTGCCGACAGGAAACGAGAACTCACTAGCGCTCGATCTCTTCGCGCACCCGATATAATCTACAACATAACACAGATCATGCGCATGCTTAGGTCTCAGATATCGAACTCTATATCCAATGCGCTTTTTCGCCGAAACACGGGACAAAGGTCTCCTACGTTCCACGCGTGCAAATTCTATGTAAGGAATGATCGAGATCAATTCTGCGAATCATGAATTTCGCGACCAATCACGCTAGACGTGAGGTCGCGTGATTAAAGTTCACGTGAGATCGCGTGATTAAAGTTCCTTCTCCCACAATTTATCCCCTCCAAATTTTCATATCAAGAAAGACTTCCTTCCTAAAGTCAGTCTTCCAACAGTTTCCATCGCGTTCAGATCTCAGTCTCGCAAAATCTTCCATCAAATTAACTTCACTTCTTAATCTTGTTCTGACAGAATTCGAAGTGTAGAACCGAAGTGTAGAAGCATAGAGTTTCTAATATTATACATCTTCGGGTTTTGATCGAAGTGTCGTATAAACAGTTAGTCGACTCTCGCAGCCTCGAGTCTATAAAATAGTTCAAGTGCTGTTTACTACGCGGATATACATAAACACTCCCAGCGCCCCAAAAGTCTGGTGCTGGTGACCGCTTTCCGAACGCTAAGCGTGGCGTCCGTCAACGAGACCCTTATCTGCGAGCGACAACCAATACTCTTGCGAGCGAGCGTACCTTCACACTGCTATACTCACAAACATAGCGACCAATGTAAGCGACAAATTTCATTTTATGTTAATTCGATTGTTCCCCCGGCTTCACCGTTATTTCCATTGTCAATTTTTCTGTTAAAGCAACTTTATTCATCCGATCACTTATTTGTAATAAAACTTTAGTTAAGTTTGTACAAATTCGTCAGATTATTTCTAAATGCCAATCACTGCATGACTTCCTAATTTCTAACTCATTCCAAGCACTACCCCTTTTTACCCTCATCCCGTGATATTGCGCTTCTCGTAGGGAAAAAAGGAGGGAATCTAAAAATATATGCCCACGTCCCTTCAGGACGTGACATATGCAAAAACAATGAGATTGATTATTTCGATGCTTTGCCCGTAAACAATTATTGAAGAAGCCGTAAAAAAACAGCCGAGAAACTAGAGGACCGCCTTAACTATACTAGCCGCACCACCCGACAAAGCACCCGCAGCGCTAAGACCCGTAAAAATGGGCACGAGGAAGGGCAATAAACCACCAATTTTATGGGGTACAGGTAGAACCCGAGGTGTGCGCACTTTACCACCTTGCAACTTTACCGCTGCACGAGCACCCTTTAGAGCTGATTTGATAATCTTATGCGGATCATTACTTTGTATCATTGTCTTCTTTGCATCGCCAATTATCTTTTTCAAACAAACGCCACCCTTGCCGGCCTTCATTCCCATGCCAAATTTTCTCTTTTTCTTCATAATATTTGCCACACCCCAAGCGCTGGTTTTTTCGCCGATACTAGCGTCTCTCGCGGTAACACGTTGCCTAGCCTGTTCAGCCAACACTTTATCCGCCAAATGTCTCGCCTCAAGATTATCCGGATTTTTCGAATACGCAATATCGTGTTGTTTGCAAGCCGTATCCAATGGATTAATGCCCGGATCACCACGAGCAAGGCGCTTGGCCAACTTTGTGCCTGGTCCACAATACTGACATCCAGGCAAATGTAGTTGAACGGGGAGTTTGTTGATTAGGCGGTTGACCAAACCTTTACCACTCTTCCCATGCACAATCATGTATAAAGACAATACGCGACTGATGGACAATCCCTATAAGAAGCATATTTATATGATTTCGTCATTAGTCGTGGGTGAGATGACGTCCAGGAAGCAAACTATCGGAGGCGGACTTCCCCTGATAAATTTCGACAAGTTTGTCGAAGACCGTGGAGGGAAAAAGAAACAGAAACGCCATGGGAATTTATTGCCGGATAGCATACGTGCACTGTTTTGCGGTCCATCAAATTGTGGGAAAACCAACGCTTTGCTCACTCTCATCATCCATCCGAATGGTTTGAGATTTGAGAATATTTACTTGTATTCCAAATCGCTCAAACAGCCAAAGTATAAGTTGCTCGAACACCTACTCGAACCTGTGAGTGGAGTTGAATATCATCCATTCAAGGCGCATGAACAAGTGATAGCACCAAGTGATGCACGATCCAACTCTATATTCATCTTTGATGACATAGCATGCGAAAAGCAGGATAATGTTCGAGCCTTCTTTTCCATGGGACGCCATGAGATTGTTGACAGTTTTTATCTTTGTCAGACGTACACTCGTATTCCCAAACATCTCGTGAGAGATAATGAAAATTTCGTGGTGCTTTTCACGCAGGATGATATGAATCTCAAACACGTCTACAATGACCATGTTAATACGGATATGACTTATACACGCTTTAAAAACATGTGCGTGACATGCTGGAATTCTGACAAGTATGCATTTATCACGATTGACAAGGATAGCGATATTAATGATGGTCGATATAGACAAGGTTTTGATTATTTTCTCACTATTGATAAATGACTCATCGCTGGTAGGTGAAGAGACAGTATTGCGCATGCCGTGGTAGTGACAACATGAAGAGCGAAGAATTGTTGCGTGAAAAGGATGTATTGCGTGAAATTGCCAAGGCGAGCGATGCAATCAGACGAAAGCATCGAAGGATGAAAATTGGGAAAGATAACGATCAGCACAGAATGCAGGATGTCTTTAAGCCTATAGTGGGGCCATTGGAGAAATTGGTGTCGTATAAAAACGGTGAGGTGGTGGCGGTGAAGGAGGAAAAAGTGGATGATAATGTTGAAGAAGAAAAAGAAGATGTGTCAAATAGTGTGAAACATCAAAATGAGGCACATGATTCGTTGAAGAGTGAAACACAAGATTCGTTAAAATTGATATATGAGGATGATGATGACTCGCAGAATGTCTATGAGCTGATCAGCGAATATCTCCTGCTATTACAAACAAATAGAAAGGCAAGCTTGGATGTATTATATGGTGTACGATATCTCGCTAACAACAAATTAATGATTGGCAATTCTCCGATAATTTTCGACTCTGAACATATTCGTGTGGGAGATGTGAGTTATGCGAAAACTGTTGGATTAACGGAGCTGTTGTTTAAAAGAGTGCCTAACGTCGAAACTCTCACACCGGATGATTTGAAAAACTATGAAAAGATTGTAATCTCGACGAATGCGCACAAAAAATGGTATAAGCCTAGTGAGGCTATACGACGTAACACCAGCACAAATTTAATACATATATCGCAACCATAGTCGATCATCATGTGGGACAGGGTATGCCAAAGTATAAGCTAGCTAGAAAAAACACCCAATTGGACTACATTTATTAGGATAATCCAAACGAGCTAGTGGATCGTCTTCGCTTACTTCTGGCATCACAAGCAGCCGGAAATTCATCACATGCGAATGAAATTATATCGATTATTGAGGAATTGCGCGAAGCTGAAATCATTAACTCGACATCGCGGAATTTACGCATTCTCATCATGAGTGTCGATGTGTTTGGACGTCATTCAAGTAGGAGTGTACTCCACATTAAGCAAGGTCCTCCAAGTCGACCAGGGATTGGCTTTAGACATACCGCAGATGGTCATTATGACTTGGGGAATAAACGATTGTGTAACATTGCAAATCCGGAAGGAGAAGATGACGCCATCACTCTAAGTGCGCTACAAAAGAAATCCCGAACTATCATTAAAAACATACGCAAAGAAATGAATGAGAGTAGTTAGTTGTTGGTTCATGGACTTGAAGCTACGATACGAGACATTGCGAGGACACTGGAGGCCGATGTCAAAGCTCTACAAGATTTGGTGATTCGTAATTCAAACGTCATTGCTGTATTGGACGCACGACTGAATGGACTGGAAAATGAACGAAAAAAGGAGCGCTCTCGTTCTGGAGCTACATAAGCCTGCTCGACGAAACTATCCGCGTCGACATGTGGACATCCGTGGCTTGGACGAGACCTGGCAAGGTGATGTCGTCGATACGTCATCATACGCGCGTCGCAACTCCAAACACAAATTTCTTCTCACCGTCATCGATACCTTCTCAAAATTCACCTGGGCCGTGCCAATGCTGAGTAAGAGTGGAAAAGATGCAGCAGCAATGAAGTCGATCCTCGTTAAGGGGCGCATACCGCAGAATTTACACGTTGATCGGGGAAAAGAATTCTACAATTGTGACTTTAAGGCCATCATGAAAAAGTAAAATATTCACATATATTCAACATATAGCAACTTGAAGGCATCCGTTTGCGAGCGTTTCAATCGTACATTGAAGAACAAGTTGTGGATGTAATTTAGTCTTCGTGGTAATTATAAGTGGATCGATATTATTGATAATCTAATTGCCGAGTACAACGATTCTGTACACCGCACCATTAAGATGAAGCCGAGAAATGTTAACGCGGAAAATGAGAAGCAATTGCAGCAGATTTTCAATAAGCCTCCAATGAAAAGATCGCCGAAATTCGCCGTTGGTGATAAAGTGAGAATCAGCAAATTTAAGACTGTTTTTGAAAAGGGTTACACCCCAAACTGGACAACGGAAATATTTACAATCTATCGTGTGAAAAAAACTCATCCCGCGACGTTCCACTTGAAGGACCATAAAGATAAACCGATCGCCGGTGGTTTCCACGAACAAGAGCTTCTCCGGATCAAGCACCCAGATACCTATCTCATTGAAGCGGTATTGAAGAAGCGCGGTAATCGAATGTTTGTAAAGTGGTTAGGTTTCGACAATAGCCACAATAGTTGGATAAGTAAATCCGATTTGTAGTCGATCATAAAGAAAATGGAAAAATATGTATGTTTCATGACTCTTGACCTGCTGGTCGTCCCCGCATCTCTCTGATCGACTCCACAGCAGGCTTGCTTCCCCCCTTCTCGCCGTCGCCCTTTTTCGTGGAACGTGATGAGATGGATAGAGTGAATAAACACATGTGATTATAAAAACTCCGCTTCTTTATTTACGGAAAATAATAAATCCATTCTTGCACAATTAAATATATACAACAAACATAATTTTAACATCGAGTGAACAAAATATATACATCATTTTCACGAGTTTTATACATCAATGTTCACAAAAATATACACAATTTTACATCAAGGTTGTAGAAAAAAAAATTACAAAACTTTTCACGACGGTATTCTGTAATGCCCCCATGTTAGGGTATGAGAGGTCCCAGGTATGATATACCGCTTATCATCATGAGAACGTAAAGCGATTTTCGTCTCGCGAATGGTGTAGACCTTGTGCAACTTCGATCCAATACACGTTTGACTACGCATCATTTCAATGTCTTCCTTCAAACATCGGGCATAATCATCAAACGTGATTGTCCTAGCCACAACACTGCTCTTAACACCTTTAAGTCTTTTAGTATCCTTCTTACTCTCGACACGTGTCGCATACATTTTCGATCGAAGTCCAATGCACTTGGTCATAATTGCACCATTGCATTCGTCTTTCATGAGACCGGGTACCATCTTGTTGACAAGAGGAAGTTTGGCTTCGCGATCATTGCCTCCGCGCCATTCCTGCCCTCCCACTTTGTCAAAAGCTTTACATCTACATGATTGCGCACATCCTCCATCGTTTTGCCAAATACCGCATTATTCATCAATTTTAATAAATTCTTTTCAAAATCGTTTTTGGCCAGCGTTCGAAACTGAGTATTTAACTCGATATATGACGGTAGCCATGGGGATTGTGTGAATTGTAATACCCTATGGATTTTCGCGAGGCAAAGTCCATGACGTAAACATTGTTGTAAATTTTTGTAGTGTATGATGTAGCGTTTTTTATCGCAGACGGTTGCTAGCAGCTTTTCCTGCTGCTTACCCGGTGGTTTTTCGTGTATTGGGCAAAACGGTAGGTCTTTGCACGCATCATGTAGAGATTGGGGATATTCCAAGACGACCTGAACGACAATGTTGACACATTGCCCATCCATATAAATTTTGACGTCAAAATACATCAAGTATGATGATACTTTCGATGGATCAAACGACTCCATGTACTTATTATTAGCGTGTGCATTTCGGGTTCAGCATTGACTGAACCACCTCGTATACCCCGTTCAACGGATAAAATCATGTCGATGTCAGTTAGTAATTCAAACTTGACATTCAGGTGTTTTAACATTGCATCCCAGGTATACCCCAGCAATGTGTAGTAATACGCGGGATCTAGGCCATAGCTCTCAATGCACGTATTCCGAAAGTTTTCGAAAATATCGACTAATAACAAGACATCTGTCTTCAGGTACAAATCGCCATAGTCACCCAGCGTTCGAATGGAGAACCGATCCCAAACTTTCTCAGCATGTGCGTACTCGCTCATCGATAATGTAGCATCTGTCAGGGAACTATAAAATGCGTCACGTGGTGGTAAGCAAGTGTCGTCCAACGTGCTCACGTTGTCAATATACTCATAAGGGAAGACCCCTTTTCACGTCAGCAAATTGAAATTGTCCGTCGATAGAGTTGAAAATTGCACGCGTAAAATTTTGAGTTTGTCCTCGGTCAAAAATGAGGCTAATTTGTCGAGACTGGTATTGAGGAATTTGTATGAATCGATGAAGCGCAATTGGATTTTCTGTTTAGAATCGTCTGAGATTTGAATGTGCTTCGTGAAGGAGATATGTTTCTCTTTTGTGATTGGAAGCACGTCGGTCTTTCCTCCGAACGCTGTGGCTACTTCCTTGATGATAAAATGTGCATCGTAACCCGATAAAATGTGAAATACTACGGGAATGAAGAATGACTGTTTGTAGTTAAAATTGCAATTAGAATGGGCAGGGCCTCTATAGCGTCCAGTCAGATGGCAATGATCTCGAACGCGTATATCGTCTTGCACGAATGGTTTCCTGCACATATGACATTGGGTCACTTTGCGAAAATTTGCCCACTCGCTCGGTGTAAGATAAATCATTGGGACATTGTCGCAGAAAATTTTTTTTATGCGCGATGCTAGATCTTTTAGTTCTTCGACAAACCACGATACACAATCGCGACGCGAGTGATATGAAGACAATGAATCGTCATACGAATAACGCACGTAATATCCGGTGTCAACCGGTCAACAACTTCATGGTGTTGATACATATCTTTTGCTTGGGTCTTCTGATCGGTCTTTGCCAGCACACACTCCAAATCAGCATACACGATGAAAGGATGTCGCCCTTTCCGGCTAACGTTGCTGAACTGGAGCCACTTATTGGTGTTGTTTGGTAGTCGAATTGCACAGTCGTTTATCGCTCCACAATCGACCTCGTGCGTTTGCAATTTTCCCTCGGAACCAAAGTAGTGCAAACACCTGCGAAAAAAGATTGTTTTTTGTTCAATTCGTCTAGCATATATAATTACCTATATATATATATAATGGTAACTACATACCGATCACAGATATATTTGTTATGCTCCATTTTGGTTAGTTGTGCCCTCACGAGTCTCGACAGATTCTCGATCCATACGAAGTGCCCCACATTGTTGTCCTCACTATCTTGCATGTACAGCAAATTGATGTGCTTTTCCTTCTTATTTCGAGTCACGCGTATTGGAACGATGTCCTTTTTGGCGGTGGTGGTGGTGTACACGTTGATGGATAAATTGTTTTGCAGCTCAAATTTTTTTATTTGGTGTATGGTTACCGGGAATTGAATGTCCTGTAGATTTAGTACACTTGAGTAATGTGGGTAAGATGACGGACGGGCACTGTCTCGTTCGGCTGGGTATAGAGCAGCGATGATTGCCCACGTGAAACATGCGTTATTATTGGATTAGACGTTAATCACAGCTCTCTTAATCATTATTTCCCGCGGCAGTGATATAGTGCACCCGGCACGCATCGGGTTATACTTATTCACATTTATCGTGAGGTTAAGTATTTTCCGCAAAGCCCAGCCACTATCTCGTTCTTTAAATTCGTCGAGTAAGGTTAAAGTGGGCTCAATAGCACGCTGTTCATACCACTCATTCAAATCGTTTGTCTTAAAGAGTTCCCCGTTTCGCGTGTTGACACTTTTATTAGCATGTTTGTCTCCACTCGCGAATCCACCATTAAACACTGTATTGATTATAATGCTGTTGTGCTTGTCGATGATATTTCGCACATGTTGAAGCACTAAGTCGCGAACATCGTCGAGAAATTGCCGTGGTTCGATGTGGTTGCGATTTATTACGGAACCGGTCAATATTCGACTATTGAAGGATGTGTCAATCTCTCGCCAGTTTAGCCCATGATGACCGTGTCCTGCACCCGTGTGTATAAAATGATTACGCACACAATTCCTCAACCCTTCCAGCCGCGCTATTTGGGCTATCAATGACGGTTGAAGTCCAATTGATAGTCGCGGGCGCTTAATCCGGCTTTGCGTTTCCAATTCTTCGATAAACTCAACGCACCGTTGTTCCCACACAGCAAAATCATCGAATGAACTTAGGAGCGCGGCTTGGTCGTGCAAGATTTGTTCTGACTTCTCCGCGTTGCCCTCCATATTTGATGAAACGAGTCTCTTTCAAAAAGAGATGATGTTCACTAACTGACTCCTTGATTCAAAGTGCGAACACTTTTGAGCGCAGCAGATAATTAAAAATGGTTTTCCCCTTTAGACATTTTTCGTCTTTCCCTGCCATCTCGGAAAATATCACCAACCCACGAGAATTTCTAATATCACATTCGATTGCCGGAAAAAATAAAAGAGCATCTCAGTCGAGATGCGTGTAGTGAAAAGAAAAAAAAATTCATGGGTCCTCCATCGGTGCTCAAGTAGTCCACGGTCTAAGCCTAAAGAAGGTCTTTATCCATAGATCTCCGAAAGTTTAGTTTTTCAAAATAAACACCCCGTTATAATATATGCTCTAAATAGCGGAGCAATTAAAAAAATTCTAATAGCTTGGAGACTGGTGTTAACGAAGAAAAAATCCTTAACCATGGGGCTAACTTGTCCAGACCTGCATGATCTCAAGTGTCGGCATCAAGGTTTGACGTTGCACTCTCTGTATATATTATCATTCAGAGATGAAAAACTAAAGCCCTGTAAAATGGAAATGCATTTTTTTCCCCGGATCACTGTCTTCGTCGCATGCTGTCGTAAAATGTTATGGGTTTTCAAGTGCGGACGTATGGAATGATGAGGCTCGAGTTGCACATGCGAAGCGATAGGGTATGACGGTCCCTGGCGCTCGACGTAAGAAAAAAAAAAAGAATCGTAAAATTTGAGACTTTCGGACGAGGTGGTTGAAACGTCGCAGTGTATAACAGTGTCTCGGACATGAGCCTCCGTCCGGATAGTTGAAAAAAAGAACATCTGCATAAATTCATGCACCTTTTCTTATCCCTCTACGTATCACACACCCACACCCACACACACACACACACACACACACACACACACACACACACACACACACACACACACACGCGCACGCACGCACGCACGCACGCACGCACGCACGCACGCACGCACGCACGCACGCACGCACGCACGCACGCACGCACGCACGCATGCACGTACGCATGCACCCATTTGTCTAAGTTGTTTTATATATACATATAAACTCCTGTGAAAAGTCTAGACAAAAATGCTCCGCTTACATCTATAATGTTGATAACAAATTACCAGATTTTATGAGTTTTGAAGGGCCCGCGACTCTATGATGCCTCCTCCCCCACAGAGTCGACAGCGGCTTCCCCCTCTCGCTCGCGGGTCCAGCTATCGCCTGGAAGACATCGTCACCAAAAACTAGCCTCCCCACTCTCTAACACCACACCCTCCCCTTGCCTTCCGCCGGAACCCAGCACTCGGCTGCCGCATGCAGGATCCCCCCCCCTCCATCATGCATACCACGGCAATTCCGCGCTCGACTCCCCCGCCCCGCTCCCCCCTGAGATCCCTGCGTTAGAACCGCTCTAGTTCCTCTACTTGGGACCTTTTTGGAAGTATACAAAGTCTCCTACTTTAAAACTTTTAGGATTGGCATTTTTATCATAGCATTTTTTTGAGCGATGTTTTGAAGAAACTTGATTTTCATGAGCGAGATTCCTGATTCCATTTATCCTCGTAATTAATTCGATTAAATACCCACGACAAGTGAGTAACTGATCAGATTCTCTAAGTGGTTCGCTTGATGGGACTCTCGCTAGTTTGCCAAAAAGTACTTCATATGGAGTATACTTTGTACTCTCATGAACGCTGGTATTATATGAAAGGGTCGCTAATTCTAGCCATTGATCCCACTCTTTATCTTTATCTGTGTATTGCTTCAAAAATTGCAGCCAGTACCTGATGAGATCTCTCAAGGGATCCGTTAGACTGGGGTTAAAATGCTTCCAGAATCTTCGCCTTTGATGACTAGGGCAATGTGATATTTTTGTCCAACTTTTTACTGTAGACATGACCTTCTGTTAAATCCTTCCAGAGGGGAAGTTTGTTTGCTTCGAGTAATTTTTGCGATCCAGAGTCGCAAGGTTTTCCAGTTGAATCAACAAAGTATACTAGGTTATGGTTGCGAAAATGGAACAATTCTTTGCTTGTTATGTAATTCGCGATTTTAAATTCCGAGGTTTTGTCATTCCTGGATCGGAAGTCCTTCATCCTCAGAGGATAATGAGTCAACTGCGTTGGTGGAGTCAGAATCTAGGTCATTAATCACCTTTTGTATTTAACGTGCCGTCTCCGCCTCTCGGCTTACGACACGGCACCCAAGTGCGCGGGGTCGAGATCACGCCCGACCATCGCATTGTCCCGTCTCGCTGGCTCGAGCACTCATGAGTGTCGAGCCCGAGACGGGTCGGCTACCAATCCCCATTCGGAGGTTAGCCCGGCAGAGCCCCTTGGCAAGGGGGGGAGTACTTTCCAACCTCCCTACGGCCTAAGAAAGGGCCGCTCCCGAGTTGGATTATCGCGCAACTCACACGCCGCCACTACTACCACCACGAATCCTACTCCTTGGCCGGGCGGTGCCGGCCGAAGCCGACACCGGGCGCCCCGGCCCCCGTGGTACCACTATTCACCATTGGTCAGACGTTCATGGGTCGACTTGGCCCACTCCGGAATAGGCTCCAACCAGCCATGGCACCGGTACGCCGGCTCGGGTACGCGGGTGCGCTAAACCCGAGAGGGCCGGGGTCTTCGACCTCCTGCACCCTCCCCTGCGTAACTCAACCAACCACCATCCAACCTCGTACCTCGGGCTCGGACATTCTCGGGAGAGTCGGCTACCCCTCGAAGTTCACGAGCCCCTTCAACACCACCGGACTCACCCCCGCCGGCCAACACCTGACCACACCACGTGCCAAACGACACCGTCTCACCACCAACTAGCACTTGCCACATCCACCAGCTAGCACTTGCCATATCTCTCCGCTCTCCGCCATATCTCTCCACCAACTAGCACCGTCAAATCCACATTCCAACCACAGGCCTCCGCGGAACACCGGTTGGGCCTACTCCCCAACCAAGGGACCGCCAGCTGCCGCACAGCCGGGGGTTGGGGATTTTTGTCGAGGTTGTGCTCCTCGCAGCTCCGGCAGTTAAGCCGGAGCCCCCGGTCCTGGGAATAGCAGACTCCGTGCCGGCTCGCAGTGCCGCAGGGGGCGGCGATACGGACACTGCCTCCCGGCTCCGTCCGCCTTTCAACCAGGGTCCCAGTATAATTTGGCTCGGGTACCCCGGGACCGCCACTGCCCGTACGACCAACCCGCGAGCGGGTGGCCGCCCCTGGGGGCCGGAATCTAGGTCAGTGGACCTTTTGGAATTAAGAATTTGAGGTGCTTTGCGCAGGTCAGGCCTCTCGGCTGATTCGGGGTCAGTGCCCTTTCGAGGTCGCCTAACACGTGCGGGCCTCGTTATCTCGGCTTCTGTTTCCTCACGGCTACTCTCCTCGTAGTTTATGGCCCTACGGTTTCGGAGCGCATGGCGCCGGGACTTGGAGCGCACATCTGTCTCCTTGGAGGCAGGTACGTCAACCACTTCCGATACATCGTCACCGAGTTTTTCTTTAACCTGTTGTTTTGTTTTCTTAGCTGCCTGAGATACGTAGTTCTTCGTTTGCGAGCGAGTGACCACATTTATTTCTTCTATTTTTGGGATTTCATGAATTTCTGCTTGAGTTGTAAAACGGGTAAAAAGGGTCTTCGTTTTCGCTAACAATGTTTTTTGCTAATTCGCGGAGTATGTCCTGTGCTATTTCATCTAGATTCTCGTCGTTTTTTGTTTGTAATGAGGTATGGCTTTGACATCCTCGAGTTTTTCGATAGGGTTATGCGATAAAGCATCGGCGTTTGAATTGAATGTCTCTGGCTTGTAAACGACGTCGTAATCGTACTCTGAAAGTTTGAGTCGCCATTTTAGGACGCGTGTGTTCGCGTCTTTGGCAATTTTAAACCAGACCAGTGGCTTATGATCAGTCACGAGCGTGAATTTCCTACTGTAAATATACGGCCTGAAAGCTTTGACGCTGTGAATAATTGCCATTGCCTCTTTTTCATACGTCTCATACCGAAGGGCTGCCGCGCGTAGTACGCACGATGTATAAGCGATCGGTTTATCTTTCCCGATTTCACCTTGTGATAAGACTCTGCCTGAGGCATAGCCGGAAGCATCGGTATTTATTATGAACGGTTTTTGAAAGTCTGGATATTGCAAGATGGGAGCTTCACAGAGCTTATGTTTGAGTACATAGAAGGCTATTTGTGTTTCCTCCCTCCATTCGAAATCGACCTTATCTTCCAAGAGTCGTGTTAATGGTTTTGCGATATTCGAAAAATCTTTAATAAACCTACAGTAGTAACCTCTTAGGCCTAAAAATTGCCGAATATTTTTAACAGTTTTGGTAACTGGGAATTCCCTCACCGCTGACAATTTATTGGGATCCGGTCTTAAACCGTCCTTCCCGATTATATGCCGGAGGTAATTAACTTCTAGCCTAAGAAATTCACATTTGTGCGGTTGCAATTGTAGATTGGCTTTACGCAACCTTTCCATCAGTTCCTCGATTTTCTTGCCGTGCTCCTCTAAATCTTTGGCGTAAACGACGATGTCGTGGAGATAAACGAAGAGGGACACTCCTTGGAGTCCACTCAACACGACGTCCATCAAGCGCTGGAAAGTCGCCGGGGCATTTTTCAGCCCAAGTCATTCTCGAAAATTCATAGTACCCATACGGAGTAGAGAAAGCAGTTTTCGGCTTATCTTCGGGATTCATTTCTATCTGATGGAATACGGACGCTAGGTCGAATACGGAGAAATAATTCGCGTTGCCTAATTGATCCAGAATGTCTGTGATGTTAGGTAACGGATAAGAATTGCCGATTGTCTTTTCGTTAAGGGCCCGAAAATCAATTACCATTCTCCAACGCTTATTGTCATTGGAGTCGGGTTTCTTTGGTACTATCCAAACAGGACTGTTATTTGGGGATTGAGAATGGTTGATAATCCTCGAGTCCAGTAGCTCGTCTACCTGACGCTGGACTTCGCCCTTAAGAGCCTGAGGAAACCTGGATTATTTTGTATTGATCGGGAGGTTATCAACCGTGGGGATCTTATGCCACAGCACAGATGTAGACTCCAGAGGTTCGCCTTTTATGTGAAGCCTATCTGGGTATTTTTCGCTAATTTTTTCTACATGGTCTAGCTCATCTTTGGCTAGATGATCGAGTCGCAGAAGCCCTCTTATTGTCTTCGTGCGCTCCGAGAGATTTTTCATATTACGCAATCTTGGGTCAGCCATGGAAACACTATTTACGATTTGAATTTCTCTCAGATTTGAATTTTGTTTACTCATTGACTTTGCTTTTATTTTTACATTTCATTTTTTCAATTTTATTCGATTTTGATTCTTGGCCCGACATTTTATTGTTATTTTTATTTGATTGATTCATCTCAGTTCCAGTTTTTTCCTCGCTACCGTAATTTTTTCTAAATTTTCCTTGATCATCGCTCTCTTTGGGGCGATGCCAGGTTTTTAATTCGACATTTTTCGTCGCTTCCTCAAAATGGGCCTCTTTTGGACCCTGAATATACGCGATTGTCATGCAATCGTCGCTTGAAATAGAAGAGTCACAAGGGATCGAACTGGAGTTAAAAATTGTCAAGCAATCTTGATTTGTTTTATTTTCTGCTAAGTCTCGGATCGTGTCGAATTCTTGCAGTTTTACGACTGGCACGATCAGTCGTATGGCATCATTCGTGGTATTGTAAACCTTCAATGAGCCTTACCGCGGATGTTTGTTACCAGACAGTCGCCGGCATTCGCAGATTTTTAAAGGCGAGAGATAACCCTCCTTTATCGTGCTATCCTCCACTTTTACGTGAAAGGAAGTTTCCGAACGCGCGGGGATTTCTACCACCTCGTAGGGTTCGCCTGATTTTTCAAATGGCCAAGATCTTGTTCCGAATTCAAAACGTTCTGTTTCATAATTAATTTTTGCTTTAGTTTCAAAAAAGAAATTCGACCCTAATAATCCAGGGTAGGGGAGCGGTATCAAATCTGGAATTATATGAAATAGGGCATTAAACCCGAATACTTGAATTATTACGCTTCCTAACGCGTAATCTGTTAGCTCTGATATATCTTTTAATTCTATAATGTCTGATTCATCGATACCGACCATATTTCTTGTGTATTATTTCTTTGTGAGATTGGGAATGGCTCCAGTGTCTAATAGCATTATCGTGCGACCTTTTTCTGGTAGTGCTCCGATACACACCGAGGGTAGATTATTGAAGTTTTCTGCGTTTACTGTGTAGGTCGGCTATCGTCGGCTGAGCATCTTGTGTGGCCCCATTTGCTGGACGCGTGGGGATCGGGGTACCGCTCGGCGCGTCCGTCCGAAGGGTATTCCTCCCGTTTCCCGACAGGTTTTGCGATTTATTATATTCAAGTGTGCGGCAATTTTCTTATGTGTGAACTATCTTTTTGCAGTATCGGCAGATAGGTGTATCGTTTTGCGGCGAATTTTTCAGAATTCTAAAACATCTGCCCGCGGTGTGCCCATGATTGTGACAGTATTGGCACTAAGGAACAGATAAGGGGCACGGACGATCACTCGAGAAATTTTGTGGCTCTTTACGCGATGTACACTCGCTGGCCGTGTGCCCTGGTTTTCTACACAATTGGCAAGTAATTGTGTACGATTTTTGATTGCGAAAACATTCATTCGCGATATGCCTTATTTTTTTACAAATTTGGCACGTGACAGACCCCTGATCGTAAGCAGATTTTCGACATTCGTTGGCGTTGTGGCCCTGGATTTTACAAACTTGGCAAGTGACCGTTGCGAATCGGCAAGCTTCCGTCGCGTGATTATCTTTTTTGCAAATATTGCATATCCTCACAGGTTTAGTCTGAACGATTCCTTCTGGTTTGGTGGGTCGCGATTCCAATTCCCTTCGAGCCTTGAGATCGCGTTCAATTCTAACTGCGTGATCGATGGCGGTGGGCATGTCTACGCACGGTGGGAGTCTGTGTTCGATCTCCTCTTTTAATCCGCGTTTAAAACTTGTAAGAAAATATTCATCGATTTGTCGCCCTAATTAATTGGTACTCTTCCCCATTGTTAGCTAATTTTCTTGCTTCTAATATTTCTCTTGCTTTTTTTTCTAATTTTTGTCGCGAATTCCATAACGCTATCGCCGCTTGTTTGATAGATGTTGCTGCGTTCTCCCAACAGCTGAATCTCGAATTTGTTTAGCGCGTAAATTTTTTTTAGAAAAACCATGAGCTCTTTCATTGTCTCGAATTTAATTCCATGTATACTTTCTCTGGCCAGATCGTTCAATTTATTTCTTATTAATTTCGCTAGGTATTTTTCGGCTTTGGGCGGAAGCATATCTTTTGCATCTTCGCACCCGGCCACTAATTCTGAAAATGGGACATTTTTTCCATCGAATTCTCGGACAAAGCTAACGACATCTTTAGAGAAAGTAATTGGTTTGTTCCTAGCGCCATATTGTTCGAGTTATCTGGATTTCCCTTAGGTGGCAATGCTAATGTTTTGACGGATCTTTTAGGAGCTTCAAGACCAGGTAATAACCAAGACCAGGCGCGTGGTCCTCTCAAAGCGTACCCTGTACTACGGGATTGACCTGGTTCGTTTGTTTCTGAATACGGTAAATCGTCAGTGATATTCAAATCTAACGACTCGCATGTAGATTCCTTATCCATTAAGGCAATTTGCAAAAGCACACACCTCTTTTACGATCCCGGACGAGCCCCCAAAAGTTACGCCTAGCGCACTAGCTCGGGGTGAGAGTGTAAAAGGGAAAGGTGCATGCAAAGGTGGGTGTGACGCAGTAACTCGATTAAGGCGTTACCCCCACTTGTAGCGCAAAAAAGGCCTTTTTCATGAATTTTTTTAAAGAAAACTACAAAACTTTTTTAATCGATCAATATACCATCTTAAAGAACACATCTTGAAGAACTTTCAGTAATTTTTTTATTGCAAAATATTACATTGTTTAGTGGCAAATGGCCGTCAATGAAATAATGTTTTTATATACACGGTTTGCGGTGACCAACATTGCGGCGAAGTGGATCATCTGAAAAAAAAATGCGGATGGATTTAGTCAAATATAAGTATTTCTTTTTATTTATATTTTGATTATTATATTTGATATTTTGATTTTATTTATATTTTGATTATTATATTGATTTAGTCAAGTATAAGTAAGTCTTTAATCGAAGGATTTTAAAAAATATTCATTTTTCACAAAATGGCGGACAGTCAAAGTTAATGATTCGATTTTAACGAAAAAAATGGTCGTTTTTTGGCTATAAAACGGCAATTTTTTTCGAAACAAAAAATCGAACGATTATAGACTACATTTTTATGTATTAAATAAGCCTGCAAAATTTCAAGAAGATCGATCATTCTTCGAGTAATCTTGGTCACCGATTTCAGAAATGCCATTTTGAGAAAAACGCGTTTAACGTTTCAATTTCCGATCGTTTACACAACGGATTCTTCTCCTTCAACGCTCATATCTCAGTCAATTTTGTTCGGATCGACTTGAAATATCTAGGACATATTCTCAGATACTTATACTTCAAAAAAATTCAATTAATAAATGAATTGATTTACGCAAGTGACTTGACAATTCGGGGTTTATTGTAATTAACCAATTTGGTTAATTCGATTAAATTAATAATAATAAAAATATACATAAAATATTTCGCTTACATTTGTTAATGGGTCGTGGATACGCTAATCTGTTTACAGCCGTCGGGTTCGGGCCTCCGTAGGTAGGTCGGACCCCTCGGTTGTGCACGCTTGGTAACAATGATGGGTTCACGTCGACACAATATTTTTAACACGTGGGTATTTATCGCGAGACACTGTTGGAATTAAATTACCATTTACGCAAAACAATACGATGTACACATTCAACGTAGACACTTAAAAAAATTCGTGTAGTTCGCGTTATTACTAAGTATAATTTGGAAGTTAAAGTTCGCGTTCGCTTTATGGAGACAGTTTTTGTAATTGTTCCGGTGAACGTTGTTGCTTGATTTTTGTTCGTACGCGATAGAGACTGAAAGGAGACTTTTTCTCAACGAGTAATGATGGAACACTGACACCAGGATTTTTCTATTCTAGCTTATAGGGTATTTTGGATGCTGGGGTGGTGGGAGAAGAAGTTTCTCGAAAAGAGATTGTTAAGGATTCGGCCAATGAAGGTTTTCCAAGGTTATCGACGGAAATAAGAAGATGTTTTTCTAACGTTTCGGCCCTCTGGTTCGGGTCCTCTTCAGAATATATATTTTTTCTGTATAAATGATAAAACACAGTTTTTAACAATCGCGTTTTTTTTAAAGTTGTATATATGAGCGTTGTGTTATGGTTTAGTTATCTAAATGTTGTGTTATTTTGTGTAATAATCATGTTAGTTCTGTTATAATTATAATTATATAAATAAAGTATGGATGATTTCATATATTGCGGTGCTTATTGTTATGTGTATGTATAGGTGTGTGACATGTACGAAGTGTGGAAATATAAAGAAATGAGATATGATAGTTAACTAACCTAGAAGTAGTGGTATTTCTTGTTTTTTACACATATTTGAAAAGATGTTATGACCAAAAACATTATTTATGGATATAAATGATGTTTTGTGAGAAGATGTTCAATAGATGGAGTTATTATCGTTTATGGGCGATTTTTCAGATGTGTAACGGATAGATAGTAAGTCATTTTTGTTTAATTATTGAAAATTTAAGTGTAAGAAATTGATCTTAGAAAAATTTTAGTGAGGAATCAAAAGACTATGGTAATTACCTATTGAGTTTGTTCTTAAGAATTTGTTTTCTTTCCAAAACGAAAAAAAAACTGGAAATTTACAATTTGGTTCATTACATGTTGAGTTCTGTAGCGGACGAAAGTTCGAGAAAAATAGAGTGATGTATTACTTTCCTGTGGCATATTCGAGTCTCTGTACTATGAATCGGGGGAAAGATCATATCGGCAGTGACGTGTCAATGAAAATAAATTAGGTGCTCCAAGTTAGGGGCATTTAAAATTAGTTTGTAATAATCTTAAAATTAGCTTATCATGTCAATATATTGGTTAGTTTATCGTGTCAATAATTTCAAAATAGTTATGTGAGGTAAAATACGGTAGAGTGTGTTGATAGTTATATTATAGAATTGTAGATTGAGCTAAGTTTTTGTATGTCTGTTCTAAAATTTATGGCGTTGGGGTGTGCTTAAATTTGTATAATTTCCAGAATTGCTCCTTTTTGGAGAAAACTTTTATTGTTCAGTATTTTTGCATTATCAAATTGAAAGTCATGTTTTTGTTCTATTGCATGTTGTGCTAAAGCTGTGTGTATCTCCATAGTATGTTTTATGCTATTTTTGTGTTCTTTTAATCGGGTTTTAAGGTACCTTTTAGTTCGGCCAATGTATGTGGCGTTGCAATCATTGCAGTCGATTTTATAGACGATGTTGTATTTTCGATTGTTGTTGATTTTGTCTTTGGTGGAGCCAATAATGGATAAAATATTATGTTTGTTGTTTGTCACTAATGTTATGTTATATTGTTGGAAAAGACGAATTAGTTGATGAGGTATGTTTTTTGTGTAGGGGAGATTTATTATTCTGGAAGAGTCAAAGTTGTTGTTCGTTTTTTGTTGGTTGATTATGGAAAGTCGATGTTTTATTACTTTGCCTGTGAAAGAGATTGGATAGCAATTTTTTGTCATCGTGTTATTGATGAGTTGGAGATTTTCTTTGTGGAATGAAGGATGAGATAGTTTTATTGCTCTGTCAACCAACATGTAGATTATGGATTTTTTTGGGGAGAGTGCGTGGTGTGAGAAGAAATTAATTAATCTGCCAGATCAGGTTGGTTTCCTATACCAATTTGTGATAATTGAATTTTGTTTACGTATTAAAAGTAAGTCAAGAAGCGGGATTTTGTTGTCCATTTCATTTTCAGATATAAATTGTAGTTTTGGATTATAGGAATTAAAAATCTTTTTGGTGGATTCAAGTTTGTTAGTTGGTAGAGCAATAATAATATCATCGACATATCTTTTATATAACGGTAGTGAGAACTTTAATTTTTTCAGACAATTTGTTTCAAGATCGATCATGACAATGTTGGATAGTATTGGAGCTAAAGGTGATCCCATATGTAACCCTGAAATTTGTTGGTAGATTTTATCTTGGAATGTGAAAAAGGTTGAGAACATGATATATTCTATGGCTTTAATTATTTCATGTAAGGGAAGCGCTTTTGAGAATAAGTTTGATCTTTTTTGTAGAGCTATGGATAACTAGTTCTAATGGAATGTTGGTGTAGAGAGAAACGACATCAAATGAAAATAGTTTGTAGTTGAGTGGGATTGAGAGGTTAGAGAGTGAATGTTTCAGGTGGAAGCTGTCTTTGACGTGTGAGTTGGTCGTACTGATTAATTTAGAGAGTTTTGATTGTATGAATTCAGCTCGTTTGTGTGTTGGGCTATTTATTGATGATACTATTGGACGAAGTGGATAGTTTTTTTTGTGAATTTTTGGCAGGCAATAGAGACGGGATGGGTTGCAATTTTCAGCTTTTAAATATTTGTATTTTGTTTCATCAATGATTTTTAAGGTTTTCCATCTGGAGAGAATATTGTTGATACCTTTTTGTAGAGAGTTGATGGGATTTTTATTCGTTAATTTGTAAATTGTAGAATCTGCGAGTAATTCGTGGGTTTTTGTAACGTAATCTGATTGTTTTAGAATGACTGTTGTATTTCCTCTGTCCGCTCGTGTAACGAAAACGTTGAGGGTTGTTTTAAAAAAATAAGGATGTGTGTCTTATGATTTGGTTGGTGTTGGAAAATGATTTCGGGATATTTATTTTGTTTAAGATTTTATTGAATCTGGTTCTAATTTCAATTTGTCTAGGCTTGTCGAGTACAAAATCCAGTTTGGCTTCAAGTTCAGAAATTGATGTGTAGATGTGGGTTTTTATGTTTGAGAGTTTAATGTAAAGAAAACAGAATTTTTCACCCAGAGATAGGAAAGTGGAAATGTGTAGAGGAATGTCTATGTTGGATATTTTTATGAGCCAGTCTTTAGTTTTGTTCAATGTGATTGTTGAATTTATTTTTTTCAAAGGATCCGTGGGAAGATTATTATTTGTGTCATGTTGTCTATTGGCAAGTGATGAGTATAAAATGTTGTGATTTTGTGTTGTTTCTCGAATAGTTTCTCGAAAAGTGCATTTTCGTCATGCGTTAATTTTTTTGATTAGTGGAAAGGATGTAGCAAATTTATGAGTGCATATTATTGGTTGAGTGGGAAGGGGAATAGTTTTTGGGGACTTTGATTAGGATTAGACTACGATGTGTGTTATCTCCATCTCGATTCTCGGAAACTAGTCCACATCTCGTTATCTGGAGCGTTGGAAAAATATAGGGAGGAAAAAGGGCCTTGGTCGCGCTGCCGCGCTTGCCTCAAGATAGGCATTGTTGACAAAGGTGTGAGAGCACATGGGAAATATCAACATAGTTTTATTGCCGGGTCATCTTTTCAGCATGAAGGATTGTCTTTTGGAGAATGTATATTTTTGTGGAGTAAGGATTTCGACATTTTCGTGTGGCTTCATGTGTTGTACGTTCTTATGGTTAATGATTTTATCATCAACTGCGTTTGACGGTCGAGTGTAAATATGGTCAAGACCAGGGTTGCCAATAATGCATTACTTTTTGTAATGCATTACCGTTTTCATTACCCATTACCTTAATGAGTAATGGAATTTTTACATTACTTTTTCGCATTGAGCGAGAGATAGAGAGAGAGAGAGAGAGAGAGAGAGAGAGAGAGGGGGAGGGAGGGAGAGAGAGTTTATTATTAGTGTTCTAGGATTGAACATATCCTCTGGCACGCAATCCATAAATAATTACATTTCGTTTTTTTTTTACATTTCGTTTTTAGAAGACTCGATATAAAACAATATAACATGATGACATTACAACATTTTACAGTATTTGTGTGAAGAACTGTGTTCATGCAACACTACTTATGACGCTCGCATGGCAGGGGAACCTTTCTGGCTCTGTTGCAGCTACCCATTCCCTAGCGGGCAATTGACGAGATGTCCGCGCCTAAATCGCACCTGTGATGAGTAGTTCGTATATCAAGCTAGAGAACGTACCTCTTTCGAGATTTATGCTGCCAGTTGGTACTGCATTCCACAGATATGCAGCGGAGATGCCAAAAGCGTGCCTCTGGTATTCCGTGCGAAAATAGGGAATGTCAAGAAAATCAGGGGTTTGCCGAAGAGGCATGCCGTTTCTTGGACCTTTTTTTAGCAGCGATCTGAGATACGTGGGTTTTCCTGAGCGAAGGACTTCGTAGTCTAACCATAGCATGAAAAATTTCCGTCTTACGTCCAGCCTCAACCACGATAATTTTTCCCAGTACGGAGTGATATGCTCGATCCATTTGGCGTTAAAAATAAATCGAACACAAGAATTCAATGCGGCTTTGAGAATAGTATTATATTCATCAGCGAGCCCAAATATGACGCAGCAGCAATAATCAAATACCGGCAGGATGAGAACAGATATAAGTTTTGCACGAGCTCGCTGTGGAAGAAATCCACGACACGATTTCAGCATAAATAGCCTTGCACTTGCCATCCGTGCTACGTTAATGGCTTATTGTTTCCAACACAACGTATTGTCAAGCCAGATGCCTAGAATTTTGACTGAGGAACAATATTGGACTATGGTCCTGCCGTTAACGATGGATGGAACGTCGTGTAACTCGAGAGCACGTACGAAAGGTCTACTTCCAAGTATTATAGCATTTGTTTTGTCGTCATTAAGTGAGAGCCATTATTTAGTGAGTCATTATTTAGAGAGTAAATAATAATGGACCCAGTACGGATCCTTGTGGAACGCCGAATTTTACTTGAGCCCAAGTAGACCTAGAACCATTGGAGTCAACCACCGACTGAAACCTAGCAGTGAGATAAGATCTTATCCACTGGACTGCCGATGTAGAGAAACGTAGGTTTTTGAGTTTGACAAGGAGTAGATTGTGGTCAACTCGGTCAAAAGCCTTCGAAAAATCGAAGAGAACCATGACGGTTAGCATTCTGTCATCAATGCCCTGACAAACGTAGTCACACACTCGCAGTAATGCTGTTTGTGTTCCTGCGCCTCGCCTGTACGCGGTTTGGTATGGATCAAGAAGTACTGACTCGAGAAAGGCTGTGATTTGGTCGGAAATAATACGTTCAAGCACGTTAGACAATGTACAGAGAATTGATATTGGCCTATAGTCCGCAGGAGAGCCAGGCGTTTTTACCTTGGAAATAGGCCTTATCAACGCTTTTTTCCCCAATTAAAGGAAACGTTCCATGCATTAGAGAAAAATTAAAGATATGCAAAATCATGTGGAAGATCGCTGGCAGAGCCAAGCGAATAATTTTTAGGGAAAGACCGTCTGCACCAATCGCATGTGAAGAAGCGTGATTTAGCGCTTTTAAAAGCATGTCGGGGGAGATATCCCCCAAATAGAAGAACGAATCATCGTACTCGGCGTTAGAAGCAGTGTCTTGGACTCGTGCATCTGATATTTTACTAGTGATCACAGATGAAACATACATATTAAGATCGTCAATGGGTACTGCGACCGGACGATCATCCTCTTTAGACCGGAGGATCTCCAGGTGCCGCAGTCTCTTTCATGCGGATGCATTATCTTTAACGCAGTCAAAAGCCTCCCCGTAAAATCTTTGTTTGGCTTTACTAACGGTAGTTTGAACCGAATTTCGAAGTGCTCTGAAATGACGTAGACGACCCTCGATTTGTAGTTTGTCGGCACTAGATGGGACAGTATTAAGGTTATTCCGACACTGCACGAACCGCTTCCAGGCTTTGTCACGCTGTCGCATCATATGTTTGATATCTTTAGTTAGCCAAGGAGAAGGGACATTTTTCTGCACGTAATGCTGTAGCGGAGCGTGTTCATCTAGGCAATCGGTGAGGGCGGTATTTAGAAACGATACTTTAAAATCAATTGATTTGGACTCGAAGAGTGCAGACCAGTTTAACGCGTTTAAATCCGATAGAAAAGCCTGTTCATTGAAATGCCTAAAATCTCTTCTGAGAGCCCTTTTACAAGAGAGCTCAATAGTCCTGTAGTCGAACATTATCCAAATACAATCATGGCCGGAGAGCGAAATTGAGTCTTGTCCGAAGCCAATTATTTTATCTATAGAATCGATGATACAATGGTCAATTTGGTTATCTGACGTCTTCGTGTGGTGTGTAGCATTAAAAGGCACTAAAAACAGATCATTCGCCGTAATGAACTGACTCAAAAATTGGCTGTCATGATTGGGTTCGTTTATTTGAGTATTCATGTCTCCCATCACAATAACGTTATTATACAGCGGAAACAATCTGTTGCACAAATTTGTGAGCATAGAGAAACCTTTTGTTTTTGGCGTTCTATATACTATCGCGACAAGGGTTTAGGGAGCTTCGAAATTGGATATCTCCAGAAATATATATTCTGGTCCATCTAAAGACAGACCAGAAGACGCCCCAATTATCTTTGTTTTGAGAGAAGTATGCACGTACATGGCGATACCCCCGCCTACGCGGTCGACTCTATCGCATCGGAAAATGTTAAAATCTTGCATGGTGACCATACTATCGGGTATTGCTGGTTTAAGCCAAGTTTCCGAAATACAAATTACGTGGCTTGTAAGACGAGAGACATACTGTTTGAAATGTTCAAAATGATCCTTCGCCAGTAGCGACTGACAATTTACTAGTATTCAATTTGACTGACCTTATCCTCTATACGCCGATTGTGTATAGGGCACTTTTTGCCATCCAGAACCGAGTGATTGTCGTTGTGTTTTGCAGCCCTACAGTTTATGCAACACGGTGCGCGTTCCCTCTGTTCTTACAATTCCTCATCTCATGGTTACCAGCACAATGCCCACAACGAGCATTCCCCATGCAATTCCAGTTTGCAAATATACGGCCTCTAGCGATCAAAATCTTACGAACTTTTGACGTAACCTCAATCACGATGTTCCTCGTGGCGCGACCACTTTTTGGCGCAAAGGAATATATAACCTTAACCGATCTCTCGTCTTCATCGAATGTATTCGTTTCCATAACCTGCTTTACGAATTCGTCGGGCGTGAGGTCACACGCTACGTAACGAACAAGCATTCTTGGACGCAGCCCATGGTCCTCCTTGACTTCTAAGCCTGCTTTCCTGAGTGTACTTAGCAATTTGAGCTTTTCCAGGTCAACCGAATCTACCTCAAGCCTGATGCCTTTGCCTTGGGCTTTTTTATGTTGACGACTTTCAGGCTAGCATCAGCAGGTTTTACCGCCTTAAGGACGGCAGCCTTAGTGGCTTCAGAGTCACTGAAATTGCCGGCTTTACTAGCTATCGGACCGATATAAATTTTTTTGACATTCGATACCATAATAGATGGCCCGTCCGTGACTTTTACACGATCTTTGTTTACACCCGTGGACGCGACATCTGCAAAGGAACGCATACCAGCATGATGAGCTCGATTCCCCTCGTCTAATTTAGTGATCGCAGCATTAACTGTCGTTTCAACGACCGACTGAATTTCCTGCTTGACCGAGGACCTGAAGGACTTAGTCACCTTATACGCAGTAACCGCTTGCAGGTACGCTGTTGCCATAGCATTGAACGCATCCATATGCTCGAGCAGAACCTCCAGAGTTTTTTGCCTTCTCTCAACACTAGTCTTACTTGTAAATAGTTCCCCCGTGAGAGCTGCCTGACCACTCTTCAGAGTAGATTTCAGCAGTTTAATGTCATTGATGTCATAGGGTGGAGAGAATCCAGACGGAGCCGCAGGTTCATCGTACAGCGATTCAACATCGCTGAGATCGACCTCAGTATGACCGTGGGGTGTAATAGGCATCCTCCTCTCACTCACCGGTGAGAAATGATCCATACTGGGGTTCAATCGAATTTTGCCGCCGTGCGCCATTTGGGCGCAGTGGGGTATCGCAATGCTAGAGTCACAATCGTTGGATCGATACGTCGATAAAGAGGACTAGCCACCTCCAACCGCCGACAGATAGCGCCAGTGTCCAGTAAGTTGTAGAAGAGCTCCGAAACCACCAGATTATAGATTGTCGACTATAGCAAATTCGGTGAAAGACGCGTCGTTCCGGAAAACCGGCAAATACTGACAATATTGACCAGGTTAGAAAATCTGTCAATGTTTTCCACCGAATTATCCGTGCACATATGATGCACAGAGTGCTGGTAATAACAGCATCGGTAGAAAGCAATATTGTGCGTGCTTTAGTGCGAGAACAAAAATGCCCGAGGGCAGAAGACAGCAGAGCCGCTCCAAAAAACAAGAGCAGAAATTCACAGAAAATAACACGTCTGTTCAGACTCACCGAGGGACCGAGAGAGTCCAGAGAGAGAGAGGGGGGCGGGAGGGAGAAAGGGAGGGAGGGAGGCAGGGAGGAAGGGCGGGAGGGAGGGAGGGAGAGAGAGAGAGTGAGAGAGAGATTGATTGATTGATTGATTGATTTGTTTATTATGCCTTAGTATACATATACTATTAGGCAATGGTTTACAAGCTTTATATTATTACAGTTTTTAACAATTTCCAACTACGCGCTCTCCCTTACTTCACTACTTAACTACGCGGTACTACTTCTGTTTCGGAATTTAAACTACCTTCTGCATTTACTATAGCATATTCTACTATCAAGTATTTCACGACAGCGCGCATTTTTGCAGTAATACAATACAATACTCTAAATTTCGTCATCTAGAGGATGCATATACAATTTGACAATAATTTCCCAAGTATAATATTATTTCAAATTCCAACACTTACAACTACGACGCTCCCTCCTTACTTCGCTACTTAACTACGCAGTGCCACTCATGTTTGGCAGTTTATTTGTACCATGTGCGTTTAACTTACCTCATTTCTACCATTTTATAACTATAGTAACTCTTCATTTCTCATTTATACAATCGTATGACTCCACACGACTTATGACTCGCATCTCTCAATCATTGATAGGTGATTAAAAATTCTAGTTTTGAAAATACAAATTGACGGTGACAATATTATTTCGGGGGGTAGTGAACGCCACATGTATGCAGCTGAGATAGAGAAGGAGTTTCTGTATATAGCAGTACGATGGATAGGAATGTCAAGTTCCTGTACCGGCAACCTTGCTGATCTGCGTAGCTCATCGTCAGGATGGTCGAACAATTCACTAATGTAACTCGGAATGGATCCGTACAGCATAGAGAATACCATGATCCCAAGAAAATACTTTCGTCGACTTTTAACTGCAAGCCAACCTAGACGGAGTCTATATGGCGTGATATGTACATCTGTTCGCAAGTCAAAAATAAATCTTATACACAGATTCATCAATTTCTGAAGTTTTGCATTCAACTCCTCAGTCAAGTTATGATAAACGACACAACAGTAGTCAAAGTGCGGAAACATCAAGGTACTAACCAATTTGATTTTAAGCTGAACGAGTTTCGATGAAATTTTAGTTTATGAAGAGTGAAAAAGATTTTACGCGAAATGTCGAGTACATGTGCATTCCATGAAAGATTATTTGATAGTTTGATGCCCAGATTTCTCTCAGTATACACATACGGCAGTGGATGGTTATTAAAAAAAATGCGTGACAACTCCGTTAAATTTAATTGAGCAACTAAAACATTTGTGCCCAAAATCATAACTTTCGATTTATCCATATTGAGCTTTAAGGGGTTACACCCACTTGCGATTTTGAAAAAAAATCGATTTTTTTATTGCATTTTTTGAAGTATAAGTATCTGAGAATATGTCCTGAAAATTTCAAGTCGATCCGAACAAAATTGACTGAGATATGAGCGTTGAAAGAGAATAATCCGTTGTGTAAACGACCGGCTAGACTGCCGTCTGGCGCGCTCGACCCTCCCTCCGACCTTCAATGCATTGTTCGATGAAAAGGGTCGTATACCTGGCATCCACAACGTTCATATAATAGACTGGAATTTATAAAAACGTATTTTCGTTGTCTGTTATGGCCTAAACTCGTCAGTGTAGCTCGAAATTTCGAATATATTGACAAGCTCACTGTGTAGTATGGACTTGCTATTCGACGCCATTCTGCTTCTGTTCACGATATGCATGCGGCAATATCGGCGACCTTCGATCATTACAGTTCAACCGATGCAAATCCACACCATGAGAGATGTCTAACCGGTGAAGAATTGTGGTGTTCCTATCAACAAGCTCAGGCGAGAAACGAGGCTTTCCAACACGATTACAAACCACTTCCATCAAATGTATTGGATGCCATCAGACCTATATACAACGATCTGAGTAAGGAAACTTTACTCGAAAGATGCGTCGGTGGCTTCAATCGAAATAACAACGAAAGCTTCAACCAACTTATTTGGAAAGTCAGCCCAAAAATCGTCTCGAGTGGAGCAATCGTTGTAAATTTAGCAGCTTATATTGCCGTTGGACTATTCAACGAAGGTTCAAAATCATTATTATTTTATTTGAACTCAATCGGAGTGAGCTGTGGACACAACGCGCATGAATACGCTGATAAAATGGACGAAGCACGGATTGCACTGGCAGAGAGACGTGCGGCCGAGAGCACTCGTGAAGGAAGAATGTTACGAAGGCAACACCAAATTTCCGTTTTGCAAGCGGCATCGTCGGCGGAAGAACTTCCCTATGGGCCCGGAATAGATGACTCTATGTAAGTTTACAAAAAAAAATATTTTCTTCGTGTAAACTGAAAGTGAAACTTTAAACGCGTTTTTCTCAAAATGGCATTTCTGAAGTCGATGACCAAGATTACACGAACACTAATGAACCGATCTTCTTAAAATTTTACAGGCTTATTTAATACATAAAAATGTAGTCTTTAATCGGGCGATTTTTTTTCAAAAAAAAAATCCCGTTTTTTTCGTTAAAATCGAACCATTAACTTTGACTGTCCGCCATTTAGTGAAAAATGAATAATTTTTAAAATCCTTCGATTAAAGACTAGTTTATACCTATATTTGACTAAATCCATCCGCATTTTTTTTTCAGATGATCCACTTCGCTGCAATGTTGGTCACCGCAAACCATGTATATAAAAACATTATTTCATTGACGGCCATTTGCCACTAAACAATGTAATATTTTTCGATAAAAAAATTACTGAAACTTCTTCAAAATGTGTTCTTTAAGATGGTATATTGATCGATTAAAAAAGTTGTGTAGTTTTCTTTAAAAAAAATCATGAAAACGGCCTTTTTTGCGCTACAAGTGGGGGTAACGCCTTAAACTATTTGTTAAAGAGAAATCATAGATCGCGCTTACATCCTGATTTAATTTGGCAAGCGACTCATTTAATTCATGCTGTTCACACGAGAGCCAAATTTGAAGGTCATCTGCAAATAACATATGGTCTGTGAAGATTAGATTATTTGCTGTCATTAATAAATAGGGAAAATAATAGTGGTCCCAGTACCGACACTTGTGGGACACCCATCGTCGTTTTTAACCACTCTGAGCAGGTACCTACTTCATCAATCACTGCCTGAGTGCGGCCCGTGAGATATGTGTGGAACCATTTGAGCACAGAATCTGAGAAGCCTATGAGTCTTAATTTCTTGAGTAATAGCCGATGGGAAACTACATCAAATGCCTTGCTAAAATCAAATAAGACAAGGATCGTAACTTTACCCTTATCTGCAGCCTTCCATACATCGTCACAAATTCTTAGTAAGGCCGTTTATGTTGGAATGACCAGAGCGATATGCTGATTGCCTACTATCCAGGATATTTTGGTCGGTCAGAAATTTTATAATCTGATCTTTCACTATTTTTTCAAATAATTTCGCAATAGATGATAGGTTCGCAATAGGACGTGTATCTGACGGTGACTTTGGTTGTTTTATTTTTGATATCGGACAAATATATACTCTTTTCCATATGGTCAGAAAGTATGCACTATTTAACGAGCTGTTGAATAGCGCCACCAGTACATGTACTATGAATGCCGAAGCGTTTTTTAAACAAAAGTCAGATACACCATCCGGCCCTGAAGCGAGAGACATAGTTACCTTGGTGTTTACCATTTTAACTACATCCAATCTAGTGATTTGGTTAAATTCAAAAAGTATCTCAGTTCTTGGACAGAAACATAGGAGCTCCAAGGCTTCATGAGCATTTAATAAGTCATCAGAACTAGAGATGGAGGCATAGTACGTATTTAATTGATCGGCTGTAAAAAATTGGAATGGCGAGCTTGGGCTAGTCTTAACCAGTCCAAGGCATCCTAGTTCCTTCCATAGGCGAGTTGGATCAGTGATGGAGTTTAGCAAGTTATACTGATAATCGTTTTTGACCTTCCGAATCTCCTTAGTCAGTGCATCGCGAAACCCTCGATAAATGGCAAAGTCAAGTACTTGCTGTGATCTCTTTGCCTTCTTGAATAGCACGTTTCGTTCTCTAATTTTCTTCCGCACGTTCTCATTTAACCATTTAGCTACTGGTTTACTTACTTTAAATTTCCTCAATGGAGCACGTATGTCCATAGCCGAATTTAGTAAACAAGTACAGGATTCCGTGCTCGCATCAAGATTTTGTCCTGATATGAAAGACGTATTAAAATTCGATAACAGTGGTGTGATTTCATTGCCAAACATTGTTACATCATCATTTATCAGATTTCGTCTCATGAAAGTTCTCGGGCAAGTAGCGATTACATCGAACTTGTACGCAAGTTCGAGCAAGTCGTGACCGTTAATGAATGGTGTTTCCGACTTAGAAAACAACTGTAACAACTGTAACAACTGTGATATTACAATATTTCGATACGCATGGGAAACATTGTTGAACGCATCAAGAAACTGATCGAGTAACCGACCTTTGGGCCTCCGATATACTGAGGCAAAGAGTAGAGAGTCGCTGCCCTCTTTATGTACATCAATAAGAAGATCTTCAGGACTGTTACTAAATTCACTCGGGGAGGGATTTAGTACTTTGGCTTTTAAAGAATTGTGTATATAGCAAGCCACCCCCCCCCCCCCTCTTTGCCCTCGCGACCATTCCGAATCAAATGATAATCCTGGATATTCACTACTGTATCCTCAATATATGAATGTAGCCATGTTTCGGAGCAAGAGATAATGTGGAAAAAATGTTCAGAGAAAAATATCCTAATGAAATCAATGTGGGCCACTAATGATTGAGCATTGAATTGCGCTATGTTTAATACTGAGTTAAGGCGTTACCCCCACTTGTAGCGCAAAAAAGGCCTTTTTCATGAATTTTTTAAAAGAAAACTACAAAACTTTTTTAATCGATCAATATACCATCTTAAAGAACACATCTTGAAGAACTTTCAGTAATTTTTTTATTGAAAAATATTACATTGTTTAGTGGCAAATGGCCGTCAATGAAATAATGTTTTTATATACACGGTTTGCGGTGACCAACATTGCGGCGAAGTGGATCATCTGAAAAAAAATGCGGATGGATTTAGTCAAATATATGTATAAACTAGTCTTTAATCGAAGGATTTTAAAAAATATTCATTTTTCACAAAATGGCGGACAGTCAAAGTTAATGGTTCGATTTTAACGAAAAAAAACGGCCGTTTTTGGCTATAAAACGGCCATTGTTTTTCGAAAAAAAAATCGAACGATTAAAGACTACATTTTTATGTATTAAATAAGCCTGCAAAATTTAAAGAAGATCGGTTCATTAGTGTTCGAGTAAGCTTGGTCACCGACTTCAGAAATGCCATTTTGAGTAAAACGCGGTTTAAGTTTCAATTTCAGTTTACACGAAGAAAATATTTTTTTTGTAAACTTACATAGAGTCATCTATTCCAGGCCCATACAGAAGTTCTTCCGCCGACGATGCCGCTGGCAAAACGGAAATTTGGTGTCGCCTTCGTAACATTCTTCCTTCACGAGTGCTCTCGGCCGCACGTCTCTCTGCCAGTGCAATCCGTGCTTCGTCCATGTTATCAGCGTGTTTGTGCGTGTTGTGTCTACAGCTCACTCCGATTGAGTTCAAATAAAATAATAATGATTTTGAACCTTCGTTGAATAGTCCAACGGCAATATAAGCTGTTGAATTTACAATGATTGCTCCACTTGAGACGATTTTTGGGTTATTTTGATTGAAGCCACCGACGCATCTTTCGAGTAAAGTTTCCTTACTCAGATCGTTGTATATAGGTCTGATGGCATCCAATACATTTGATGGAAGTGGTTTGTAATCGTGTTGGAAAGCCTCGTTTCTCGCCTGAGCTCGTTGATACGAACACCACGATTCTTCACCGGTTGGACGTCTCTCATGGTGTGGATTTGCATCGGTTGAACTGTAATGATCGAAGGTCGCCCATATTGCCTCATGCATATCGTGAACAGAAGCAGAATGGCGTCGAATAGCAAGTCCGTAGTACGCAGTGAGCTTGTCAATAAATTTTCCTGTCAGCTGTCCTTTACCACCTTTTTGTTTTTTTTTTACTAAATTACGAAGGGATCCCATACGCTTTTGGACATGAGCGATGCATTCTTTTTTTATAACTTCTACGTCGTCATAAGGATAAGAAGATAGTAGCCCAGTGTACGTTTTCGAATCTCCATCTCCAATATAGTAACGGTACAGGACATTATATTTTTCTATTGAACGCTTGAAGATTTCGATAATGTAGTCCACCTCCATTTTTCCCGAGGAGCCTTCGTGATTTGCACTGCAGTTATCTTCGTGTGTTTCGTACCATTCTTCGTATTCCGAATCATTTAGCTTATGTTTCCACGATTCACACATTTTACAATACGCACTTTTTACCACAAGATTAAGTACTTTTCCACTGTAGTAGCCTATTACTGATGTGTCTCCGAACAACGACGTATATCCTCGTTTCCTCCAGGATCCATCTCTGGAAACTGTTAATTGAGGAGTTGCATCGCCTTCTGCATTAGGTGTATCTTCAATTTCTTCTCGCACGGCTTTTTTAAATATTACATCTGCACATGTTTTCACAGACTCATAAATACTTTTCAAAATTATTGAATATGTAGTCTCGGTAAGAAACCTTGGCATGTCCATAAGTCCGCAAAATTGTTGTAATCCAGCCAATCCTATGCCGAGAACTCGCATGGTGAATATAAATCGACGATTTATTTCATACGAATGTTCCAAAAAAGGAGAAGATTGTATCAAATTATCTGCACATGAGTCACATTTCACAACGATTTTGGAGCCTAGTCCTCTTGCACTTGCCGTTTCAAATGTAATATTTCCATTACACGTTTTGCACTTCACTAAATTTGAAATAGCAGCAAACACAACACAAAAGTTCAAAATCCGATATTCAATATTAGGACTTTGATTCACGGTCATATCAATATTATTTTTCAGTTTCTTCGCAGACGTGCTGAAACTTTCAGTTTCCGTTTCGGCCAAGTTGGGGTTAAAAACACCCTTCCTTTTTTTTGGTCGAGATTTCCGTAAATTATCACTGCTTCTTGTTTGTCGCGAACCTTTTTTTCGATCCGTTTTTGAATGTAAAATGAATAAAAACTGCGCTTATAATATTATGAACGGCGGAATATACGTCTTATATAGTCGAACTTTCCAGCTACACTGACGAGTTTAGATCATAACAGACAATGAAAATACGTTTTTATAAATTCCAGTCTATTTTATGAACGTTGTGAATGCCAGGTATACGACCCTTTCATCGAACAATGCATTGAAGGTCGGAGGGAGGGTCGAGCGCGCCAGACGGCAGACTAGCCGGTCGTTTACACAACGGATTCTTCTCTTTCAACGCTCATATCTCAGTCAATTCTGTTCGGATCGACTTTAAATTTTCAGGACATATTCTCAGATACTTATACTTCAAAAAAATGCAATAAAAAAAATCGATTTTTTCAAAATCGCAAGTAGGGGTAACCCCTTAATTTTCATGGTATGTAGATGACTCTGAGTCGTGGATGGGTGTTACGTCCCGGAGGGAGATTTAGGTGGGACTCGCGAGGTTGCCGATTTAGAGCGCGAAAGTTCGAATTGAATTAGATTGCGCAGTGAGTCTTTGTTTGGCTTCCGCGTGAGGTCCGAACACAGTTTAATAACAATTTGGATTGAGACAAATTTGAGGTGCGTGATTCTGGTAAGAGAGTTGGATCCACCCGATAGATTGGTCGTTGATCAAATAAATGTTCAGACACGGAGATTTTGTCTTGATTCACGTAGTTTACGTTTATTACGTTTAACTCTTACAAACTTATAATTTTTGTACAAATATAGTTACGCGTACAATGATTACACGGAAACGCAGAGCGAAAGGGTTTAGCCTTGTAAGTCGACTGTTCAGTTCGGAGTTCGGATACAGAGTGTCTGCTCCTTCGTGATATGAAAATTAGGAAAGTGGTTGTAGGGGAAGGAGCTTTTTTGGGGGAATGCATTTTCGGATCGGAGCTTCTTAGTGATTGGTTAATCAATCGTGAGAATGTACGCTGCCTTACGTGATAGGTCGGCGTCATGCGTGGGAATAGTTTTGTTCGTCTACTTATTAGGTCATCGCTATGGTGAATGCAGCCATTGTTCTATGTCCGAGGATCGGGTTCAGCGACCGAGGTTTCGTGGATCTTGCGATATGACCGGGTGATGTGTTCTGGCGCAAGCGGGTTTTCCTCGTGGGATTGTTTGGGTCTTAAGACAAGGCAGGATTGTGGAGTAGTTCGGTCCCTGCATTTTGTTCGAGTGCTCTAGGCGTAGGGTTTCTCTTCCGAGGCTGCGAGTACGCTCCTCTCGTAAATTCGTCTGTCGTTGGCTATGTTTATGCATGGGCGCCTACATGCGACGGTTTCGCTTTTGGTCTTATGGTACGTTTCGGCTATCGCTCGCTTAGCGTTAAAGAAATATAGGTTTTTGATCGATGAGCGAGGGTGCTGCTATCGTGCGTATTTGCCATCGTGGTTTCAAAAAGAGAGAGAAAAAAAGGTGAAGGTTGGGACGTAACAGGGTATGCTACACAGGTGCTATCCGTGATGTTCTTTTGTGGCTGTGCAAGTCATTCTAACTTAGTGAGATCGTTTTCTGAGTTCATTTGAATGGCCTGACTTCCTTCGGTTTTCCGTGCGCGAATTATACCTGACCGCACCCATACATAGTTGTATTTAGCCACAGCAGCTCTCGCTCTTGCCTTACGAAGGAGTTGGTATGTCTCCGCCGGTAGAAACTCATTTACGTAAATACGACCAGGTTGATCGCCACCCTTATATGAATACTTCACGAATAAATAAGTCTTTCTTTCGCGTTTTTTTTATATGATGTGGTCTCTGACCAGCGCAGATTTTAACGTTATCAGAAGTGTCTTTCCTGTTTCGGGATTACGCGACGCTTCACCGACAGCCGACCATCGTCTCCGCTTAAAGAAGCGAATGTTCAAAATGTCGCTGAACACGTCAGAGAACCCTAACACCGTGAATATCTTTTTGACTAGAGATTTGTTTGAGTTGGAAATGTCCAGTGGTAGGGCACTCAACAATATGTCAAACGATGCCTGTGTCTGAGTACGTGCGAACATGGATCGCAATTGTTCATTATCTTGAGTCAATCGAATATTGCTAGCATATCGTCGTGCGATGGCTTCGTCATATTTTTCCATTCTTGCTATAAGCTCAGGAAGACAATTTAGTTTTTGAGTAATGTTCTCATTTACTTCAGTCTGCTGCTTTATGACCTCGGCTAACTTTTTATTCGTCGCATTACAGTCGTTCATGGTGGCAATCATCCTAGCGATTAGGTCTTCATCCATATTTTTATCTAGTGCTATAGCCCCAGCGCAAGCGCAACTTTCAAGAAGGTCTTCCTCTTTTGACAAACTACATGCGTCAATGTTGCCTGTTATATTTATGCCTATTCGCAGCACGGAAACTGAAGCGTTTAAATTCCCTATGCAACAAGCGCTAGCACTCCGGTACGTTAAATACGCCGCGCAGCAACCTGGGTGGAATACGTTCTCGCAGTCGATACAGGAGAGAGCACTACCTGCTATATTACGTTTACATTTGGAACAGAGGCGTGACATGTGCGATGTAATCTTAATCTAGCTATGTATTGATAACGTAGATATGTAATATTCACGCTATAGTACTTGTCGAAGGGAGAAAGCGGTATATTGTGATAGATACGCTTGAGAGCTCCAACGGCAATGTACGCGTGGAAATGAGTCATACAAACACCCCGAGC